>BDRX01000007.1:367588-448665 GCA_003203535.1 Raphidocelis subcapitata
GCTCAAACTGCCGGCCCCCCCCCCCCCGCACGCACCCCCCGCCCCCCGCAGGAGGCTGAGGTGGCCGTCCTCCGCCGCCTCACGCGCGCCGACCTGGCCGCCTTCGCGCGCCGCGTGCTCGCGCCCGGCGCGGGCCGCCGCAAGCTGGCGGTGCTCATCCGCGGCGCCGCGGAGCGCGGCGGCAGCAGCGGTGAGGGTGGCGGCGGCGGCGGCGGCGGCGGTGCGGCGTCCGCGCCGCCGAGCACGCCGCGCGAGCTGCGCGCCGCGGCGGCGGCGGCGCTGGGCGAGGGGGAGCGGCTGCGGTTCTTTTCGGACGCTTCGGAGTTCAAGCGGGGGTGCCAGCTGTACGCGGGGGCGCGGCCGGCCGGCGCGGCCGGCGAGGAGGCTGAGGGCGGCGGCGGCAGCGAGGACGGCGGCGGCGGCGAGGGGGAGGCCGCGGCGGCGGCTGACAAGGCGGGCGGCGGCGGCGAGGGGCCGGCGGCGGAGGTGATGGCGGCGGCCCGGTAGATGGCAGCAGGGAGAGGAGGCACGGGATTTAGGGGTTGCTGCATGGATTGTAAGATTTCAAAGCCCCCGAGGCGTCTGCAGCAGCGCGGGGGCGCCCCTCGTGTGCGTCGACTCCTTTGACGGGCGGTGATGATGCTCTGCTACTCCGCCTGCGGCATGGCAGGACCCTGCAGCCACCCCTTATCAACCAGGGTACAGGCAAGCGAGCGGTCAACCGCCCGCATGGCAGACGGTCAACGCCGCCCACGCCGCGAATCGTCGGTTGGCGGGCCCAGCCAAGCCCTGAAGGGGGTTATATAGCGTCCGCGCACGCTTCTGTCATCGCAGGTACCAGGCTACCAGGTCTACGACGTCGACTACCGTTGCCGACGGGCAGCTACGAAGAAGTGCGAAGCGAGCGGCCCGGGTTCGCTCCCCGCCGGAGAAAATAGAAAAAAAATAATAAAAAATAAAAAATAAAAGGGGGAGGATAAGCCCATGACTGGATCCTCCCCTTTTTGGCCTTTTGCGTGGGCGCTCTGAAGACCGGCTGCCTGCGAACACCGCTGCCCCCAGGGCCCAGCACGCACAGCACAAGCGCCATCGAACGGCCACCCCCTCACCGCCCGTGTACCGGTACGCGCCGCGCCGCACCGCTGCGATTGCACTGCATGCAACTTTGCAACGTCCCCCAACACCTCAAAACAGGAGTCAAAGTTCACGTCAGCTGACAGTGCCACTGTGCGCAGAGGGGCGAGTCAACCAGTCATTTGCACCACGAGCGGCTTGGAACCATCGACCTCAAGCACCAGGAAGGCCGGGCGTCGTGACGTATCGCGTCAAGGCGCTGCAGGCGGCACCGCTGCGGCACTTGCGGCCGCCAGGCGGCCGCAGTCTTCGGTGCAGCAGAGCGGCAGCTGCACGCAGCGGGCCGGCCTCAAACCCGGCGCTTTCCGCTGGCGCACATCCGGTGTGCATGATGTATGCTGCATGACCGGATACAAATGGCGCGGGCCAAACTGTTGGGCGGCCGCGTTTGAACGCGCGACACCGCTATGGCCAGCCAGCGGGGCGCGTTGGACGCGCTGGCCGACCTGGTGGACGACGAGGAGATAGAGGATGAGATCTGCCCGGTCGCGCAGGCGCTGCGGCAGCTCAATGCCGAGAAGGCCCTGGGTGCGCCGACGCGCCGCATGCTGCGCCCGCCGCTGCGTGCGCTGCGCATGCACCCGCGCGCTGCGGGACCCCCCGCTGAGCCCCCAACCGCGCCACGCAGACTTTGCGGCCGTGCTGCATGCGCCCTGGTCAGCGCGCGACGCGCTGCGCGGCGTGTGGGCGGCGGCGCTGCGGCAGCCGGCCGACCAGGAGCTGTCGCTGCTGCTGAAAGTATACCTCCCCGCCCTCGAGGCGCTGCATTACCAAGGTTGAGGCGGCCCCCCTTTGCGGCTGCGACTTCCGCATGCCTTTAACATGCAGGGGCGGCGGCGCGCCCGTGTTTGCCGTGCCACGGCGGCAGGTGTCGGAGCTCCCACCCTCCACCGCGGCCGCCGCTCACCCGTCCCTGCCGCCGTCCCGCCTCCCCGCCCCCTCCCCGGTACACGCACACCGCAGCTCCCACCGGTGCGGACGCATGCGCGCTGCTGGACGCCGTGTCAGAGTGCGAGCAGCTGCCCGGCAGCTTCCGGCTGCGCGTGCTCAAGCTGGAGCTGGCTCCCCTCTGCCAGCGGATGGCGCTGCGGCTCGGGGGCGCGCGAGGCCAGCCCCGCGACGGCCCCGGGGCCGCCCCGGACGCGCCGCCCCCCTGCACCCTCGAGTTGCGCCTCGCGTCGCCGCGGGAGTGGCGCGACGCGGATGCGGCGCGGCTGCGGCAGCGCCTGCCGGCCTTCCGGCGGCTGCAGGTGCTGTGGGTTCGGGGGCTGGCGGCGCGGCAGGAGGCGGACCTCATACAGGTGGGCCCCCTTTGGGTGTCGCCCGCGCCTGATGGTCGGACGTCCAGAAAGGCTGCTGCCATGGGGCCATGCGGCCGCCTGGAGGCGACCAGGTTTGCCCTGGGGCGTGCGCCCCGCGCCTGCGTCAGCCGCTGTGCAAAGGTGCGCCGAACGGAGACGCCGCCCCACTGACTCCCCCACCCGACGCACGCCTCCCAGGAGTGGCGCCGCCTCGCGGGCGGCGCCGCGCACGCTAGCAGCCGCGCGGCGGGCGGCTGGCTGCGCCTGGTGCGGTGCCCCGAGGTCAACAGGGGGCGGATCAAAGAGCTGGAGGCCTGCCTTGGTGGCGCCCCTGGCAGCTGCGGAGACCACCGAAGTGGCAACCAGCAGGGGGAGCAGGAGCAGCCGGTGTGCCTGCGGAAGCTGCCTCGGCGCTACGCGCCGCGCGCCGACGCGGAGCACGCCAGGGACCAGAGCGCGCCGCGGCAGTTTGACGGGGCCGGCGGCGACGAGGGCGGCGGCGTTTTTGCGCACGTGGAGCGCGCGCCCGAAGCGCCGCTGGCGCGCCCCTGCGACGCCGGCGGCCCGCCGCGGCCGCGCTCGCGCGAGGCGCACCGCCGCGAACCGGAGCGCCGCTGGCGGGGTGAGGGCGCGGCCCGCCCTCGCGGCCGCAGCCGCAGCCGGGAGCGCGTTCACCGCTCGCGGCCGCGCTCGCCGCGGGCCCGGGCGCCGCCGGCCGAGGGCCCACCGGGCGCCGCCGGCGTGCACGCGCCCCGCACCGGCGGCGGCGCGGGCGCGCTGCGGGCGCACATCCCCACGCTCCAGGACCAATTGGGCCTCCAGGAGCTCGCAATTCCTGATTGGGACGGCGGCAGCGGCGGCGAGGGCGGCGGCGGCGGCGGCGGCAGGGGGGAAGGGGCCCCGGCGCCGCGGCCGCGCGCGCACGGGCCCGGCAATGGGCCCGGCGCCGGCGGCGCGCCTCGCCGCCGCCGCCACCGCCACCGCTCGCCCGGTGCCGGCGGCCCGCGGCGGCGCGCCGGAGGCGACGGCGGCGGCGGCGGCGCGCCGGTGCGGCCGCGGCTGAACGCGGCGTCGCCGGGGCAGTGGCGGCTGTCTGATGTTTGGGGGCCGGCCGAGGCCGGGGGGGAGCCAGGCGGCCTGGAGGACGAGGCCGCGTGGCGGGAGCGCGCGGCCGGGATGCTGCAGGGCCGGAAGCGGCCCCACAGCGGCGGCGGAGGCGGCGGCCGCGCTGGTGCTGGCGAGGGGGAGCGGGACGCCGAGCCGCGCCGCCCCAAGGCGCCGCGCCGCGGCCACATTGACAGCAGCGACGACGGCGGCTGGGACAGCCCGTCGCGGCCCGGCGACGGGGCCGGCGGCGGCGGTGGCAGCGGCGGCGAGCGGCGGCGGGAGCCAAAGCGGCAGCGGCGGCGAGGCGGCGGCGGCGGCGGCGGCGCCAGGCGAGGCGCGCGCGCCGGCGGCTGGGCGGGCGAAGAGGTGCTGCAGCTGCACAGGGAGCGTGACCTGGGCAGCCAAGACACCGAGGGTGAGATGATCTGGGCAGTTGCAGCGCGTTTATGGGGAGCGAAGCCTTGCCTTGGAGGGCCCCGCGCCGTGGCCTCCTATCGGCCCACCTCTTCCCTTCTCGCCTGCGCACCAGCCGCCCCTTTCCGCCTGCGCACTAGCCGGCTCCTCCGCTGACACCCGCCCACAAACACCCGCCCTGCCGCGCCCCCGTTGCCGCAGGCGCGCATTACACAGACGGCGGGGGCCGCAGCGATTACGGCCCGTCCGAGGCGGACGACGACAGCTTCATCGCCTCGGACGGCGACGCGCCGCGCTTCTGGCCGCTGCAGTACGATTCCGACCCCGCCTCGGACGCGCGCGAGGCGGCGTGGCGCGCGCGCTGGGCGGAGCGGCGGGACGGCGCCGCCGCCGCGCGGCGGGGCCAGGCGGACGGGCAGCGGCGCCGGGCGGACGGGCAGCGGCGGCGGCGGCGGCGGAGCGTCGTCGATTTGACGGGGGACGGGGGCCCCGGCGCCGGCTTTGGCGGCGAGGGCTTTGCGCGCTCTCAGGAGGGCAACGGGGCAGAGGAGGATGAGGGGGAGGAGGACGACGAGGACGAGGCCGCGGCTGTGGGCTTCATAGCGCCGGACGATCTGCCGGAGGAGGAGCTGCGACGGGGCCGCGCCCCCGGCAGCCCGTGGCGGCGGCGGCGGCCGCCGTCGCTGTCGCCGTCTCGCTTGCACTCGCCGCCGCCGCCGCGGGGGCAGCCGCGGCCGCGGTCGCGTTCGGCCGACCGGCGGGCGCCGACGGCCGGGGCCCCGCCGCCGCAGGGGCGGCGCGGCGGGCGGTCCGCGGAGCCCGGCCACCCGCAGCGGCCCAAAGCCACGAAGAGCAAGAAGAGGACTGAGGCGGAGAGGGAGCTGCAGGACCTGGGCTTTTGGGAGTGGGAGGACGAGTGAGTGGGGTTTTGGGGGGGTGGGCGGGGACACGGCACCGCTTATTCGTCGTCTTGGCTGACTTGTGGAGGCTGCCCGCACCTTGCCCTGGCAGTTGTGCTGTGAATGCCGTGCCGCGCACGCACTGGTGGTTTCAGTTCTGGCTTTGCTCACGTGCCCTTTCCGCAGTGCGAAACCACAAACAAACGCCTGCAACCCCCATGACACACACCCCAACACCGCCGCCGCAGGGAGGCGAAGGAGCGGGAGCGCGCGGGGGAGCACTTCCGAGTGCCCCGGCCAGGCACCGCCCGCCGCCGCCAGGTGCTGCCGCAGGCGCGCGCGGCGCTGGAGGCGCTGAAAGCCCGCCTCGAGCGGCGCGCGAGGCGCGGCGCCCTGGGCGACGGCGGCAGCGGCAGCAGCAGCGGCAGCGAGGGGGAGGAGCATCGGGGCGGCGGCGGGCGCGTCCGAGGCAGGGGCGCGCGCGCCTACCTCGACGACGAGGCCCCCGGCAGCGACGACGGCAGCGACGACGACGACGACGACGGCGCGTATGGCAGCGGCAGCGACTACAGCAGCCGCGGACGCAGCCGAGGCGGCGAATCGGGCAGCGCCAGCAGCGGCAGCGGCAGTGACAGCGGCGGCAGGGGGGGCGGCGAGTCGGACGGCAGGGACGCTCGGGGGCGGCGGCGCGGGCACGCGGCCATCAGCGGCGGGCGCAGCAGTGGTGGCGGCGCCAGCGCCGGCGGCGGCGGCGGTAGCAGCGGCAGCGACAGCCTCGGCGACGCCCGCCCCGCCGCGACGCAGCGGCGTCCGAGGCAGCGGGTGATCTTCGACGATTCGGAGCCTCAGGAGGGGGCTGAGGCAGCTGCCGAGGCCGCAGCTGCCGGTGCTGAAGCTGCCGGTGCTGAGGCTGGGGGGCCAGCTGAGGCCGGCGGGGCTTTGGGCGAGGGGCCCGGCGCCAGCGGCGGCGGCGGCGATGGCGGTGACGGTGGGGAGGGCAGCGGCAGTGAGGAGCCCGCGCCGCTGACGGAAGGGGAGGAGATCGCGGCGCGGGTGAGTAGCGCATGCTCTGCGGGGCCGCAACTGGTCGCTAAAGCGGGCTCCGCTGTTCCGCGTTGACCGAAAGCCTCCCCTCCCCGACCCGGTTGCAGCTTGCTGCCTGCAGCGCTTCTCAGTTCTCAGCGCAGCGCCCCAGCCCCCCAAATGCCCGCCCCCTTTGCTTTCAAACCCAACCCCCCCGCCAGCTGGAGGCCCTCAAGGCCGCAAAGCGGGACGCCGAGGCGCGCGGCGACGCGGCCGCGGCGGCGGCGGCCAACGCGGGGATGAAGCCGCTTAGGGAGCGGCTGAGGCTCGTGCCGTTTGCCTTCGACAAGAGGTGGGGGCAGTGGGGGTTGGGGGGATTGAAGAAAGGGAGAGGTGCCGGGCAGGCTGTGCGTGTGTGCTCCAGCTGCGTGTGTGCTCCACGTGTGCTCCAAACGCGCTGCCACTCACTGAATCGCCCGCCAGCGGCATGTTTTTTGGCCCGCACCAACCCGCGCCGCACTTTGCACCGCGCCCCCACACCCGCAGCAATCGCGGCACGACCAACGCAGCGGCCTTCGCGCCGGCGACCCTCAAGCGCCGCCATCGCGCGCCGGAGCGGCTTTCCCCAGGGAAGCTTATCGAGCAGCAGCAGCTGTTCAGGCAGCTGGAAAGGGACAGGCGCGGCACTGGCGGCGGCGGCGGCGGCGGCGGCGGCGGCGGCGGCGGCGGCGGCGGCGGCGGCCGTGCGATGGCGGCCGGCGCGCGGCGGCAGCTGCCGCGCGCGCCGGCGCCCGGCGGGCGGGGCGGCCGAGCCGGCGGCTTCGAGCACAGCAGCAGCAGCGGCGGCGGCAGCAGCGGGAAGAGCGCCGGCGGCGGCGGCAGCGGAAGCGACGACGACGATCTCCCTTTGGTCCAGTTCCTGAGGCAGCCGCCCCGGCCCGAGGCGAACGCGGACGCGCCTCCGTCCGAGGCGGCAACGCCTCGGTCCGAGGCGGGCGGGCCCGTGCCTGACGCGGCCGCCGAGGCTCGGATCGCGGGGCCCCGCGCAGCAGAAGGCGTGGTGCCCCCCGCACGCGGTGCGGGCTCGCCAGAGGCGCGCGAGCCACCAAGGGAGCAGCGGCGGCGTGGCGATGGGGAGGAGGATGGGCCACAGCAGGACGAGCGAAAGCAGCAGAAGCAGCAGCAGCATACGCAGCAGGAGCAGCAGCAGCAGCAGCCGCCGCAGCAGCAGCCGCCACCGCTGGCACTGCCGCCGCCGCCGCCGCAGCGGCAGCAGCAGCAGCACGAGGGAGGACCTCCCGCTGAGCGGCAGGCCCCTCCCGCAGGACCCGCGGCATCGGTGCCAGGAGGGGAGCCGCCTTCTGAAGATGAGGTGGTGCCGGACAGTGAGGAGGGCGACCCCTGATGGAGATGGAGGGTTGAGGGGGGCGGGGTTTGTGCACTGGCCGATCCTGCGTTCACTGTCACCGTGCCCCGGAGTCGATGATCGTCCCGCTGCGCACGCAGAGCCTTCAATCCCGCGCCTTGTAAATGCTGATCAAATGGATGCCTGCGTGGATGTGTGCGAGATGCAAATGTGGGCCGGGCCGGCGCTGCGAAGACTCGGTCAACGGGCATGTGGGCGCGCGGTGACGCGCGGGCGGCTGGTGGGCCGCCGCTTCGTCTGAGGCGTTTTGCGCTTGTGTTGCACACATTTATTGTTCCCAAGCGCGCTTCGCGTCCCGGTCTAGGGCTTGTGATCGGGATCGCAAAGTCCTCCCGCGGCCCCAGCCAGCCGTCAGCGGCCTAGAGGAGGCCCAGACCGGCGCAATGGACGGCTCCCGCGGAGAGCGCCCCAAGAGCGCTCTGAGCGCCAGCCTGGGGCGGTCCAGCGCGCGGTCCCTGGCCGGCAGCAGCAATGCGGCATCCGTGGGGCCCTCCATCGAGGAGGAGCTGGCGCGGGAGATATCCATCCCGCAGAGCCTCCCTCTGGGCGGCTCGAGCCCGCTGGGCGGCGACCGCAGCCCGAGCATCGGCATTCGCGGCGCCGCGCTGCGCGCGTCTGCGGCGAGCAGCGGCAGCTACGCCCTGGGCGGCGGCAGCAGCTACGTGGGCTCCCTGGGCACCAGCTTCACCGCGGGCCACTCGCTGATGATGATGGGCAGCGTGCGGCGGCCCCCGTCGCTGTCGGTTGCGTCGCCGGCCAGCGGTGAGAGCAGGGGGGGGCGGCCATGTGAGCGGCGGCCGCCATGCGCGCGCGCGACTGCACCCGACTTGGGCGGCGCGCGAGAGAGCCTGGCAAACCACTCCCAGAGAGGCGGGCCGGTTTTACCGCTGTGAAAGCATTGAGCAGCGGCAGCGCAGCGCAAAAGCCCGGCCCACCGCCACCCCTCCCCTCCACCCCGCCCGCCGCCTCAGTGTCCCACGGGCCCGCCGCCGACGGCGGCCTCACCGCGCCGCTGCTGCCGCACCTCGCGTCCTTCGGCGCCCCCCGCCGCGCCTCGATGGAGCGCCGCGCGTCCCTCGACGCGGCCGCGGCCGCGGCCGCGGCGCAGCCGCCGTACGCGCCGCCCTCCCTCAAGGCCGTCGGCGCGGACGCGGGCGCCCCGCCGTCGCCGGCCGCCGCCGCCGCCGCCGCCGAAGGCGACGTGTCGCTGCACGTCCACGACGCCGCCGCGGCCGCGGCGGCCGGCGGCCCCGCGGCGGCCGCGGACGCGGCCGGCGGCAAGGCGAAGGCGTCGGCCATGGCGGACGCTGTTGTGTACGGCATCATCAATGCCATCGTGGGGCTGCCCTGCATGGTCGCTTTCGCGGCGGTCATCTTCTCGGTGGGGACCTAAATGGGTTTGGACTTGGGGGGGAGATGCCTTAAGGATCTCGGCACTGCGTGCCTCGGTCAAGGGGTTGATGAGCCTCTGTCTGCCTTTTGTTGCACCGGTGGTGCCTGGCGATGCGCGCTCAAGGTAGCAAACTGTGTTCTGAAACCCCTTCCACTCCAACGAAACAACAGGACCCCACTTACAAGCCCATGCTTGGGGAACTGGCGCGCTTCTCATTCCTCGCGGCGGCGGTGCACCAGGTGCGTGCTGGCGCGTGCGTGCGTGCGTGTGCGTGGGGGTGGGGCCTGTCGTGCGTTCATGCATGTACATGTTTGTGTGCTTGCATGCAGCATGCAAGGTTTCTGCATGCGCCCATGCACGCATACGGAACACCCCCAACCCCCCCACCCCTCCCCCCAGGCCGTGTTCACCCTAAACCGTAAACCCTAAACCCTAAACCCTAAACCCTAAACCCAAACCCCCAACCCCCCCACCCCCCTCCCCCCAGGCCGTGTTCACCGCCTTCAGCACGCTGCCGTTTGCCGTGGGCCAGCCGCAGGACGTTGGCATCATCTTCCTCAGCTCTATGGCCACGGGGGTGGCGACCATCGGGAGAGAGGTGCGCGCGCTCATGCGCTGCCGGCTGCTCCCGGGGCTCGAACCTGCGGCAGCGCCCGCGGCTGCGCCCGAGCCCGCACGCTGCTGCCTTCCTGGCACCCACGCCCCCTCGCACCCCTGTGGCAGCTGCGGGACAGCCACTGCCGGGCCGCCGCCGCTCCGCGTGCTCGAAGACCGCTCTGAAACGGCCGCCAACCGCCACCCGATCCGCGCCGCAAACGAAAACAACTCTGAACTGCTAACGAAAACAGGTCGGCCTGCCGTTGGCGGAGATCGTTGGCACCGCGCTGCTAACCATAATGGTGGCCACCATCGTGGTCGGCCTGCTGACGACGGCCGTCGGTGCGCGGGCCGCGCGTCAGGCGCATGCGTGCGTGCGCGCACACACACAGCACACAACGCCCGCACATATGCTTATCGCCTGTTGTTTGTTGGGCTTTGCTGCTCCCCCACCCCCACGTCTTGAACGCTGGACGAAACCGGTGCGCGCCCCGAGCCCTGCAACGCGCAATCCCTCCCCCCGCCGCCCGCCGCCCGCCCCCAGCCAAGTTCAAGCTTGCCACGTTTGTGCAGTATGTGCCGCTGCCGGTGGTGGGAGGCTACCTGGGTGAGTCAAGGGGCGGGGTGCTGAGGCGGCTTTGTTCATCTTGCACGGTTGGGGGCCTGAGTCATGGGGGGGCGGGGTGCTGAGCCGGCATTTTGCTTTTTTCGTCTTGGTTCACTTGGGTTGTTCACTTTCGCTGGCCCTGTTTTCTGGGGCGCCTGGCTCCTGGCCAGCTTTTTTTTCCCGCTGACTCACATATGGTTTGATAAGCCCGCAGCCCTTGTTAAAGCGGCCCTCCACCCCAAAAACCCCTCCCTCCCGTCAAAAGGCTACGTGGGCTATTTCTGCCTTGCCGCCGGCATCGGCCAGGGCGCGGGCGTGAACATCGGCAGCTTCTCATCCTGGCTGGGCCTCTTCACGCGCGGTGAGGGCAAAGCCGGGCCGGTCGGCGCGCAGCGGGGCGTGCGCGCTGATGGTCTGGCCGTGACGGCAGCAGCGGGCACGTCACAAAACATCCGATGCGATTCCCCCCAATTCCCAAACCTCGACCCCAAACCCCAGCCCCTAAACCACAGCCCCCCAACCCCCCAACCCCCCCAACCCCCAGACGCCCTCATCAAGCTGGTCCCCACCCTCGCCAGCGCCGCGGCGCTGTTCCTCACGATGACCCGCGCCCGCTCGCCCCTGGCGCTGCCCGCCGTGCTCCTGGCGCTGCCCGCGGCGTTTTACGTCGCCCTCCTGGCCACCGGGACCACCCTGGCGGAGGCGCAGGACGCGGGCTGGGCGCTTAAGCCGGAGGTGCGCGCGCGGGGTTGGCTTGGTCGTTTGCGTGTGCGGACAGGAGCGCTTGCGCGCGCGCATGCGTGTGCATGAATTGACAGATGCACTTTTTGCGCGCGTGGCCTGGTGGGCGTCGGGTATGTGTGTTGGTGTTTGCCCAAGCCTTACTCGCCTGGGTAAGAGCTACACGAAGCAACAATCCAAATCCAAATTTGAAACCCAACCCCGAAACCCAAACCCGACCCCCCCCCCAGGGCAAGAGCACCCAGCAGTTTTGGGAGCTGTACGAAATGTTCAACATAAGCAGCTGGAGGCTGGACGGGGTGTACCTGCCAGCGCTTTTGAGGTGGGGGGAGGGGCCGGCATGCGCGCGCGCGCGGTGTTTGACCCGCCGGAGCCGACGTTTGACCGGCGCCGCGGGCTGACTGGCGCCGGGGTTTGACCGGCCGGCGCCGCTGTGTTCGCCCGGCCGGCGCTTAAGCGCCCCGGCGCCGCGCGTCGGGGCGTGCCGTTTGCCAGCAGCCCCGCCCCCACCGCCGGGGCTGCCCAGCAAGGCTCCTCCCAACGCTGCCCCAAACGCAAACAAACCCCGCGGCACGCAGGCAAGTGCCCAAGATGCTTGGCCTGTTCTTCGTCGTGACCTTTGGCTCCTGCCTCGACGTGGCAGCCATCCAGGTGCGCCCCCCTGCCGGCACCCCTTGGCAGCCAGAAGCAAGCCAACTCTGAGTTGGGGCTCAGCCCTGAACTTCAGCCGGTCTTGGGCGTCACTCCCAAAAACCTCTAAAACTCACCCCTCTTCAAAAACCCCCAACCCCAAGGCCGACGTGCCCACCCCCATCGATTTCAACCGCGAGCTGTCTGTTGTTGGGCTCTCAAACATCATCTGCGGCCTGACGGGCAGCGGCTACACTGGTGGGGCTTGTTTTGGAGGGGTCCATTTGGGGGGTTTGGTGGTATGTGAATGGGGTTAGAATTGGGTGGGCTCATTCCAACTGGCTCACGCTCCATCCCAAACCGCAAACCGCAAGCCGCAAACCGCAAACCGCAAACCGCAAACCTCCCCCCCAAACCAAAAAGGCTCCTACATCTTCAGCCAGACAATCTTTTCGATGCGCGCGGGCGTGTCCAACCGCATCCACGGCGTCATCATCGCCGGCGGCGAGCTGGCGGTGTTCCTGCTGCCCTTTGCCGCGGCGCAGTATCTCCCCCTTTACTTTTACGGCTCGCTGCTGGCGGTGTTTGGCTGGGAGATCGCGGGCGACTGTGGGTGGACTCTTTTTCGGGGGGGGCTGCCTGGCTTTTTTTCTATTCTTCTTCTCCGAGGGGAGGGTGGCGCCTGGTTGTGGGCGCGTCTGTATTTGGGCCATGGGGCGGGCTCTGTAGCGCTACCCTTTTTGGCTGGCTTTTTGTTCAAGAGGTCTCTCACGCCCCCCTTGCCGCCCCGCCCCCCAAGCCAAGCCAATTGCCGACCCTCCACCTGCCTCCCTTTAAAAAACAAACCACCCCCCAGGGCTGGTGCGTTCCCGCCACAAGGTCACCCGCGCGGAGTACGCCCTGCTGCTGGCCACCTTCCTGGCGATCATGCAGGTGGGGGGGCTGGGCGCTGGGCGCTGCCGTCTGTTTGCTCTGGCTGTTGGGGCGCTAGCTGTTGGGGCGCTGGCTGTTGGGGCGCTTGTGGGCTTGCTGGCCTCCTTCCCAGCCTGCGTTGTTGGCGTCTCCCCCATTTGAAGCCCCTCAAAGCAACCCCTGGCAGGCATTCGCATGCCGCCAACCCCTCAAACCGCCCCCCAAAAACCACCCCCCAAAACCGCCCCAAACCACCCTCCCAAACCGCCCGAAACCGCCCCCAGTTTGAGCTTCAAATGGGCGTCCTCGTCGGCATCGTCCTCTGCCTCGCCTTTTTCGCGGTGACATACGCCCGAGTCAACATGACGGCGTTCACCGTAGTGCCGTCCCGCTCCGTCGCGGTCCGGACGTACCGCGAGAGGCAGGCGCTGGCCGCGTTCCACGGGCGCTCGGTGGCGGTGGGGCTGGGGGGTTACATCTTCTTCGGCAGCAGCGTGCTGCTCACGGAGCGGGTGCGTGGGTCGCGCAGCGGCTGCAGTTGACCGCGCCCGGCGGTGCTTGTGCCTGGCGGTGCTTGCGCCTGGCGTTGCTTGTGCCTGGCGTTGCCTCCCCCATCTTTACTGCAATCTTAAAAAAAGCCCCTCCAATCCGGCCGCCCCACGCAAACAAAAGGTGACGCGCATCGCGCGCGAAATGGTGGAGCGCGGCGCCGACACCGCGCGCGCGTTTGCTGCCTCGGCGCGCAACGGCGGCGCCCCCGGCGACGGCCCGCTCTGCCGCGGCTCGGTGCCGCCGACGGCGGCGGTCGCGCCGCCGGCGGCCGGCGGCGGCGGCGGCGGGGGGTGGGGGGTGGCCGACCCGGAACGGCTGGCGGCGCTGGCGGAGAGGGCCCCCTGCTTTGTGCTGCTCGACTTCCGGCGCGTTCTGGGGGTGGACGCCACGGCGGCGCAGCTGCTGGGCAGCCTGAGGGTGCGCTTCCCCCCCTGCCTGGTGCTTTCGCCCCGCACGCTCACCCCGGCACCCTGCCTTGCAGACAGCGCGCTGCAGCAACTGGCCGCGCGCGCCGCACCGAAAACCACCAAAAATCGCCAAAAAACCGCCCAAAACCGCCGCCGCGCGCAGGCCGTGCTGCGCCAGCTCAACGTGGAGCTGGTGCTGACCCGCATCCGCGACGAGGGCGTCCGCCGCCTCCTCGTTGCCCACGGCCTCCTCGCGCCCTCCCCCGACGAGGACGACGGCGAGTCGTACTGCCGGGCCTTCCCGACGCTGAGCGAGGGGGAGCAGTACGCCGAAGACAGATTCCTCGCCCTCGTGCGCGCCACGGGCCTCCTCGGCAGCGGCGGGGAGTCCCTGAGCCTCCGGGAGTTCCTCCTGTCCCACGCGCAGGAGGGGCCGCTCGCGGCCGGCCTCGACGCGGCCGCGGCCGCGGAGGGCCTCGGCCGGCTGTCCGCGACGCGCGCGCTCGAGGCGGGCGCGGTGCTGTTTGACTTTGACGAGGCGCCGGAGGAGATCTACTTTGTGCTTTCTGGGAGCGTGGACATCGCCATAAAGCACTTTACAGATACCGTGGTCGAGGACTCCGCGCTGGACCGCAGCCGCAGCGGGCGCGCCGCGGCGGCGGCCGCGGCGGCCGGCGGCGGCGGCGGCGGCGGTGCGGGCGGGGGCGCGAGGGCGGCGGCGGCGGCGTCCGTCGCGCCCGCGACCGAGTGCCACTTCTGCTGCGGCCCCGGCTCGGTCTTTGGGGGGACGGACTTTGTGCTGCAGCGGCCCCGCAGCTTCCGCGCGGTCGCGTCGGCGCCGTCGCGCGTGGTGGCGATTGGGGCGGCGGCGTACCGCGAGTTGGCGCGCACGGAGCCGCAGGCGGCGGCGTTCCTGCAGGCGAGGGGGCGGGGGGGGGGGGGGGCCGGGGGGGGAACGGCGGCGGGCGCGCGGGGGGCCGGCGCTAGGGCTTGGACGCGTGGTGTGCCCTGTATTCCCCGCTTTTCGTCGCCCTGCCTCCCAATCCCACCTTGGCGTCGCTCAAGCGCACGCCGGCCCCTCCACGCACGCCGCCCCCTCAACGCACGCCGGCCCCTCAACGCAGCCCAACCCCTCAACGCAGCCCAACCCCTCAACACACCCCACCCCAGCTCACCATCCTGCCCCCATACCCTCAAACCGCACCGCAGATCATACTGCTGCGCGACGCCTGCCTCAGCGAGGTGTACGCATACGAGCTGCTGGAGCGAGCGCTGGTTGCGTGAGGGGCCGGCGTTTTTTTGCTTCCCTTGCTTTGTGCATCTGTTTCTGTTCGATGACAAATGGCTTCTTTGATTGCAACACGCCTGCGTGTGTTGCGCCCCCCCATTTGCTTGCTCCTCTGTCGGAACACATGCCACTCCCCATCCGATAGTGCAATGCGGTAAACTGCGCCTGCCTTCCCCCACCGGCAGCAAGCGGGTGCGCGCAGGGGGATCAGGAACCTGGGTGGATTGCGGGCGGCGCGGGACCGGGGGCCGAAGCGCGAAAGGCGAAAGCGTGTGTGGCGGCCGAGGCGGCAGCGGCGCAGGCGCCGTCTGTTCGGCATCCGCGGCGCAGCGACCGCAAGGACCGCCGCCGCGCCGCAGCCGCGCACTATCCGATTTGAACGCCAATCCCCCGGCCTTTTCAAGCCGCACAGCAGCCCAGCCCGTGCGGGAATCCAGCTCGGCGAGGGGGCCAGGGGTCGTGCCGTCCCCGTGCGGCCTCGCCCCGGCGCGCCACCGACCCTAATGGCTCCTGCGATCGGCATGCTCCGTCAATCGGGCCGTGCAGCGGCCGGGCGGCCCTCCCGGCGGGCTTGCAGCAGCACCTGCAGCAGCAGCAGCACACCAGCAGCACCCCGCAGGGCCCCGCGGGCGCCGCATGGGTGCCTCCCGCGGCGGCAGGCCGTCCAAAACGAGACGGCCCTGTCATCCCTGGACCTGTCGGAGCCCAGCACCAGCGGCAGCAACGGGGTGGCCCCCGACACCGACATCCTGGTCGAGTTCAGGGACGTCCACAAGTCCTTCGGCGACAAGCGCATCCTAAACGGCGCCAGCTTCAAGATACGGCGCGGCGAGGCGGTGGGCATCATCGGCGCGTCGGGCACGGGCAAGTCGACGACGCTGCGCCTCACCGCCGGCCTGCTCGCGCCCGACCGCGGCGAGATCCTCATCAACGGCGTGCCCCGCGTCGGCCTGCTGTCCGACCAGGGCGAGACGGGCGAGGGGCTGCGGCTGGGCATGGTCTTCCAGAACGCCGCGCTGTTTGACTCGCTGACCGTTGGCGAAAACGTGGGGTTCATGCTCTACGAGCACTCGGCCCTGCCCGCGCCCGAGATCCGCCGCCGCGTGGCCGCCAGCCTGTCCAAGGTGGGCCTCAAGGGCGTGGAGGACCTCTACCCCTCCGAGCTGTCGGGCGGCATGAAGAAGCGCGTCGCGCTCGCGCGCGCCGTGGTGACCGACGCGGGCGGCGCCGCGGCCAGCAGCGGCCACGCCGACGTGGAGCAGCTGCTCATGTACGACGAGCCCACCGCGGGGCTCGACCCCGTGGCCTCCACTGTGGTGGAGGACCTGATCCGCAGCCTGCAGAAGGAGGAGGACGACCCGGCGGAGGGCGGCATCTCCAGCTACATCGTGGTGACCCACCAGCACTCGACCATCCGCCGCGCCGTTGACCGCATCATCTTCCTGCACCAGGGGCGCGTCGTGTGGCAGGGCACGACGGAGGAGTTTGACACCACGGACGAGCCCATCGTGCGGCAGTTTGCGGAGGGGTCGCTGGAGGGGCCGATCTCGTACGTTTGAGGAGGGGGAGGGAGGAGGAGGAGGGGGCAAAGCGCGCGCTGCCCCACTCCAGACGCACGCGCGTGCAGGCGCCTGCCCGCCTGCGCGCGCGGGCAGCCGCGCGCCCAGGCGGGCCGCTTTGCGCTGAGCGCCCGCCCCGCGATTGCCATGTGCCCCTTCCCCCGGCTCTGCTTCACCTTGCTTCCGCCTGTGCATTTGTTCGCCGCATTTGGGACCTTGATGGCGCTTGATGCTGCACAAGCATCCGCCAGCGTGCGCCGCTGCCTGCTCAGCCCGCGCCGCCCTTCTTCTCATTCCCCCCTCTGTCTTCACCTGCGAGGTGTGCGCGCGCCCTGTGTGTTGTCGTCCGAGGCGCGCCCCCTCCCACCACCCGCGACCCAGCGAGCGCCGCGGCGGCGCCCTTCCCTGCCGCCTGGCTGCAGGTCGCGACCCGCAGATTGTAAAAACCTCTATTGCTGCGCGCGGGCTGATCGATCGAGGCCGGTTTGCAGCAGCGAAAGGGGCAGGGGAGGGTGGAACAAGGCGGGATCGGCGGCGCCCACCGCGCAGGGCACCAGCGCGCGCAGCCACCCGGCGACTGGCGCTTGACCTGCCCTTTGACTCCGGCGCCGCACTCCCGCGCCAAAACCACGGCATCTTCGGGGGCACCCGAGCATTCTTGCATGTCGGGGCGCTGCTCCACGCCCGCATGGGAGCGGATTCCCTCGGCCGCGCGCTCGAGTCGCAGCTCCTGCCCGGCCCGAGGGGCTGCCGAGGGGCTGCCGAGGTCTGGCGCGGCTCTGATCTGTATCACGAGGGCTGTTGAGCAATTAGGAGGGGTTTCCGGCCTCCACGCGGCCCTGGGCAGATCGCGGTGAAGAACTCGGGCCCGTCAGCGCGGTCCGGGCCCTTCCAGGGGCTTTAATTACGAAGAGGACGCCCCTGCTGCGCCTGGACTTGGGCCCCCGCCAGCGGGGGCGACGCAGGCCGGCATGAAGGGCGGCGCGCGGCAGGGAGCAGCGGGCACTGCGGCCATGCTGCAGGAGGGACCCGGCGCCGCGCGGCCGTCCAGCGCCGCCGCGGCCACGCTGCAGCTCACACGGCGCGCCGCACCGGAAGCGGGGCCGTCTGCGGCTTCCGGTGGCGCGCTTGCCGCAGCAGCGGGCAGCAGCGGCAGCGCAGCAGCGGGCGAGGCGGCCAGCCCCCCCGCGGGCCCGCGCCAGCAGCAGGGCGCGGCGGTCACCTTTGCCGCCGGCGAGACCAACGGCAGCGGCGGCGGCATGCCGCCGCCGCAGGCCGGCGCGGCCGGCCCGCCGCCGCGCCTCAGCGCGCACGACGAGGAGCCGCCGGCGCGCGTAATCCGCCCGCACATCAGCCGCCCGCCCGTGTCGCGCGGCGCGCTGCACCACGCGGCCAAGGTGCTGGGCATCCACCTGCAGGGCGACGTCCCCACCAACGAGATCAGCACGGCCAAGTACACGATCCTCACGTTTGTGCCGGTCAACCTGTTTGAGCAGTTCATGCGCGTGGCCAACCTTTACTTCCTGCTGTGCGCCATCCTGCAGCTCATACCGGGCCTCTCGCCGACGAGGTGGGGAGGCGGGCAGGGGAGGGAGGGGCACTTGCGCGCGCATGGTGGGCGACCGGCGAGCGGCGCACGGGGCCCCGCGGCAGGGCGCTTCAACGCGCTGCGCAAGCTGCAGCGGAGGTGCCGGCGGTGCGGCACGCTTGCATGGCTGCGCGCCGCTGCTCCAGCGCGCCATGCGCGCGCCGCGCCGCATGGGGAAGCCGGCTAAAGCCCCCAAACCCCCACTTTTCGCGGCGCAGCTGGTTCACCACCGTCGCGCCGCTGGTGTTTGTGCTGGCGGTCAACGCGGTCAAGGAGGGCTACGACGACGCCTGCCGCCACCGCAACGACAACCAGATCAACAACCGGCGCGTGCTCATGCTGGACAAGGAGCGGGGGGAGGTGCCGGTCTACTGGAAGGACGTGGTGGCGGGGGACCTCATCAAGGTGCGCGCGCGCGCTCGTGTGTTGATGGGTGTGCGGATGCGTGCGTGTGCATGCGCTTGCATGCATGTTTGCATGTGCGCGCGTGCGCGTGTGAGAGAGGGTGCATGCGGTTGTGTGGTGAGGGTTTCTCAGCACACGGGGCGTTAAGAGGGAGGTCGGAACGCAGAGGCAGCAGCGCTTTCGCAACACACACGCACACGCACCCACACCCGCGCCCCACCCCCCAGGTCCTGGAGGGCGAGGAGGTTCCCGCCGACCTGGTGCTGCTGTCCAGCCAGGACCCCGACAACCTTTGCTACGTTGAGACGGCCAACCTGGACGGCGAGACCAACCTCAAGATCAAATACTGCTGGGCGCCGGGCGTGACGGGGCGCACCCGCGCGGAGGAGTTTGAGGAGTTCTGCGGGCGGTGCTCGATCGGCGCCGAGGCGCCAAACCCCAAGTGCGCGCGCGCGCGCGCGGCGCCGCCTGAAAGGGGGGGGCTGATGGGGCTGTGTTGGGGCCGGTGTTGGGATTTTATTTCTTCGGCAGGGCCGGTGTTGGGGGTTTATTGCTTCCGCAAGACCTGGAAAAGAGTTTGGCTGAGTCAAGATAAACGCAACGCAGCACAGCACACAGCACACAGCACACAGCACACAGCACACAGCACACAGCGCACAGCACACAGCACACAGCGCACAGCGCCCTGACGGCAACGCACGCGTCCTCCCCCCCAAAGGCTGTACGTGTTCGAGGGCTTCGTCTCCGTGGCCGGCGCCAAGGAGCCCCTCGTCGCCGACAACCTGCTGCTGCGCGGCTCCACGCTGCGCAAGACGGCGTGGGCGGTGGGGGTGGCGGTCAACGTGGGGAGGGACGCCAAGATCGTGCAGAACATGACGCGCGCGCCGCGCAAGGTGCGGCCGCGCCGGGCCGGCCTTGCTCTGCGTGGTGCTGCTGCGCTTGGCCGCAGGCCGTGGAAGCCGCTGCAAGATTTGTTTTAGGAAGGGGGGGTGGCTGACCGCCTCGCCGCTCTCTGTCGGCGCGGCCCTCTCGTGCCCCACCCCAAGCCCGGCGCCCCGGCCGCGCCCGGGCCCGACTCGCGCACCCCCCCCCCCTCGCCCCGCCCCGCCACCCCAGGTGACTCAGCTTGAGCGCAACATGAACACCCTGGTGATCGTCCAGTTCGTGACGCTGCTGGCCATGTCCGCCGCCCTCGCGGCCGCGGACCAGTGGTGGGAGGCGCTGTACGGCCCCCGCGAGGCGGCGGCGCTGAACGGGGCCGGCGGGCTGGGCGGGGGGCGCGCGTGGTACCTGGCCGCCACCGGGGAGTACCCCGAGCTCCGGCCGTCCCCGCTGAGCTGGTTTGTCATGGTGCGCGGCCGGGCCCGCTGCCACCTGGGTCGCCTTGGGGCCCGCTTTGTCCCGGGGGCAGGGCGGCTGCCCTTCGCGTGCGCGCGGGCGCGCGCACCTGGCCTGTCTCCGCATGCGCATGGCTTGAAGGCAGGCCTCCGTTTCGCGCCCATGCCGACCTGGCGCGGTACCCGCCCAACCGCCCGCCCCCCCCATGCCGGCAGTTCCTGCGGTTTGTCATCCTCCTGGGCAACCTCATCCCCATATCCCTCTACGTGACTCTGGAGGTGGGGCCCTGCTTTGGCGATCGCCGCCTTGCTGTGGGGCGTTGCTTTTCCCTGCGCCAGTGTTGCTTCAGGCTCGGACCGGTGGCTCCAGCTGCGTTGCTCAAGGGGGTCACTTGAGTGAATGCTGTCGGCAAACACTTGCTCCAAACCCAAGCATCAATGCGTCCGCCCCAAACAATGACGTTTTTACCCAAAAATCATTGATCCCCCCAGGTCGTGAAGGTCTTCCAGTGCACGCTGCTGCTCAACGCGGACCGCCGAATGTACCATGCCGGCAGCGACACGCCCTTTGTGTGCCGCACCACGCGGCTCAACGAGGAGCTGGGGCAGGTGGGGGTGGGGTGGGGGCTGTTGGGCTGCCGGCAGTGGGCTGCGGGCTGTAGGCAGTGGGCTGCGGGCTGTAGGCAGTGGGCTGTGGGCCCGCATGGGGCCTGTGGACTTGAGCTGGGCTGGGTGTGGGCGCCTGCGTGGCCTGCTTTGTGAGCTGGACCTTTCACCTTGAGGCTTGAGGCGCCCGCCACCTGCTCAAGCCGCTGAAACCGCCCCTAAAACGTCCCGAAACCGCCCCCCCCAGGTCCAGTATGTGCTGAGCGACAAGACCGGCACGCTGACTCAGAACGTGATGGGCTGGGTGTGGGCCAGCGTGGGGGGCCACCTCTATGGCAGGACCGTCAGCGCGGCCAACGTGTGAGTGGGGAGGGGGGGTGGGGGGGGGGCCTTTCGGGGCGGGCATGGGGTGGGCAGGGAAGGGGGCAGGGTGGGAGCAGGTAGACAGGCCAGCAGGCGTTTTGGGATGCAAACTTGCTGCGACCGAAGCGCCACCAGGACCAAGCCCCTCACCGCCCCACCCTCAACCCCTACTCAAGCTCCTCGAACCCCCCAAACCCCGAAACCCCCAGCCGCCCGGGCGTGCCTGTGGACACGGCCCACACCATAGCCCTCGACCAGGACATGCTGGCAGCACTGGGGGGCGACGGCGCGGGCCGCGACGCCGACGGCAAGGTGCGTTCGCACGGGAGCATGCCCCCCTGCACATGAGGCGCGCGCGCGTTTTGGCCGGCGGCGTCTCGCACGCGCGCTGGCGCGCGTCGCCTGGGCCGGGAGCGCCCCTATGCAGCCGGCGGTCGACCCCTGCCAACTAACTACACCCCCCCCCCCCCCCCCCCCCCCCCCCCCCCCCCCCCCCCCCCCCCCCCCCCCCCCCCCCCCCCCCCCCCCCCCCCCCCCCCCCCCACCCCCACCCCCCACCCCCGCCCAGCCGCACAACCCCCAGCTCCACGAGTTCCTGACCGCCCTGGCGGTGTGCAACACGGTGGTGCCCGCCACAGACACAGTCAGCGGCAAGCTGCAGTACCAGGCGCGCGGGGCGCAGGGCCAGGCCGGGGGATCATGCACGCGCGCACGTTTCTTCCAGCGCTTTCGCCCCCTCAAGACCTCTGAACCCTTTGCAAGCACGGCCAAAGCCTTCCTCCCAACCCCCAACCCCAGCGCACCGCTTCAAACACCCTTCAAAACCTCTTGCACCGCCTCAAACACCCTCCCTGCGAACCACCCCAAACCCCCGCACCCCCCCGCACCCCCCCACCCGCCCCAAGGCCTCCTCCCCCGACGAGGAGGCGCTGGTGGAGGGCGCCGCATTTTTGGGGTACCGCCTGGTGTCGCGCACGACAGAGGCGGTGGTGCTGGAGCTTGGGGGGCGGCTGTGGACGTACGACGTGCTGGCGGTGCTCGAGTTCAACTCGGACAGGTGGGGGGGGTCGGAACGCACTGGAAACGTTTTTTGGCGGTTTGGCGCTTTGCGGCCGGCGGCGGCGGCGCCCTGGTTTGAGCGCCCTCGAGCGAACATCCCTTGCCATCCTCTTCTCCCCTCTGCCACAGCGAGCGCGCGTTGGCCGATCTCAACCCGCAACCCTCAACCCCCAAACTCAACCCCCAACCCTCAACACCCCAATCCAACCCTAAAACCCCCACCCCCCCAACAGGAAGCGCATGTCCATGGTGGTGCGCCAGCGCTGGGACTTCCGGGTGCTGCTGCTGACCAAGGGGGCGGACTCGGTCATGCTGGCGCGCGCGGCGGACGGGCAGGCGGCGCGGGGGCCGATAGAGGCGCACCTGGTGGGCGGCTTTTGCGGGGGCAGGGTGGGTGGGGGTCTGTCATGCTGGCGCGCGCGGCGGACGGGCAGGCGGCGCGGGGGCCGATAGAGGCGCACCTGGTGGGTGGCTTTCGGGGGGGGGGCACGGGGGGGTCGTCGGGGGGCGATGTGGAGGCCGCCCCGCCCCTCGCGCCCCCCCCCCCCCCGCCAGGCCGCCTCTGTCGCGATGGACGACCGCGAGGGGCGCATCGCGGCGGCGTCGGAGCGGGTCGAGACGGAGCTGCAGCTGCTGGGGGCGACGGCGGTGGAGGACAAGCTGCAGGTTTGGGGGGGGGGCGGGCGCTGGGGTGCTTTTAGGGGTTTGGAGGCTTTGGGTTTTTGCTTGCCCGCTTGCCGGCGTGGCGACCTGCTTGCTTTTCGTGGACGAAGCCCAAGAGACAGTTCGCATGCGCGGTCCGTTTTCCCACTGGCTCACCCGCGCGCGCGCCACCCCTACCGCCACGCCAGGACGGCGTGCCCGAGTGCCTGGAGGCCCTGGGGGCGGCGGGCATCAAGATCTGGGTGCTCACCGGAGACAAGGCGCGCTGGGGGGGGGAGGGAGGGCTGCCTGCGCGTTGCTCGCGTGCTTGCGGGCTGCAGCCCAGGAGGTTTGCATCCAACCTTGCAAACAAAGTTGAGATCTGCAACAGATCTTCGCGTGAAAACGCAACCTCCCCCAAACCCGCCAACCTTCCCCCCAAAACGTCCCCTGAAAACCCCCCAAACCTCCCCCGCAAACCCCCAAAACCTCCCTCCAATCCCCCCACCCCCCCGATTCCGAAACAAACACAGGTCGAGACGGCCATCAGCATCGCCTACTCCTGCCGCCTCTTCCGCGACGCCATGGGCATCGTGGAGCTCCGGGAGGAGGAGATGCGGCCAAAGGCGTCGGCCAGCAAGAGCCGGTGGGACGTGAGGGACGCCGAAAAGGCGGGGGAGGTGAGGGGGTGTGGTTGGGGCTGGGTGCGGGGGGGTGGGGCCTGATGGGGCGCTTTGGGGGGAGCTGCTCATTACTCAATCCAACCCAACCCAAATCAAATCAACCCAACCCCAACCCAGCCCAAACCAAACCAAACCAAACCAAACAACCAAAACCAACCCCAAGGTGCTCGTGGCCAAGCTGGCAGAGATCCGCGGCCACAACGAGCGCATGGGAGTGCCAGAGGGCTCCTCGCGGGTGCGTTTTGTTTTTTGGTTAAGAGGGGGGCGCTGAATGCAGAGCGCACGCTCAAAGCTGAGCCACCGCCTGCCCCCTTGCCGCTTCGCAAGCCTCCATGCACCAATTTCTTTTTTTCCCACCAGCAAATCTCTCCGCAAACCTCCCCTCAACCAACCTGCCCTCAACCACCCCCCGCCCCCTCCACCACCCCCCTCCCCTCCACCACCCCCCTCCCCCCCAGATGGGCATCGTGATCGAGGGCGGCGCGCTGGCCGCGTGCCTGCTGCCCGCCAACCAGGCACCGTTCATGGAGATGTGCAGGGAGTGCGCCGCGGTGGTGTGCTGCCGCGTGTCGCCCATGCAGAAGGCGCAGGTGCGGGGGGAGGGGGTTCGGGGGGGGGGGTGAGGGTGGTGGTGGTGGTGGTGGGGCAGGCGCATGGCACCCGCCCGTTTTGCAAACAAGCAACCAACCAACCAACCAACCAATCAACCAACCAACCAACCAACCAACCAACCAACCAACCAACAAGCAAACAAACAAACAAACAACCAAACAAACAAACAAACAAACAAACAAACAAACAAACAAACAAACAAACAAACAAACAAACAAACAAACAAACAAACAAACAAAAAGGTGACCAACCTGGTCAAGAAGCTGGCGGGCGCGATCACGCTGGCCATCGGCGACGGCGCCAACGACGTCGGGATGATCCGCGCGGCGCACATCGGGGTCGGCATTTCGGGGCGCGAGGGGCGCGCGGCGGTGCTCTCCAGCGACTTTTCGTTCGCGCAGGTGCGGAGGTGTCTGGGGTGTGGGGTTGTGGGGGTGCTTGGGGTGGTGGGGTGGGGGTGGGGTGGAGGTTGGTGGGGGGGGGGGTTGGGGTCGGACTGGTTGAATCCGCTTTGGCTGTGGGAGGAGGGGTCGGGGTGCACAAGCACACAACACGTTCCCTGCCCCCCGCACGTCACCCCCCCCCAAAAAACCCCAACCGCCCCCCCCCCCCCAGTTCAAGTACCTGTCGCGCCTGCTGCTCCTCCACGGCCGCTGGAGCTACCTGCGCAACCGCGAGGTCGTGCTGTACTCGTTCTACAAAAACTGGGCCTACACGCTGGTGTTCGTGTACCTGCAGTTCGTGGCGGGTGCGCGCTTTGACCAGGGTTGACCGGCGTTGACCGGCGTTGACCGGCGTTGACCGGCGTTGACCGGCGCTGACCGGCGCTGACCGGGGCTGGTGCTGGCCGGCATTGACCGGTCCTGATCAGCAAGGGGCCGAGGGGCCGCCGCCGGCAGGTGTCGTCTGCCATGCTTCTCACGGGTGACGCCCGCGCGCAGCCGCCAGCGGGCCAACCGCCCTCTGCGCTACGCGAACGCCTTCAAAACACCTCAACCAACTCCCCCCCCCGCCCCGCCGACCGCGACCCCCCCCCCAGGTTTCAGCGCCGTCCCCATCTTCACGACGATGCTGATCTCTACCTTCAACATGATCTTCACCGCGTGCCCCATCGTCTGCTACGCCGTCGTGGAGCAGGCGCGCGCAAAAGGGGGGGCGGGCGCCAAAAGGGGGGGAAGTCAGGGCCGACTTGTGATCGGTGGTGCTTATTAGAGCCTCAACGCCCTTCCATCCCCCCGCCCTCTCCCCGGTCCCCACCTACCCAGCACAGCAAAACACAGCAACGGCCCCCAACCCCCAACCCCCACCCCCCCCTTCCCCCCAAACAGGACCTGGACCCCGTAACCATCGTGGGCGACCCCACCACGCCGGGCTGCCCCCAAACCTACGCCGTCACCCGCAAAGCCGGCAGGGGCGTGTTCTTCAGGTGCGTCTGGGGTCGTGTGTGT
This sequence comes from Raphidocelis subcapitata, assembly GCA_003203535.1. Classification (NCBI taxonomy): domain Eukaryota; kingdom Viridiplantae; phylum Chlorophyta; class Chlorophyceae; order Sphaeropleales; family Selenastraceae; genus Raphidocelis; species Raphidocelis subcapitata. The sequence continues at coordinate 392,322 of BDRX01000007.1, forward strand.
GTGTATTTGTGGGGTGCCGGCGAGCTAGGGGGCTGTGGCCGCGCGGTCGCCTCGGCTTGGCCGAGTCGCCTGGGCTCCGCAACCCCCTGGCGTTTGGAAGCCTTCAAACGCGGAACGTGCAGCGCCCCCTGTCACAGCCAACCCGGATCCCCCCCCAAAAAACCATGCGCGCTCCGCACCCCCCCAAACCCCTCCCCCTCCCCCCAAAGCGAGTTTGCCGTGTACATGGTCTACGGCGTGTGGCACTCCCTGGCCGCGTTCCTGGTCTGCTGGTACGCCCTCGTGCCGCCCTCGCCGCCCTCCGCCTCCGCCTCGGAAATCGACCTCGCCGGCGCCGGCAGCGCCGTGTTTGTGTGCATGGTGCTCGTGGTCACGCTCAAGCTGTCGACGCGGACGCGCAACTGGAGCTGGGTCACTTTTTTGACCTACGGCCTCAGCCTCGCGGCGCTGCTGCCCTTCATCTTCGTGCTGTCGCTGCTGTGGCCCAAGGCGGGGCTGGACTCCCTGGCAGACATGACCGGCGTCGCGGGGGCGCTTTTTTCGGTGCCGGGGTTTTGGCTGGCGGCGCTGCTGCTGGCGCCGGCGGTGTCGCTGCTGCCGGACCTCGCTGTCGCGGGGTTTTGGCGCTACCTGCGGCCCTCGCTCGTCACGCTGCTGCAGGCGAGCGCGCGCGCCGCGCGCGCGGCGGGGGGGCTCCCCTTTCGTTTGCTTGTGCTTTTTGTGGTTTGTGTGTGTCCGTGTGTCCGTATGCGTTTGTGCGTGCATGTGCGTGCAGGTTGTTTGGAAGGGGGCCGCCTCACACCTGGGGCGGAACAAACCCGGGGCGTGCAAAACGAAAGGCCCGGCCCGGCCCGCCCGCCCAACCAACCCAAACGCCGCCGGCGCAGGAGGCGGAGCTGCTCCGTCGCCTGCACGACGAGGCGGCGCGCGCGGAGACGGGCGGCGCTGGCGGCTTTGCGGCGCCGATGCTGATGCCCAGCGTCGCCGCCCCGCCCCCGCCGTCCCCGCGGCAGCGGCGCGGCAGGCGGCGGGTCCTTTCGCCCTGGCAGCACCGTCAGGGGGAGCAGCAGCAGCAGCAGCAGCAGCAGCAGCAGCAGCAGCAAGGCAGGGGCGCGCAGGAGCTGGCAGCACTGGCCGCGGCCGGCGGCGGCCCAGGTGGGGCGCTGCCGCGGGTTGCGCCGGCTTGAGCACCCGCCCCCGCGGCGCGGCGCGGGGCGGCGGTGCGCAATTGTTTCGCGCCTCGCGCCCCGCGGCGCGGCGGCCCCGCACTGCCAATTTCATCAGGGGCCTGGAGCGCCAGAGGGCTCCCGATCCCCCAAGCCAACCCCGCCCGACGCCCCTCCGATCCCCCCGCCACTGCGCAGGTGGCGGCGGCGGGGACGGGGACGGCAGCGGCGGGGGTGGGCCCGCCCGCTTTGCATTCTGAATTCGGCCCGGCGCCCGGCGCGGCGGCCCCTCGATTGCGCTGCCGCGGCCTTTGCTGCCGCCGGCGCCCCTTCCCTCGCTCTCCCTCGAATTTCTTTCCCGCGGGGGCTTTGGCCCGCGCCCATTCGCCCCTGATGTAAGCTTCTGGTGGACTCAGGGGCCGGGGGGTGATTAATCTGACAGCGTGCGCGGGCCGCCTGCCCCCCTCCGCCCCCTGCACCTGCCCCCTGCACCTGCCCCTTGCAGCTGCCCCCAAAAGCCGACAAGCTGCACTGGGTGGCCAAATTTTGCAGGTTTGCAGAGCGCATCGAGGGCCGCGAAAAGTTCAGTGCACAGGGAGCGGCAGTAAATTCAGTACACAAAAGCCCGCCGCTTGGACACACAGCGCGCGCGGGCGGCGCCGCCTCGAGACGTAAAGAAAACCTGAAGTGCGCGCTGGGAGCAAGTGCGGCGCGTGTGCGCGTGTGTGTGCGCGTGTGTGTGCGCGCGTGTGTGTGCATGGTGGAAAACGCGGTGTCATTTTGACTGTGATTGAGGGGGTGTTTGTGTGTGGGGGGGGTGCGCACTTTTTGTTGGCATCGGCGGGGGCACTCACGGACTGCGCATGTGGCTTCAGTTTCGAATCGGGGCGAGGGGGGGACCGCGCGTGCTTTGTTTCGCTTGTTGTCAAAGGCAGAAGGGCAAGGCGCGAGGCCGTTTGGCCGGCAGCCGTCGAAGCGGCGCGTTGAAATGCGGGCAAGCGGTCAAAGAGGCGCGGAAAGGGTCCGGCGTCGCGCATCGGCAAACGGGAGCGAATGGCAGCACCTCCGCCGGCGGCAGCGGCCGCACGACACACGGGTCGCATGGCATCGAAACGGCGCCCGGCGGGGCGAAACGGCGCCCGGCGGGGCGAAACGGCGCCCGGCGGGGCGAAACGGCGCCCGGCGGGGCGAAACGGCGCTCACGCCGCCGCGGCCCTGGGCGCGCGCGCGGCGCCCCCAGCCGCCAGCTCCTCCGGCGTCGGCGGTGCAAAGTAGTGCCGCGTCGCCCTCACGCTGGCCAGCGCGGCGGCCTTCGACTCTGCCGGCACCTCTGGCAGCGTGGCCAGGGTGTCTTCGAAGCGCGTCACAAAGCGGCGCCAGTGCTCCTGGATCGGGGCGGGCGGGGTGGTTGGGGCGAGCGGGTTGGTTGTGGCGGGCGGGAGGGGGGCGTCGTTGGGGGCTGCAGGTGCCGTCCCGTTGGGGGTTGGGGTTTCGGGGCATGCTCAGGAAGGAGCAAAAGACGATTGCGCGCTGTGGCAAACACAAGCTTGTGCGGCGCTTTGACAGGCAGTGCCTTGCCAAAGTGTGCGGGCCACCCCCGGCCTGCGCTGCCCCCCCACCTCTGTGAGCCCCCCGTCCTTTATGAGTTTGTAGTGGATGCGCCTCAGGTTGAGGTCGGGGCGCTCCTGGGAACGAGGGGGGGAGAGCGAATCATCAGGGGCGTTGGGTTTGGGGGTTGGGCCTTTGTGTCGTTTTGCGGCCAACGGTCTGGGCCCGAAAAGGCCCCCCTGTTTGAGGATGGACCGGCGGTGTTTTGGAGGGATGGGTGCAGACTGCACAGATCCGTCCGCGGTTAAAACCCGGTCAAATCCCCCGGTCAAACCCCGTTCAAACAACCCCCCAAAGGCTCACGTCGAACACCAGCTCCTTCCCGCCAAAAGCCAGCGCCATAAAGTTGACCTGGTGGCTCTTCAGCTTGGGCACGTCCACGGATTTGAAAAAGGGCGAGAGCATCGTGTCAGTCAGGATCTGTTACGGGGGGAGGTGTTGGGTGTTTGAGTGTATCAGGAGAGTTGGTCTCTTGCTCGCTTTGGGGGCTCAGGGGTTGCTGTTGGGGTGTTTGTGTGCTTTCAAGGCTGCGCGCTGCGCTGCGCTGCGGCCTGCAGAGAGCTCGCATCCCCCGCTGCCGGCATCCCCCCAACAGCCCGGCCGAAACCCCGGTCAAACCCGGTCAAACCCAGCCGGCCTCACCCTGTCGTAGAAAAGGTCGACTATCTTCTTCAGGCTGAGCGAGTCAGAGGTGGTGTACTCGCCGTTGCGGGGGTGGTCTGAGATTTTTTTTTTTGCGGTTTACGGTTTGCGGTTTGCGGTTTGAGGTTTGCGGTTTGCGGCGGGGGAGGTTGCCCTTTGCGGGGGCGGGGTCTCGACTGGGTGCGCTTGAGGGGCCTCACACCCCACAGCCCGCGATCAGCCCCCCCCCCCACCTCCCGGGTTTGTGCCCGCCGCGAAGCGCACGCGGCACGACACTGAGCTCTCGCTGCTGAAGGACGCCGGGCAGCCGCCGACTGGAAGCAGCGCGGGCCGCGCCGCGCCGCCGGCGCCGCCCCAGCGGCCCGGCGCGAGCGGCGGCAGCTGCGGCGGCGCCGCGTGGCCGTTGGCGGCGGCGGCGGCGGCGTGCGGGCAGGCCGTTTCGGGCGTGCTGCAGTTGGCGACGCCGGCGGCGGGGGCCGTGCGGCACGCGTGCGGTTGCTGTGTCGACTCGCCTGCAGCGGCGCCGCCGGGGCACGCCGCCACAGCAACCCTCGGCGACGAGCAGCATTTGTCCGCGGAGGCCCCAGGAGGCCGCTGCGCATCCACTTCGGCCCCCGTCGACAGGCACAGCCCCATATTTGGCGACCAGGTGGGGTGCCGAGATCACCCAGGGGGCCTTATACGCCTTCTCGCAGCCCTTCGTGTTTGAGGAGCGTCTCTACGGTCCCGGGACCGGTCGCGATGGGTCCCCGCAGGCGCCCAAGCCCGAGTTCGCAGTGCCGTGACTCTCGAACCTGGGCCGCAGGACGAGGAGCGCCGAGCTGAAAGAAAAGCTTTTGGCATTTGCCCTGCGAAACGGGGGCCGGCGGGGCCTTTGCGGGGGCGCCGCGCACCGCACAGCAGCTGCGCGCGCCGCGCGGGGGCCGACGGGCTGGCCGGTTGACCGGCGCGGGCAGCGGGCGCCCCGCCCGACCGCTGGCGGGCCGGCGGGCCCAGCGGCCGCGCCCGGCGCCCCGTTGGCCCGCCCAACGCTCAAATGGCGCCGCGCGCCGTTACATGGCAGGGGGTGGGGATCGCGGCGCGTGCGGGTTTCAAAGCCGCGCGCTTGCCCCCGCAACCGCGGGGCGCAGGGGCCCCACCTGCCCCCACCTCTCGGCTGCGCGCGGCCGCCGTTGCTCGCTGTCGGCCGCCTCGCGGCGGCGGCGGCGGCGGCGGTTGCTTCTGGGGCGCGCCCCGCAGCGGCTCCGGGCGTGCGGAGCTTTGGAGCGAGCCGGCTTCCAAAGGAAAGGTAGAAACGTTTCAGAAAGAGAGAGCGGAGGGAAAGAGAGGGGAGGGCGCCGGGGAAGCCGGCAGGTGCGCCCGAGGCGGCGGGTGCAGAAGGGTGCATTCGGTCCCGCGGGGATGGGAGTGGAAGTGGCAAAACAGGCAAAAGCAAACCGGAGAGGCGGGCCCCAAATATACACACGAGGCGCCCAAAAAGCACCGGCGCGGCGGGAACAATACGCAGGCGCGCGCGCGCGCTAAACTGCGGCGGCGCGAGGGGAGGGGCGGGCGGGCGAGGCGCCGGCGGGGCGCGCACACGAGTGCCCGCAACCAACCCCCGCGCTCTTGCCCGGCCCCTTGGCCCCGGCCGCGCCGACTGGGGCCGGCGGCCGCGGCCAGGGCGCTAGCAAGCCCCAGCCCGCAGCCCCGGGCGCGGCGCGCCGCCGCGCCGCTCGCCGTGATCTCAGATCGCGCTCAGATCGCGTTCCAGATCACATCATGTAATTCAGGAAGCTGCTGGCGTAGGCCATGGGCTTCACGTCGGGGTGCGGCACGGCCTCAAAGGTGGTGAAGTGGGGCACCATGTCTGCGCCGTTGAAGCGCACAAACGCGCCCTTGTTGCCCATCTGGGGGCGGGGGGGGGGGTGGTGCGGCGTGCCCGCAGGAGGTTTCGGGGGTTAGCAGATCGCCTTTGGGGAGAGTTTGTTTTGGAGAGGGTCACCCCCAGTCCGCCAGCAACAGGTGCCGATTCGGCCCTGCAATGGGATATCGAGCCGCCTCCCCCCAAAAAATCCCCAAAGCAACTCCCCCACAAAAGGCCCCCCAGCCCCCCCACCTGGTCGCAGTAGTTGGGTGCGCTGAAGACGGTGATGAGGCGGCCGTCGTGGGCCACCTCGTAGCCCTCCTCCTTCACCTGGGGTGTTTTTTTGGGGGTGAGGGGGTGAGGGGGGTTGGGTTTCTTTGGGGTGGGGTGGGGGGGCAGGCGTGCAAGGGAGCTTCCTGCAAAACGGTCGCAGCACAGCACAAAACGCACGGCTGCACTCACGGGTGGCCACAAACCCCCGAAACACAAGCTCACATCCAACCACAAACCCACGACCCCCCCCCAAAGCGCCCCGCAAAGCGCCCCCCAAAAGCCCCCCCCCCGCCCCCAAAGAGAGAGCGCACCTCGTGGCTGCGCACCACCAGCTCCAGCCCGTTCTTCTCCAAAAAGGCCTTTGTCACGTCCGGCCCAAACTGCAGCCCCACCCCGCGCTTGCTGAGCTGGCGGCCGGGCTGGGGGGCGGGGTCGCTCCAGAGGCACTCGCACATCAGACCGTCCTCTGGGGGTTCCCTGGTTCGAGGGATTGTTCAAGAGATTGGTTTTTTGGGGGCTGGTCAGACGGGGTTTCGGTTGTGGGTTGTGGATGGGGGTGCAGTGGGGTCAGAAAGGCGGGGTCTGTGCCGGTGTTTTGCAAGTGGGCGGGGGACGGACTCGCGGCCGGCCCTCCCGCAGGCAAGCCCGGCTTCACAGAGCACCTGGGACGGTGCACCCAAGTCAAGCTCCCTCGTCAAACCCCCGGTCAAACCCCCAGCGACCCGCTCATTGGTTGCGGTGCACCTTGCGCAGGTCGTCGAGGCTTACGTCTTCGCGGTCAAACCCTGGCCAAACCCCAGTCAAAGCCCGGTAAAACCCTGGTCAAACCCCGCTCACTGGTTGCGGTGCACCTTGCGCAGGTCGTCGAGGCTTACGTCGTCGCGGCTGAACAGCCCCCCGTGCAGCACCAGCACCTGCGGGGGGGGGGGGTGGTTTTGTCGTTTGTTTGGTTGGTTGTTTTGGGGCCGGCCGCCTCGCGGAGGGTGTCCGCGGCGCGGGCAGCGCCGCGCCACGCAACCCAGCACCCAAAGCGCGTGCCAGCACCGCGCTGCGCGACGCAACCAAATCGACAGCGCTGGCCTGGCGCTGGCGCTGGCGGGGGCGTGGCGCTGGCGCTGGCGCTGCGCGCGCGCGCGCCTTGTCGCTGATGACGAATGCCAGGGGCAGCCAGTTGAAGACCTCCCTGAAGACGTCCAGCATCAGGCCGCTGTACTTGGCCTTGACCTGGGGGGCGGGTTGGGTGTTTTTGTTGGGGGGGGGGGTCGGGTTGGTTGGTGTTGTTGGGGGAAGGAGGGCGCGGGAGGGGAAGGAGGGGAACGAGGGCGCTGGAGCTCAGCGCTTGCGGAACTGGTTTGGTGGTGCGCGCGCGTCAAACTCCCAAAAGCGCGCAGAACAACCCGCCCTCCTTTCCCCCCTCGCTCCTCGGCCTCCAAACCCCAAGCCCCCCCCCCCCAAAAACGCTCTCCCCCCCCCTGCCGTCTCACCTCCCCGTCGAAGCCGTACATTTTGTTCATGCTGTGGCTCTCGTGGTTGCCGCGGGAGAGGTGGATGCAGCTCGGCTCAAGCACCTGCGGGCGGCAGTCGAGCGACCGGGGGGGGGGGGGGGGGGGGGGGCGGCGTTTTCAGCGGGGGCTGGGCGGGGCATGCTTTGGGTGGGGAGGGGCAAGCGGCGTTAATACATTTTGGCCCTTTGCGCCCCCAAACCATTGCCACCAACACCCCACCCCTACCATCACCCACCCCACCCCACCCCCGACATCCCCCGGCCCCCCACCTTCCAGGCCAGTAGGGTGAAAATGACCTCCACGCTGAAGGAGCCGCGGTCCACAAAGTCACCTGCGATTTTTTTGGGGTGGTGAGGGGTGGGGTGAGTTTATGAAAGGGCTGCTGCTGCGCCGAAACCCACCAAAGCCCCCGGCCGCCGCTTTGCCCCCCCAAAACGCCCCCAAACGGCCCCCCAAACCGCCTCCCAAAAGACCCCTTTGCCCCTTCCTCCCCCCCACCGTTGAAGAGGTAGGGGTTGTCTGCTGAGGGCAGTCCGTTGAGGTCGAAAATGTTGAGCAGGTCGTAGTACTGGGCGAGGGTAGGAGTTAGGGGCGAAGCTTGGGAGTCGAGGGGTTTTAGGCGGTGCTTCGGTGGTTTCGGCAGGCGCAAGCGCGCACCCTGTCACGCGAACAACACAATCGCGCACACCGCACGGCGGGGCCGAGTCCCCCCCCCGCAAAGAAAGCGGGCCACGGCTCCGCCGCCCTGGCGGCCGCACCTGCCCGTGCACGTCGCCGCACACTGTGATGTGCCCCTCCGGCGCCACGGGGATGTCCACCAGGGAGGGCAGGTCCCGCAGCAGCTTCCGCGCCTGGGGGTTGGAGGGTTTGGGAGTGGGTGGGGCTTGCTTGGGGGTTTGGGGGCGTTGGGGTGGGTGTGGGGTTGTAGAGTTTGGGGGGCGTGAGGTTTGGGGTTTGCAGGGTTTGCTTTGGGGTGCGAGGGTTGCAGGGTTGCGGCGGGCAAGCAAGCGAGCTCAGCAGGAATTCAGCAACGGCCTGAGGCAAAAAAGTGCCCGCCCCGCCTGCACCTCCAGCAGTATCTGGAACGCGAAGCGCTTGTGGATCAGCCGCTGCGCCTTGAACTCCTCCATCATCGCCACCACAAAGTCCCGCGTCAGCGCGTAGCCGCCCTCGCCGTCCTCTGCGGGGGGGGGGGGGGGGGGGGGGGGGGGGGGGCGTGCCCGATCGGCGCGGGGGGCGTCAAAGTGTGGGCGCATGCACGGGCCAGCGCGAAGACAGGCGCCCGCCACGCATGCACACCCGCCACGCATGCACACCCAGACCCGCCCGCGCATGCGCGCCCTCGCCGCCCTCCATGCAAGCCCCATCCTGCATGCGCCCCCCGCCAACACTCCATGCAAGGCCCGCCCATGCATGCGCGCCCCGCCGACGCCCCATGCAGACCCCGCCCACCCTGCATGCGCGGCCCGCTGTATGACTCCTCCACTGCCATCGACTCCAGATCGATCGTGTCGCTCACATGGGTGATCTCGGACTCCTGTTTGTTGGGGAGGCATCCGGGGCAGTGCGTGTGTGTGGGGAAAGGGGAGGAACCACGCAGTGGGGCAGCAAATCGCGCGGGCCCGCCGCGCGACGCTGGACGGGTTTTCCAAGCCTGGACCCCAGCCCGATGCTGCCGCCGCCACTGCCCGGCTCGTCGCTTTCCATTGGCCCCCTCCCGACCGCACACCCTCAGCGCCCAGCTCCCAACCCCCCAACCGCGAGGTGCCACCAGACAGGCGGCAGCCCCCACCCTCCCCTCTGGCCCCCACCGGCGTCGCGAGCGCCTCCTCGAAGCGGATGCGCTTCACCGCCTTTTCGCACTCCGACAGCTTGTGCCGCAGGTCCGGGTCGCGGGGCGCGCGCTTGGCCGCCTGGCGGTGCGCGGGCGTGGTCCGGGGGGCGGCGGCAGGGTTGGCTGTTGCGGTGACGGGGCGCCCGGGTGCGCAGCGCAGGCGGTGGGGTTGTAGGGAGGGGGCGGCTGGCGGCTGCGGCAGTTTCCGAGCTGGCTGCAAGGGTCAACCGCTGGCGGCAACAGCGCAGCCCGGGCGCCGGCCCCAGCCGCAGCTCGCTCCGCCCCGCGCGAGGCAGGAGGGGCCCCGGCCCGCCCACCGTGCGCAGGTCCTTGATGGCGTCCTTGAACTTCCCCAAAGCAAAGTTGGCGTCGCCGCGGCGGTAGTAGCCCTGGGGGCGGGGCGGGGCGGGGAGCGGTGGTGAGGGTCGGCGCGCCCAGCGGGAGAAGGCCGCCGCGCGAGCGCAGCTGAATGCAGCCCAAGACACGCTGCAAGCTTTTGCTACTGCTGCCCGCCGCCGCTGCTGCTGCTGCTGCTGCTGCTGCTGCTGCTGCTGCTGCGGCGGCGGCCCACCTTTATGTAATCCGGGTCCGCCTCGATCGCCTGCGTCGCGTCCGCGATGGCCGAGCCATACTCCTCCAGCCGGATGTGCGCCGCCGCGCGGTTGGCCCAGTAAATGGCGTAGTCGGGGCGCAGCTCGATCGCCTGGGTGTAGCCCACCACCGCGGCGGCGTAGTGCTTGTCTGCGGGCGGCGCGGGGGGCGGGGGGTCGGCGGGCGGGGGCGTGCATGCGGGGGCAGCAGCGGCGGCGGCGCGCGCAGCGGCGGCGCGAGGGGGGTGCGACGCGGCGCCGGGGGCTTCTGGTGCCGCCGCGCTGCTCTACAATGCAGTGCGGCAGGTGCCCAACCCGTCGCGCCGGCGCCAGGGGTGCGATAACGCCGCATTTCACGGCGCGCGCGCGGAAAAGCAGCGATCTCGCCCCCCCCCACCCTTGAAGTTCTTGTTCGCCTGCGCCTTGTACTCCTCCGCCTTCTGAACCTCCTCCGTCACCTCCACCATCCTGGCCCCGGCTGCGCTGAGGCTGCGCTGGTGCTGGGCGAGAGTCCAGAGGCGTCGCCCGATCACTTTGTTCGCCGCTCTGACGCCGGGAAAGGCCTGCGATGGAGCTCAAATGGGGCGCGTCACACAGCCGCAGGTTGTGGCGTGCGCCGCAATCACAGAGAGCTGAATGGGGCGGGCGGCGGCGGCGGCGGCCTGCCCCCCTACTGGGTGACCCCCACCTTAAAAAGCTGCAGCCATTTTGCTGAGGGAGCAACGATGACGCTGCCGCTGAGCTGACACCACCGCTCGCCCGCAAGGGAAGCGCAGCACCCTGTGCAGCCAACGACGCACAGCCCCAAGAGTCGTCTGAGTCGACAAGTCGGAGAGGCTTGCCAAGCCAGGTGCGAATCCGAGTCGTCGTGCGTGCTGTCAACCTGCTGTGCCAGCTGCACGTGCCGAGGGCACGTGCACTCCTGCACTGCCGCCGGCCAGGTCGGTTTGCAGAGCAACCGCAATCGGGGCGCCAAACTCACATGCGGCGTGGCAGCGCCGTTGCCTCCGCCCCCCCATTGCTCCGGCCCTGGGGTCACTCGTCTCCAGACGAGTGGTAGGGCGCCCGTGCTGCAATGGCCCTTGTAGCAGTCGGGGGCGCCCGCCGCAGCGCGCGCAGCGTGCTGCTGACCGCCGGGGGACCGGCCGCATGCAACACGGCTGCAAGCTGCATGCTGCAAGCTGCATGATGATCGACTGCCCCCCGGCCAACAAGAGCCAACACTCCAAAAAAAGAAACCAGGCGAAACGCCCCGCAGCTGCTTGAATTGGAGTGATCTCGTGCCAAGGCACAAACCCAGTCCCCGATCCATCGATCGGGTTAGAACTATTTTCGTTCAGTGTCTTTTTCCATCCATCCGCCAGCGGCAGCTCGTCACCACCGGCAGCGCAGCCCTCCTGCTCGGCCCTGGGCCTCTGCGCGGCCGGGTGATGTAGTGAACATGCCTGCGAGCGAGCCAGGAAACCAGGGTGGCGATGGCGCGCTGGGGGAGCAGCAGCAGAGGGGGCTCGAGGTCGTGGTGGGCCTCCTCAACAGGTGCGTGGGCCGTCTGCGACCCCCCTGGCCCTTCCTGCGGGTCCCGGGAGCAACGCCGTTTGTCCTGGGAGGGCCTGATCGGCGATGGGGCAGGCCACGGGCCGCGGCGCCGCGCCGCGCCGCCGCCCTGCGCTGCGCTGCGCCGCTGCGGCTCTGCCGCAGCGCACGGCGCGCCCAGGCCTGGGCTTCCCAGCCAGGCCTGGGCCGCCGGGACGCAGCAGGCAGCAGCTGCCAGGCGCGGTGCCGCTCCGCACGGGGAGCGAGCCCTCGTCGCGGCCGCCCGCCGCAGCGCGCGCCGCCGAGCCGCGCGCCGCGCCTCGAGCCCGGCCCCCCCAACCCCCCACGCCGCCCCCAGGCTGCGCGGCGTGGACCAGGCCAAGGTGTTCTGGGAGCCCGTCGTGGGCGTGCCGGGCTACGAGGAGAAGATCAAGCGGCCCATGTCTTTCCGAGTCATGGAGGAGAAGCTGCGCACCCGCCAGTACCGCACCTGGCGCGGCTTCATCGCCGACTTCGAGCTGATCTGCAGCAACGCGAAGACCTTCAACGCGCCGAGCAGCGTGGTCTGGCGCCTCGCGACGCAGCTGCAGCGCAACGGGCGGCGGATTCTGCAGGCGGAGGAGCTCGCAGGGCGGCGCGCGCTGTACGAGCTGCACCCGGAAAGCCCCGCGGCCGCGACGGCAGAGGAGGACGCCGCGATCCTGGCAGAGGCGTCCGAGCTGCTGCGCGCCAGCTCGGGCGCTGCGGTGCCGCCCTCCGCCGCGGCGGCGGCTGCGGCGGCGGCGCGGGACAGCGGCGGCGGGGAGGGGGCGCAGCTGCTGCCGCCGCCCCCCGACGAGGACGCCGCCGCGGCGGCGCGGCTCTGGAGCGCGCGCGGCGAGCCGCGGCTGCCGCCGCGCAACGACTGGGGGCTGCTGTTTCGGGAGGCGCCCGAGCCGAGCATCGAGGCCGTGCTGCAGGCGGCGCGGCTGCCGGCGCTGTTCCTGCCGTACGGCGGCGGGGGCGCCACCGCGGCGCCCGCGGACGGCGGCCAAGGGCAGGGGGGGCAGCAGCAGCAGGGCCAGCAGCAGCAGCAGCAGCAGCAGCAGCAGCAGCAGCAGGGCCAGCAGCAGGTCAAGCAGGAGCCTTTGGATTCGGCCGCAGCGCAGGAGCAGCCGGGCGCCGCCGACCCCGCGCCGGCGCGCGGCAGCAGCAGCGGCGCGCACCCCCGCGGCCCCCCGCTGGCGCGCAGCGGGCGCACGGCGGACTGGAAGGCGGTGCGGCGGCCGCTGGAGTGGAGGGCGCGGTGGCTGGAGCTGCGCCTGCAGGAGCTTGGCAGCCTCATCGCCGCCATCAAAGCGGCACCCTGCGAGGCGACGCGCAGCGGGGAGCCCGCGGCCAAGGCGGCGGCTGCGGCGGCGGCGGCGGCCACGGCTGCGGCCACAGGCGGCGCAGGCGGCGGCGGCAGCGGCAGCACGGGCGGCGCGCCCGGCGGCGGCAGCACTGGCGGCGGCGGCGGCGGCGGCGGCGGCGGCGGCGGCGGCGGCGGCTCTGGGGCGGACGTGCAGGCGCCCATGGCGCTCGCGCAGCGCGGGGGCATGCTGCTGCCGCAGCATCTGGCGGCCCACAGCGCCGAGCAGGTCCTGTCCACCGCTTTTTACGCGCAGCACGCGGCGCCGCGCCAGCTCGCCGCCGCGCTCGCGCTGCGGCCGCGGCGGGCGGGCGGCGGCGAGGGGCGGCAGCAGCAGCAGCAGCAGCAGCAGCAGCAGCGGGAGGAAGGGGCGGGCGCGCCGCCGCCCGGCTTTGACCCCGCTGCGGGCGCGGCCAGCCCGGCCGCCGTGTTTGGTGCGCTGGAACTGGCCGAGCGCCAGCTGGCGGAGATGCGGCTGCGGCTGGCGGGCGCTTACGGCGTGGAAACCGCCCCCGCGCCGCCGGGCGTGCGGCTCGGCGCGTACGCGGCCGCGCACCTGGCCGGCCGCCGCGACCGCGGCGGCCGCGAGCGCGACCGGAGCGAGCGCGGCGGCGGGGCCGGCGCCGGGCCCGGGGCCGGGGCCGCGCCCGGCGGCGGCACGCGCGCGCTCGCGCGGGAGGGCTCGGGCGCGCTGAAGCGGCGGCGGTCGACGGCGGCCATCATGCTGGACGACGACAGCGACGAGGACGAGGACGTGCTGGGCAGCCCCCTGGCGGTGCCGCGCATCCTGGAGCGGCAGGTGGGGGGAGGGGGGCACTTCTTTTGCTGCTGCCGCAGGCGGCCGCGGGGGCATTCGTCAAGCCGAGGGCCTCGTCAAGGCGACAGCGGGCTTCTCTCAAAGCGGAGCCAAACACTGCACCCCGCAAAGCCCCAAGGGGCATCGTCATTCAGTCGGCAAGCGCCCGCTCACCATAGAAAACTCAAAGGCATCGAGCCCCAGCGCCAGCAGCTGCGCATACACCTCTGCCAGCGCGGCGCCCCCCACGACCGCGTGCGACACGGCCGGCGCCAACCCGGCGGCCGCCGCCGCCCGCGCCAGCGCCTCGCGCGCCGCCTCGCGGGGCAGGCCCGCCGCGGCTGCGGCCGCCGCGGCGCCGCGCGCGAGCAGCGCCGCGGCGGCGCCCCGCGCCGCGGGCGCGGCGAGCGCGCCGAGCAGCGCCGCGCAGCGCGAGAGCGCGCCGCCGCTGGCGGCGTCGGCGTCGGCCCTCAGCGCGGCCAGCGCCTCCGCCTCGCCGGCGGCGAGGGGCAGCTGCTTGCAGCCCGCGGTGTAGATCTGGGAGGGGCGGGGAGCGGTGCGGGGTCAAGAGCCAATCTGTCGCACTGCGGCTACGCGACGACTCGGTCAAACGTGTCGTCAAAGCGCAAGACGCGCGACAGGCACGCGGCTCGGCGCAAGGTGAACCGCCCAGCACCAAAGGCATGCACAGCCCCAGCACCAAAGGCGGGCCCAGCCGTGCTGCAGCACCTTCCGCCCCGCCCCTCCCAGCACACGCCGCACCTTTTCAACGTCTAGCAGCATGCGCCCAATGCCAGCCAGCGGCGGCCGCTCCACCGCGGGCCAGATCCAGATTTCGGGCAGCTGCCCGCCCTGCGCCCCGCCGGCGGCAGACGGAGGCTGCGGCTGCGGGCCGCGGCTGCCGCTGCCGTCGTCCTCCCCCGAGGCGGGGGGCGTTGCGGCGGCCTGCGTTCCCGGTTCCTCGCCGGCGGCTGGCGGTTCCTGTCCAACGGACGCAGACGCTGCCTGCTTTTGCTGCTGCTGCTTTTGCTGCTGCTGCTGCGGCCTGCTGGCGTCTTCGGCATCAGCCCCGAGGCATTCCTCGCCCGGGCTGTCCCCGCTGCCGCCGCCACCGCTGCCGCTGCTGCTGCTGTTGGCACCGCCGCCGCCGCCGCCGCCGTCGCGGCTTGCGGTGCTTGCCTTGATGGCCGCCCACGCCTCCGAGGCGTTGGCGATGTCCAGGGCCTCCAGCTGTCGCGGGGTTTTGTGGCGTTTGAATTGAAACGCGACTCAGAGGGCGCGCGGAACGGGAAGCAGGCTTTCCTTGGGCGCGCGCCGTCGCCAACGGCCGGCACAGCCCACTGTGCTGCCAGGTCGGGGCCCCCTCTCCCGCCCCAGGCCCGCCCCAACAAGATCCCGGCCGCAATCAGGCTCGCGGGCCCCCCAAACCCCAAGGCCCTCACCTGGGGGAGGTGCAAGTGGTCATCCCCCAGCCGCAGCACGGCGCGCCGCAGCCGGGCGCCCAGCCGCCGCGCCGCCGCCGCGTCGCCGCCGGCCTCGCCGCGCAGCAGGGCGCGCAGCGGGCTGAGCACGCCCTCAAGGGACCAGACGTACACAACGCGCTGCGGCAGCGGCGACCCCTCGCGCCGCAGCCGCGGCGGCCACAGCGGCGGGAGCCGCTGCGCGGCGCGGACGCGCCTGAGCCGCTCCCGCAAGCGCGGCGGCACCGCAAACGGCAGCGGCAGCTGCGGCAGCGGCGGGGCCGCAGCGCGCCCCGCCCCGCCGGCCGGCGACTGGGGCGCGTGGGGCGGCGGCGCCACCGAAGGGGTGCCTGCCCGGCTGCCCGGCGTGCCTGGCGATGCGCACTCGCCCGAGGGCGCCGTGTCCCCGTCTTGCGGCGGCGGCGCGCCTGCGGCGCCGGCCTCCTGCGACGCGGCGGCTGAGGGGCCGCGGGCAGCGGCCCGGCTGCCGCCCGGCCGAAAAATGAAGCGCTGCAGGGCCTGCGCCCCGGGCCCCGCCGCCGCGTCTGCCCCGTGCGACTTGGCCCCCTGCTTGCGCCCCGCCCGCGGCACGACCAGGCCGTTGGCGGGCACGTGCAGCCGCCACGCGTTGCCTCCGGCGCCGCAGCCTGCGTCCGCGTTGCCTTGCCGCGAGCCGGTTGTGCTGCCGCCGGCGTCCTCGCGCGGCGCGCGGTCACCCGACGCGGAGGCCGGGGCGGCCGGCGGCTGGCCGTGCGCGCGCTTGGCGGCCGGCCCCTCGCCACTGCCGCCGTGCGGCGCGCCGGCGGCAGCGCGCTTGCGGGTGCTGCGCGGGCTGAGGGCCCCGGGTGAGGGCGCAGGCGCCTCTTTGGGAGGGGGCAGAGCCGGCGGCTGACGTAGCGCGGGGCCATGCGCGGCCGTGCCCGCGCCGTCGTTGGTGCAGGCCGCGTCCGCCAGTGGCGCCGCAGGGCCCGCCGCTGCGCCCCGCTGGTTTCCCTGCTGCAGCTGCTGCGCGAGCAGCGCAGCGAGCGCCGATGCAACGCTGCCGGTGGCGTCCCCGCCCTGCTGCTGCAGCAGGTTTGCCACCTGGGGCAGCGCCGCCACCAGCTGCTGGGCCAGGGCGGTGGCCAAACTCAAAGCTGCGGGGTCCGCCTGCTCCTGCTGCTGCCCCTGCTGCTGCTCCTGCTGCTGCTGCTGCTGCTGCTGCGGCCGCGGCTGCTGCTGCTGGTGGTGGTTGCGGCGGTGGTGCTCGTGCTGTTGTGGCGGTGGCGGCGCGTGCCGGGAGGCCGGGGTCAAAGCCGGCGGCAACTGCGGCAGCGTCGACCGGCTGCTGGCGCTCGATCCGGTCGCGCCGCCGCCGCGGCCGCCGCCGCGTCCGCCCCTCCCGGCGGCGCGGCCCTTGGCGGCGCCGCCGCGGCCGCCGCTCAGCCGGGACGAGCCTTTGCGCGTGACCGCCGCGATGCCGCCGGGCGACGGCCGCAGTGCAAACAGCCGCCGCATTTCGAAGAGCGCAGCCCGCTCGTCTTCGTCCGAGCCGCACGCCGCGCCGCCGTCCTCGGCGCCGCTGCCGTCGGCGGCGGGCGCAGCCCCCGCTGCGCCGGCGCCGTCTTCGGCGTCGGCTAGGCCCTCGTCAGAGGCGAGGAGCGCCTCGCTGGCCAGCAGCGCGAGCGCATCGAGCCCGGACGGTTGCATTGCGGAGCGCGTGCCTGCTGCGCCGCTGCGGCTGCTGCTGCCGCTGCCGCTGCCGCTGCCGCTGCGCCGCGGTGCGGCCGCGTGCAGCAGCGGCGTCCAGCGGCCGAGCTGGGCAGGGCCGTGCCCCGCGATGGCGACCCCTCAGGCGCCTGGGGGCCGAGGTGCGGGCGGCGGGCTTGGGCGCTGGCAGCTCGAGCTGTGAATTCCCAGGCGCTCCTCTGCGGAGCTTCACGGTGGCACGCAGGCTCGCGGCATCAGGGGCCCCCGCCCCGCCAACTCACCTTCAGACACCTCCTTCACACTCCCGGCGCGCTGGGGGCCCGCTGGCGCTGCGGCCGGGCGCATGATGTCGCTTGACGCTTGGCGAGCGCAAAACATTCTGCAACAACCGGCTACCGTATTCAGGGCATTCTAATAATGTATCGTTCCGTGCCTGTACGCACCTGACATGCTGCCCCGGCACACCGGCCCGCCCGCTTCGCGGCGCCCTGCCCGCGGCCAGCCCGCCGCCCCTCGAATCCTGCGTCGAATCCTGCGTCAAACCTCGCCATCGCCGTCGCCGGGCGGCGCCACAACAACACCCGTGGATCGCTCCATGCGAGCAAAGCACCGAGATTTACACACCCCAAATGCAGCTGTGCTCTCGTCAAGCTGTGCGCTCGCGCGCCGCCAGCGGGCGGCCCAAAAGCGGGGAGGGTAGGCGGCGGGGCGCGCTCCCCAGGGGGGATGGGGCTTGTTCCGAGGCTGTCGCCGTCCTCCCCACCTTCCAAGTGCCACACCGCCGACGGCCGTTTGGTCCGGGGGTTTTAAGTGAACGGCCCCCGAGCCCGCCCCGGCGCGCGCGCCAAGGGTGCGAGGGCCCCGCGCGTGCGGCCAGCGGGGTGGCGCGTCCGGGGGGGGCTGCGCGCGCGCGGCGCCGGGGGGCGCGGGCCGGGGGTCAATGCAAGAAGGGGCAAGTTCTGCAGGTGCGGGCGCGGGGCTCTTTAGAGGGGCGCGCGCGCGCGTGAGTAAAGCCTTTCTTTCCGCGCCGCCGGCGGGGGGGGGGGGGGGGGGGGGGGGGGGGGGGGGGGGGGGGGGGGGGGGGGGGGGGGGTGCTCAGTGCTCCGCGCGCGCGCGCGCGCGCGCGGCCGCAAGGGGGGGGAATGCCGGCGCGCCGGCGGGAGTCGTGACGCGGCGGTTCTCAAGCGTGCGCCCGCGGCCGGGCGCGGCGGGCCCCGTCGGGACCCTCCCAATCCTGTCGCCGAATAATACCCGCGCAGGGGGATCCCCCCAGTCACACGCAAAAGGGCGCGGGCCGCGCCAGGCAGCTCCGTTTGCCGCGCCCCTGGTCCCCCGACAGTTATTCGCCGCCGTCCCCTCGAAATTCGCTGCTCTGCGCGCGCCGCGCCGCGCCGCGCCTCGGCCGGCCGGCCGGCCGCCGACGGCGGCCGGCCCGTAGCCCCCGCTGCCGGCCTGTGGCCGCCGCCGCCGGTCCGCGGCGTCCCTCGCCGCCGCCGCCGCCGCTCAGTCGTGCAGCGACTCGAAGCCCAGGCCCTCGTGCGCGCAGCCGGCCTTTTTGGCTGCGGCGATGACCTCCAGCGCGGGCATCGACCACGCGTCCTCCAGGATGCGGCGCAGGTCCTGGGGGGGGTAGGGGGGCACCCCCAACCCCCGCCAGGTCTCCAACATCCACATCCCCCCCGTCCGCGAGCTGCCACCGGACCAGCTGCGCGCGCGCGCCGCTGCGCTCACCTCGTGGCGCGCCGCGTACGCGCACCAGGGCGCCCCCGCGCTTGGCGCGCCGCCGGGGGAGGTGCGGGCCGCGCTGGCGGCGCTGGCGGAGAGCAGCGGCGACGAGGCGAGCGGGGATGAGTACTATGCTTCCATCCACGCGCCCATGGCGGCCGAGGAGGCGCGGCGGCTCAGCAGCTTTGCGGGGACCGGCGCGCAGCGCGGCCGCAGCCAGAACAAGGCCAACGCCGCGGCCGCCGCCAACGGCAAGGACGGCGCGGCCGAGGGGGCGGCGGCGGCGGCGGCGGCGGCGGCGGCGGGGGGCGCGCCGCCGGAGAAGCGCGGCGGCGGGGCGCCGGAGAAGCGGGGCGGCGGCGCGGCGCGGGCGCGGGGCGCGCCGCCCAAGCCCGCGCCCGCCGGCCAGCCGCAGCGGCAGGGCGGCCCGGAGGCGCTGCAGACCCAGGAGTCTATCGCAGGCCCGGCGCCGCCAAAGGCGCCGCCGCCGGGGCCCGCGGACGGCGCGGACGGCGCGGGCCCGCTCAAGCGCACGTCCAGCGGGGGCGGCGGCGGCGGCGGCGCGGCGGCCCGCGCGGCGGCGGCGGCGGCAGGGCCGCCGGCCCAGCAGCAGCCCCAGCCCGCGCGCAGCACACGGCAGCAGCCGCCGCCGCAGCAGCAGCAGCAAAAGGCGCGGCCAGCCGGGCGCGGCAGAAGGAACGATTAGCCCCCAGCCAGAGAGCGCATTCCACACAGGCAGCCGAAGATTCCCCCGTAGAGATTACAGCAGCCTTCCTTTCTACCCCCGCGTGCATGGGCGCGCACATCCAAACCAAGGGACAGCGCAAGGCGCCGCTCTTGCCTCCACTGCGCGCGCGCGCTCGCGTTGTATTTTTGCGGCGGCGCCGCCTGCCCCTCGCGGCAGGGTCCTGTAGGACCGCGGCCGCAGTGCAACCCATGTAAAATTCGAAAGAGTGCCGCGCTTCCTGTGCGGCTAGGTTTGTGAGGGGCAGGGGTCCGAGGTTGCAGGGGAGGGGAGTGGAGCGCGCCCTAGAGGGGGGGGGGGGTTCGACTTTCGCGCTGGGCGCGGCCAGGCGCGGCGACCTGGCGGGCGGGCGGCTGCGATGCGACTGTCGTGCGTCAAGTTTGAACCGCCGCTGGAGGCCTTGCGCATGCGAACGCATAAAAGAAGGCTTTCTGGCCGCCAAGTCACCGGTAAACGGCGCGAAACACTGATTCCGGACGCGATCTCGTTGAACGCAGTCCTTGCTGCCGGCAAAGCTCGCCAGTTCCCGCCCCCCTGCAGCCCGCATCTCGTTGATCGGGATGCGTGCGTCGGCGCATTCTTTCACAGCCGCGCGCGGTGGCAGCGGGCCGGCCGGCGGCGCGGCGGCGTCGCCAGCGGCTGTGAGCGCGCCGCGCCGCCAGCAACGCGCGGCCCGCGTCGCCCGCCGCCCCGCGGCCGGCAGCCAGCAGGCCCCGGGCATGCGGGCGCTCGAGTGGAAGGAGGAAGCGCCGCGGCAGGCCCTGCAGCAGCAGCAGCGGCGGCCGCCGCCCGGCGGCCCCCCGACCTCCGCCTGGCCCGCAGCTCCCGCGCGCAGCCCGCAGCAGCAGCAACCGCAGCCCGCGCGCCGCCCCGGCGCGCCGCAGCTGCCCCGGCGGCTGCGCCCCGACGACTTCCGGCACCCCCTGGACCGCCAGAACACCGCCCTGCTGCGGTCCCTGCCTGGCCTCGAGGTCGTGGCCAAGGCTCTGATGGGCCCCGTGGCTGAGGAGGTGCTGGTCATCGAGAACCTGGGCAGCAGCATCAAGACGGGGCCGGGGCAGCTGCCGTCGGTGCACGCGCTGCTGGTGGACGCGGTGAGCGGGGGCTGGGGTTGGCGCCCGGCACGCAGCGGTTTCGGGTTCGTGGAGGTTGGGCTGGGGGGCGGTTGCGGGTGCGCCCGGCCCGGGCGGCCGCGTGCTTGCGCCCCAGCCCCTCTCCACAACGCCGGCCACCAAGCCGCCCCCAACTGCTGCCGCCCCCAAAACAACCGCCCTCAACCGCCCCCAGGCCACGACCCTCCAAATGGGCACCGTGCCGGACCTCTACGTGCGCCAGTCACCCCACCCCAACGCGGTGAGGGGGGCGGACTCCCTGGCCCGGGCTTGCTCCTTTTTTTTGTTAGGGCGCGTGGGGGTTGGGGGGAGGTTGCTTGCATGCGCGCGTGCGTACGTGTGCCTGCACTTGGCTGCATTCGGGTGCGGTTGGCTGAGAGGGGCGGGAGCAACGGGTGGCGCGGCCGAATCGACCCCGCTGCCCCGCGCAATGCGCACCAATCCAACCCTCGCCACTCCCCCCCCCCTCGCCGTGCGGCAGTACACGCTGGCCGTCAACGGGCGGCGCCCGTTTGTGGTGCTGCACACCTCGCTGGTGGAGCTGCTGTCGCCGCAGGAGCTCAAGGCGCGCACCCACACCCCCTTGCGTGTTTCGCTTGTTTTGCCTTTGCTTTTTTTGCTTTGGCATTGCTTTGGCTTCTTCGCGGGCACATGCCTGCCTGCTTTGCTTTATCGTTTGTGTGGACCAGCCGGCGCGCAAACCCCCTCCTCCCCAAACCCCCGCGCGCCCTACCAAACAACCCGCCCTCAACCTGAAACCTCCACACGCACCCAAACACAAAACCTCCCCCAGGCGGTCATTGCCCACGAGCTGGCGCACGTGGCCTGCGACCACGGCGTGTGGCTCACAATGGCAAACGTGCTGGCCAGCGGCACGGTGGGGCTGCTGCCCGTCGTCTCAGGTGCGCGCCCGTGTTGAATCTGAACTGATCTGAACTGTTACACCCCAAACCCCAACCCCCAACTTCCACCCTACCCCCCTTCCCCCCCACATCCCAGGACCACACACCCCACCCGCCCCACCCCCAGTCACCCCCCCAAACCCCTAAACCCCCCCACCCCAGACAGCGTCCAGGACGCGCTGCTGAGGTGGAGGCGCGCGGTTGAGCTCACCTGCGACCGCGCCGCGCTGCTGGCGGTGCAGGACTGCTCAGTGGTAGTAGGTGCGGCTTGGGGGCTAGGGGCTAGGGGCACCGAGGGGCACCCCGGCAACAAAAGACGCCTCACAGTCCGCCTCGCTCGTGCCGTGGGGTGCGTTTTTCGTGGGACTGCACCCCCCCGCTCCGACCTCCAGCGTCGGCCCGCCGCCTCCCCCCCAACCGCCGCCCCCACCTACATCCTTCAACTCCCCCCTCAAAAGGCGCGCTGATGAAGCTGGCCGGCGGCTGCCCGTCCCTCGCGCACGAGCTCAGCGTTGACTCGTTCCTGCAGCAGGTGGGGGAGCGGGGCGGTTGTAGGGGGAGAACACCCTTCGGAAAAGCCCTCTCCAACACCACCGCCACCGCCACCGCCGCCACCACCACAACCCACAACCCGCCCGCAACCCACCACAACCCACAACCCCCCACCCCGCCACAAGCCCACCGCAAAACCCACTACAAAACCCCTTTCTCCCCCCCAAAAGGCCCGCTCCTATGCCGTCGCCGCCGCAAATAAAACCTCTTCACCCACCCACATTGCCCACCCCACCCCACCCCACCCCACCCCACCCCCCAAAAAGGCCCGCTCCTACGACGAGGCCGCCGCCTCCTCCCTGATCGGCTGGTACTTTTCAAACGCGCACGCGCGCGCGCTGTCGCACCCGCTGCCGGTGATGCGCGCGCGCGAGGTGGACCGGTGGGCCGCGAGCGACGAGTACCGGCGGCTGGTGGGGGGCGGGTGATGAGTCGCCGGTTGAGAGGGCGGTTGGTCGTAAGCCACGGTCATGAGCCAAGGGTTCGAATGTGTCAATTGGTCGTGTCACATGTGTGCTGTCGTCTCCTGGGCCCTGCTGGGCCCGCACTTGCTCGGCCAATTTGACGCGGCCCTTTGCCGCACGGGCAGTCGCGGCCCCGCCGGAGCCGCCCTGTAACATTAAGCTGCATACGGGACCCGGCCCGACGCCATGCGACGCCATGCAGCGCCATGTAATCGCGGCTGCACCCTGAGACTCACTGCTGCTGGCTGCCACATGCGTGTTTGACCGCCTGCGGGCCATACCGTGTGGGAGCCGCGCACCGAGCAAGACCGCCGTCCGGGGTCCACAACCACCCAGTTCCCGGTGTTCCGGTCGCAAACGCGCTGCCCAGCTGCGCGGCGCGGCGCCGCGCGGTGCCAGGGCAGATGCACCGCGCGACGGTCCGCCGCCGTCGACGGGACGCGCGCCGAAAGGGCGCAAAACCCCTGGCGAGCGCACGCGAATCCGGGTTAACTCCCGCCTCACCGCGTTTCGGGCAGCGTGCAGGCGTTTAAGGGCCTGCAGCCCGCAAACCAAGCCCCGCCCCAAAAGCTGCTGCTGCTCCGCACCCTCACGAGCCCGGTTTGCTGCGTTCTGCGCGCCCCCGATCGACGCATTACCGTTTTCAACCTCTGAAATCGTTGCCCCTGTTTATTTCTCAACCAGGGCGCCCTCGACCGAGCGCCCACCTCGGCCTTTGCCCCAGCCCCCGGCCGCCGGGATGGCGCTGGCGCTCACCAAATTGCACGCGGGATGTGCCTCGAGCGCTGTGGCATCGCGCCGGGCCCGCCTGGGCTGCCTGCCGCCGGGCCTGGCCGCTGCTCCTGCTGCTGCTGCACCCCTGCAGCGCGCGACCAGGCCCGCGCGGCGTGCCGCCCCGCTGGCGCGCGGGGCCGCCAAGCAGCACCTGTATACGGCGGCCCCGGGCGCGCTGGACGCGCCCTCGCCTGGGTTCGACAGCATTGCGGCCGCGCTGGAGGACCTCGCGGCCGGCAAATTCGTGGTCGTCCTGGACGATGAGGACCGCGAGAACGAGGGCGACCTCATCATCGCGGGCGACAAGGTCACCACCGAGGCCATGGCCTTCATGGTCGAGTTCACCAGCGGCGTGATCTGCATCGCGCTGCCCGGCGCCGACCTGGACCGGCTGCGGCTGCCGCTGATGGTGGACTCGCGCGAGAACGACGAGAGCATGTACACCGCCTTCACCGTCACCGTGGACCTGCGGCACGGCACGACGACGGGCATCTCCGCCGCCGACCGCGCCGCGACGATCCGCGCGCTGTCCGACCCCGCCGCCTCGGCCGACGCCTTCCGCCGCCCGGGGCACATCTTCCCGCTGCGCTACCGCGACGGCGGCGTCATCGTGCGGCCGGGCCACACCGAGGCCGCCGTCGACCTCTCCCGCCTCGCGGGCTGCTCCCCGGCGGGCGTGCTCTGCGAGATCGTGGACAAGGACGACGGCAGCATGCAGCGCACGCCGCAGCTGCTCGCGTTCGCCGCGGCGCACGGGCTCAAGTGCATCACCATCGCGGACCTCATCCGCTACCGCCTGCGCCACGAGCAGCTGCTGCAGCCGGTGTCGTCGGCGCCGCTGCACACGCGGCACGGGGACTTTGTGGCGCACGTTTTCCGTTCGGCCGTCGACGGCAAGGAGCACGCCGCGCTCACCTGCGGCGCCGTCGGCCAGCAGCAGAAGCAGCAGCGGCAGCAGCAGCAGCAGCAGCAGGCGGGCGGCGTGCTCGCCGCGGTGCACGCGCAGTCGTCGCTGGTCGACGTGTTTGGCTCGCTGCACTGCGGGCGCGAGGGCTTCCTCGACGGCGCGCTGGCGGCGCTCGCGGCCGAGGGGGAGGGCGTGCTGCTTTACGTGTCCCCCCACCAGGACGGCAGCGACGACGGCGGCAGCGGCGCCGGCGGCGTCGCCAGCGGCGGCATGGCGGCCGAGCTCGAGGCGTACGCGCGCCAGCAGCGCGCCTGCAGCGCCAACGGCGCGGGCGCGAGCGGCCGGGCCTCGCCGCTGGCCGACCTGCGGGACGCGGCGGCGGCGGCGCACATGCTGCGCCACCTCGGCGTCGGGTCCGTGCGGCTGCTGTCGGACCGCGACGCCGACGCGCAGCGGCTCGGCGCGTTTGGCGTGGAGGTGGCGGGCCTCGCCGGCGGCGCGGCGGCAGCGGCGGGGGCCGGCGGCGGGAGCGGCGGCGGCGCGGCGCTCAACGGCGCGGCGCACGCGCCCGGCGGCGGCGCGTTTGGCGCGCGGCGGCCGACGGCGGCGGTTTGAGGCCCCGCCGGCGCGCGGCGCGGCCGCGCCTTTCCGGACCGTCCCCAGCCTTTCGAGAGCAGCTTCCGCCATTTGCTTGCTTCCGGCCGCAGCAACGCAAACAGTCTGTTGACCCCTTTCGGTGCACGAGTGTACAGACAAGCACCCGCTTGCTGCGCTTTCCCGGCGCCTATGCAACCCCCGCCCCGCGCGCCCCTCCCTGACCCCCCATCGATGCACCGACACCCCGCATCCAAAGCCCAAGCCCAAGCCTGACCAATTGTAAGCCAGCACCCGCAACACACAACCGTCCTAGGCAGCAAAGCCGGGGCTGTTGCCTGGGGGTTGGACCGCGGCCGGGTTTACTAAACAGCGCCAGCCTCCCGCCGCCGCGCCTCGCCCGCCGGCGGGCCGCCGCCCCCTTCGCCCCGCGCGCGCCGCCACCCCTGCCGCGCCAGCAGCGCGGCGCCGTAGGAAGCCTCCCCCCGCCCCGCCGCCCTCACCGGCACGCCCAGCGCGGCGGCGCGCATCGCGGTCCACTTTTCGTTGCGCGCGCCGCCGCCGGCGGTGACGACCTCGCGCAGCGGGCTGGCGCCGAGGCGGCGGAGCAGGGAGTAGGCCTCCCCCTCGATGCGCGCCATGGACTCCAGCAGGCCTGTGCATTGCATATTGCAGGGCATGTTTGGGGGGTTGACTGCGTTCAACAACGTGTTTTGGGGGGCCGCTCAAGCGCGGCCCGCCTGTCGGGGCGGGGCGGCACGCCCCCCCCCCCCCCAGGCCCCCACGAGGCGCGCGCGCAAAACGGGAGCCCCGGCGGGCATCGAATCCTTCACCCAGCCCCCACCCCCAGGACCCACCCTGCAAAAAGACAGCGTCGTCCGCCGGCCGCGGCTCCAGCCGCGGCTCCAGCCCCGGGTCGTTGACCGGGAACCGCTCCCCCCGCGCCGCGAGGGGGTAGTAATCCAGCCCCGTCGGCGCCGCGGGGTTTAGTCGGGGCGTCAGCTGTTCGAGGGCGGCGTCGGAGAAGAAGCGGCGGAGGACGGCGCCGCCGGTGTTGCTGGCGCCGCCGACGAGCCAGGCGTCGCCTTGGGGGCGTTTTTTTTTGCGGGGTGGGGGGGTTCAGGGGGGGTGGGGGGGGGAGGTTTGAGGGGGGTAGGGAGAGCGGGGGTTGTTTGTGCGGCGCGTGGGGTTTTGGGGGTGGTCAAAGGCCGAGACTCCACAGCACCCTTTTTCCCGAGCCCCTCTCACCCAGCCTGTGGCTGTACACGCCAAACGCCGCGTCATCCACCCTGCAGCTGCTCAGCAGCTTCACGGCCATGGTCGACCCCAGGCTCGTCACCGCCTGCCCGACTTCCGTCACCCCGGCCGCCACGAAAGCGGCGATGCTGTCCGTCGTGCCGCCGCAGACGAGCAGGCCCGGCGGCAGCCCGGCGCGCGCGGCGGCGGCGGGGGAGAGGGGGGCCACGGGCGCGCCGGGGGCGACGACGCGGGGGGGCAGCAGCTGCGCAAAGTCCTGCGGCGCGCGCGCGCGCATTGGGGGGCGGTTGGGTGCGGGTGGTTGGGTGTCGGGTGTGTGCTGGTTTTCTTCCCTGTGGTGGGGGGTTGTTGGCTGGCGCGCTGGCGGGTGCAGTGGGGCTCCCTGCACCTGCTTTGATGTTTGACAAACTCGAAGGTTGTTGTTGTTGTACCAACTGTGCGGTGACTCAAGTCACCGCACAGTTGGTAACCCCAAAAGCCACCCCCTCCCCCACCCCCCCCCACCTGGTCTGTCAGCCAGGCCGGGTAGGCTTCGGCCTCCGGGTCAAACCCCAGCTTCAGGGCGTTGTTCCAATCGCTAACCCCCGCCCGCCCGTGCAGCAGCCCCGCCAGCCAGTCCGCCTGGTGCAGCAGCGCCGGCGCGCCGCCGGCGCGCTCGGCGGCGGACCACGCGCCGGCGGCGCGCCAGGTCAGCAGCTTGCAGAGGGTGGAGGTTGCGGCGACGGCGGTGTGCGCGGGGGGCGCGATGGCCTGGGGGTTGGGTGGGGGAAGGGGGTTGGGGGGTGGAGGGGAGAGGCAAGGGTTCAGGGGGGGGGGGCTGAGCGGGCGGGCCGGCGGGGGAAAGCCTGCGGCAGGTGCGCAGGCAGCAGTGCCAGCGAGCAGGGCCCTCCCCCTCCAGCCCCGGCCGCCTTCGGCCTTCCCCCCCTACCCCCCCCCCCCCCGCCGCCGCCCCCCAAAGGCGCGCCTTTGCGGCCGCGACCGCCTCTGGGCCCTGCGCTTCGTTGTACAGCTTGGGCGGCGCCAGCACCTTTGGGGGGTTGGGGGCGGGGGCGGTGATTGCGGGGCCCGGCTTTGGGGCAGGAGGAGGGGGGGTTGAGGGTTAAGGGCTGGCTTGAGGCCGATTTCGGCGAGCGGTGGCGCCGCGGTTGGGGGAGGAGGCGCCCGCCTGCCAAGCATCGCCGGGCGTTGGCGCCGCCGCAACCGGCCCGGAGCGGCCGGCCGCCTCCCCCAAGAAAGGACCGCCCAAAGCCCGCCGCGCGCCGGCGCGCGCCGCCGCCGCGCGCGCGCGCACCTCGCCGCTGCGGGCGTCCACCAGCAGCGCGGTGGCGCTGGTGCCGTCGATCGCGAGGGACGCGGCGCGGGCGCGCGCGGGCGCGGGCAGAGACGACAGCAGGTCGAACAGGACGCTGGGGGGAAAGGGGGTTTCGGCCGGTTTGGTTGCCGTCAGTCCTTGCTGCTATTTGCCCCCATTCGCCCCCATTGGCCCCCATTTGCCCCCATTGGCCGCCGTTTGCCGCCGTTCACCCCCAGTTGCTGCCGCTTGCCCCCACTCGCCGCCGTTTGCAGCCCCACGGCCGCGCGCACACCCCCTCACGCGCGCGCGCCCACGTACCGCTCCCACGCGCCGGCCCAGTCGCGATCCGCGCCCTCGCCGTAGCCGCTCCTCGCCTCGGCCACGATGGCGCCCGCGTCTGCGCGCAAGGAGAGGGGGCAGGGGGGCGGGTCTGATAAGGGTGCTGCTAGCACCTGCGGGCGTGGCTTCAGAGGGTTGCGCCGAGCGGTCGGCGATTCTGCTGCGCCCCCCACCCCCCCCGGGCATCACCCCGGCAGCCGGAGGCCCCACCGTCAATTACGGTGACGCGCGCCCCCGAGGTGCCGAAATCGAGGCCGACGTGGCAGGGGCCGTCGCCCGCCGCGGCCGCCGCGGCCCCCCCAGCGCGCGCGCCGCGCGGCATGGCGCCGCGCCGCGGCCGGCGCGCCGCCGCCGCGGCTCCCGCGCCCGCGCGCCCACGTTGGCGGGGCCTCGACCGCCCGGTCGCGGTTTCCGCGCGCCAATGGGCGCTCAGCATGGCCGCGCCAAAACGATCGCTGGGGGTGGTGATCGCTCGGTCCTCTGCCCCGTGGATCGCCCCAAAAGGTTGCAGAGGCCAGTCGGATTTATTACGCACCTGCGCGACGCGCCGTTGCGCCCCCGGGACCGCTGCCGACGTGGAGCGGGCGCACCAGTGACAGGCTCACCGGTGAGTCGGCCTTCTAGGCCTCTTCCACGGTGCCAGCCAGCGTTGCAGGAAATTGAGCGTCGTACTACGTCGGATTAAGCCGCCGTCGACCGTCGCCGAGCAAGGTGCGGCCGGTGGTGGTGCTCCAGCCTCGAGACCCCGCCGCAGTGGGGCCGCGCTGCGCCAGCAGGCCGCGTGGCCGGCGCGCACCCGCGCCATCGGTTCTTCTGTGCGCTTTGCGAACAATGTGGCCAGGCGGCGCGGCCAGAGGGGGCGGCCGTTGCCTGCGATCGGCCGAGACATTGAGATTTTGGGCGGGCGGGGCCCGAGGGGCGGCGCCCGCCGTCGGAAACGCGCTGCTAAAGCGCCGCATTCCCCTCCCGCCCCCGCAGGCCCCGCCGCACGCCCCCCCGCCGCGCCCGCGCCAGCCCGCCAGCGCAGCGCGCCGCCAGCCGCGCGCGCCCGCCCCCCAGCCCAGCCCAGACCGGACCCCCGGCGCGGCGAAAAATGGCGCCCGGCGTCGCGGCCTCCGGGCCGTCTTTCGATAAGGAGCGCATCGCGCTTTACGAGAGCAAGATGACGCCGGCGGTGGCGCTCATCGCCGTCGTCGCGGCCAGCGGCGGCCTGCTGTTCGGTGCGCCCGCGGCCGCGCGAGGCCCGGAGCCTCGACAATCAGCGCGCGCCCGCCGCCGCCCCCCCCCCCCCCCCCCCCCCCCCCCCCCCCCCGAGGCCCCGGCCCGCACGGCTGCCAACGCGCGCCCCGACCCCGCACACCCCGGCCGCGCGCAAAGAGCAGCAACCAAAAAAACGCACCCACATTCACGCCGAACCCCCCCCCCAGGCTTTGACAACGGCATCAGCGGCGGCGTGATCGCCCACCCCGACTTTGGGCCCAAGTTCTTCCCCCACATGGCGCACGCGGAGAACAAGGTGGGGCGCAGCTGGGGGGTTTGTGCGCCTTGTGCGGCGCTGCTGCGGCGGGGGCGGCGCTGCTGCGGCGGGGGCGGTCCTGCTGCGGCGGTGGGGGCCCAACCCAAACCAAACACAAACCAACCCAAGACAACCCAACCAAACCCCAACAAAAAGGGTGATGCGTTCTGCAAGTACGACGACCACCTGCTGCAGCTCTTCACCTCCTCCCTCTTCCTCGCCGCCGGCGCCAGCGCCATGGTCGGCTCATGGACCTGCAACAAGTGAGGCTTTGGGCTTTGGGGGCGTTTGTATTTGGGGGCTTTGGGGGGGGTTCTTTTTGGGTTGGGGGGCTTTGGGGGGGTTCCTGGACCTGCAACAAGTGAGGCTTGTGGGGCTTGAGGGGACTCTCTTTGGGGCGCTTTGGGGGGCCTTTTTAAGGGATGGTGCGTTTGTTATGCTGCGCCAAGCTTGAACGCCAACGCGTCGGCGCCGAGCCTGCCCCCTCCCTGCAAACTCTGCTCAGGCACTCAACCACCCAAACCCCTCCCCCCAAAGGTTCGGCCGCAAGCTGACCATGCTTGCCGGCGGCCTGTGCTTCCTCGTGGGCACCGCCCTCGTGGCCGGCGCCGTGGCGACGCCCATGCTGGTGGTGGGCCGCATCGTCCTGGGCTTTGGCGTCGGCTTTGCCTGCCAGGTGGGGGGGGGGGGTTGGAACTGCGGGGGCCGCGGGTGGCGACAAGCGGCGCCCGCCACTTTTTTTTGGGGGGGGGGGAAGGCACGGCGGGACGCAACCGGCAGCAAGCGGGAGCGGCAGCAGCGGCGGCGGCGGCGGCGGCGGCCCTTCCAGAGCCATCTTACTCATTGCCCCCCCCCCAAACCCCCCAACCCACCCCCTCCACCCTTTGACCCACTCCCTCCCCAAAACAAACACCCCCCCCTAAACAAAAGGCCACCCCCCTTTACCTGTCGGAGATGGCCCCCCACACCGCGCGCGGCTCCCTCAACATCATGTTCCAGCTGGCGGTGACCATCGGCATCCTGGCGGCGCAGGTGGGGGGGCTGTTGAGGGGGTTGGGTTGGCCACAAAGGGGGTTTGAGGGGTGTTGTCATGCCGTGCCAGCTGGCGGTGACCATCGGCATCCTGGCGGCGCAGGTGGGGGGGCTCTTGAGGGG
Organism: Raphidocelis subcapitata; assembly: GCA_003203535.1. Taxonomy (NCBI): domain Eukaryota; kingdom Viridiplantae; phylum Chlorophyta; class Chlorophyceae; order Sphaeropleales; family Selenastraceae; genus Raphidocelis; species Raphidocelis subcapitata. The sequence continues at coordinate 421,990 of BDRX01000007.1, forward strand.
GTTGGGTTGGCCCCAAAGGGGGTTTGAGGGGTGTTGTCATGCCGTGCCAGCTGGCGGTGACCATCGGCATCCTGGCGGCGCAGGTGGGGGGGCTCTTGAGGGGGTTGGGGTGGCCACAAAGGGGGTTTGAGGGGTGTTGTCATGCCGTTCCAGCTGGCGGTGACCATCGGCATCCTGGCGGCGCAGGTGGGGGGGCTCTTGAGGGGGTTGGGTTGGCCACAAATGGGGTTTGAGGGGTGTTGTCATGCCGTGCCAGCTGGCGGTGACCATCGGCATCCTGGCGGCGCAGGTGGGGGTTGTTAAGGGGGCGTTTTCGATGGCGGCGGGCGGGCTCTGCCTATTGCGCGCCCCCTCCGAACACCACAACCCCCTCACCCTCCCCCTTTTAACCAAAACCCCCGAAACCCCCCCCCCCCCCCCGCGCAGCTCATCAACTACGGCACCCAGTACCTCCGCCCCCACGGCTGGCGCGTCTCCCTCGCGATGGGCGCCGTCCCCGCTCTCCTGCTGACCGTGGGCGCGCTCATCCTGCCCGACACCCCCAACGCGCTGGTGCTGCGCGGGAAGAAGGAGGAGGGGCGCAAGGTGCTGCAGCGCATCCGCGGGACGGAGCACGTCGACGTCGAGTTTGAGGACATCGTCGAGGCGGTGGGTTTTGGGCGGTTGTGGGGTTTGGGGGGGCTATGTTTGTGTCGGCTTGCTTTGCTTTTTCCCTTGTGCCGCCAGTGCACACTGCCTGCATCCGAGCCTACCGAAGCCAATATGTCACCAAAAAAGCACCTAACAAACCCCCCAAAACGGCCCCCTCCCCCCCAAAAGGTCAACGTCGCCTCCAGCGTGGGCAACCCCTACCGCACCATCGTGCGCCGCCGCTACTGGCCGCAGCTCACCATCACCATCCTCATCCCGGTGTTCCAGCAGCTCACGGGCATCAACGCAATCATGTGGGGGGGGGTGGCTTTTAGTGGGGGGGTGCCTTTTCTGTGCGTGTGTTTTGTGTGGCAAGGGGCTTGCGCTTGGGGCTTTAGTGTTCCAGCAGCTCACGGGCATCAACGCAATCATGGGAGGGGGGGGGGCGCTTGTTGTGCCGGGGGTCTTTCCGTGCACGTGTTGCTGCGGGCAGGGGGCTTGCAACTTGTAGCGTGCCGCGTTCGTTTTATAAGGGGGGTCTTTCCGTGCGGGGGTTCTTCCCGTGCGCGTGTTGCTGCGAGGGGGGGGCTTGCTGCTTGTGCTTGATGCGCCGCGTTCGTTTTTTAAAGGGGCTTTTCCGCCGCGGCACCCTGACCGTCACCCTCAACCCCATCCCACCCCCCCAACCAAAAGGTTCTACGCCCCCCAGCTGTTTGAGGCCACCGGCGCCTCCACCAACGCCGCCCTCCTCGCCTCCGTCGTCACCGGCGTGGTCAACGTGGTGTCCACGCTGGTGGCCATCTTCCTGGTGGACCGGTGGGCCTTTGGCTTTGACCTTGACCTTGACCTTGACCTTGACCTTGATTTTGACTTTGACTTTGACTTTGACTTTGGCTTGGGAGGGGTTGCGGTACGTCGGTTTTCACCCACTTGGGCAGACGCCAAACGCCCCGTGTGGGCGGTCCCAACATGCTCCGCACGCAGCCGGCACCGCCTGCGCCGCCCCGGCCAACACACGCCCTCAACCCCCCAACCCCCCCACCCGCCCCCCCCCCCAAACCAACGCAGCGCCGGCCGCCGCTTCCTGTTCCTGGAGGGCGGCACACAGATGATCATTTGCGAGGTGGTGGTGGGCGTGCTGATCCACTACAACTTCAAGAACCCTGGTGGGGGGGTGTTTGGGTTGGCTTTTGGGGGGTCGGGTGGCTGGGTTTGGGTTCTTAATAGATGGGCTGTTGGGTTTGGGCTGTTGTGCTGTGTCGTGCTGTTGGGTTGAGATGTGGTGTGATGTGGCAGCAAAGGAAAGCCCGGCCAAATCTCAAAGCAAAACAAATCAATCCCCCTCCCCTGCAGGCAACGAGGCCATGGCGGGCGCCATCGTGGCGCTCATCTGCATCTACGTCGCCGGCTTCGCGTGGAGCTGGTGGGCGCCGGGTTTTGGGGTTGTTTTGGGGGGGGTGTAGGGTGTTTTAGAGGGGGAGCTGCGTGCGGTTTGTTTGCTTGGAAATTGGGGTTGCGGGTAGCGCAACTGCCCGCAACCGCCCACCCACCCCCCGAAGCACCTGCCCACCCAACACCCCCCCCACCCTCCCACCCACCCCCAAAAAACCCAAACCCCAGGGGCCCCCTCGGCTGGCTGGTCCCCAGCGAGATCCAGCCCCTCGAGACGCGCGCAGCGGGCATGGGCATCGCCACGCTCATGAACTTCCTCTTCACGTTCCTAATCGGGCAGATCTTCCTGGTGGGGCGCCTTGTTTTGGGCTGCCTTGTGTTGGGGGGTTGGCGTTTGGCTTTGGGGTTCTTGGGGCCTGGGGCCACGCCCTCTTCACGTTCCTCATCGGGCAGATCTTCCTGGTGGGGCGCCTGGCTGCTTGGCTGCCCGGTGGCTTGGTTCCTGTGCAGCCCGTTCCCCTCCCCGCTCCTCCCCGCCTCCACAACTGCGCGTTGCTTTGCCGACCGCCCCCCTCCCTCCCCTCTTTGCCCCCCCCCCCAGTCCGTGCTCTGCGGTCTGAAGTACGGCACCTTCTTCCTCTTCGCCGGTGAGGGGGACAAAAGGGGACCGGGGAAACGGGGGAAACGGGGGCGCTTGGGCCTTTGGGCCCCCTCCCATTTCCGCCGCCGCAACGTGCCCGCCGCCCTTTTACCACACACGTACGCGCACAGAAAGCACGCGCCCTGGACCCGCCTTTCTGCTTGCGCCCCACCTGCAACCCGGACCCGCCTTTCTGCTTGCGCCCCACCTGCAACCCGGACCCGCCTTTCTGCTTGCGCCGCACCAACACCCAATACCCCCCCCACCACCACCACCGCCACCCCCAACCGCCAGGCTTTGTGGTGATCATGACCCTGTTTGTCCTGTTCTGCGTGCCGGAGACCAAGGGGGTGCCCATCGAGGAGCTGAACGAGGTGGTGACGCAGAAGGTGGGGCTTTGACTCGCTGTTTGACTCGCCCTTTGACTCGCTGTTTGACTCGCTGTTTGACTCGCAGTTTTCACCTGCGGGTTGACCAAACTTTTGTTTTGGGCTGGGCCTGAATGGTTGAGCCGTCGAGCGGGAGGTGGCCGTGCTGTCGCCCCACGCCGCGCGCCGCCCTCCGTTCCCCACCCCTCCAACCCGCCACCCCCTCCAAAAAAAAATCGAAAAACAGCACTGGCTGTGGTCGCGCGTGGTCAAGGACGCGGCCGCCCCCCAGATCGAGATCACGAAGCCCAAGAAGGGGACGGTGTGATCTGGATCCCGCCAGATCACCGCGGCCGTGCGCCGCGGCCCAGATCGGATCGCTCCAGATTCCGTCTGCACGAGATCGGGTGCCGTGACAAGAGGCAGATGAGCCCTGACGAGGCCAGAAGGGGCCAGATGAGGCCAGAAGGGGCCAGATGGGGCCACCAAGCCCTGCGCCTGACCGGTCCGGGGAGGGCAGGAGGATGACTGACCCCCCCTTCTTCGCGAGGGAGTTGAGACTAACCGCCGGCTGGCGGCTTTTTATGCGCCGTCCCGTTTTGACCCGGTCGATTCTGTGCGCTGGAGGCCAACAACAGCAAGTAAGCGCTGCCTTGGCCTGGCCTTTCAATCGTTCGGCTCTGCATCCCGAGTCCCGAGTTGGGCGGCGCCCGGAAAACCGGCCAACTCCACCCCGCCTCGCCGGCCCCTCGCCCGCGCCGGCGCAGGCGCCGGCGCGGGCGCAGCGGGGGCCGCGCGCGCCTATGCATGCCCGGGCCCCGCAAACGAAAGGAGGCTCCAAACACAACAAGAAACCGCCGGCAGCGGGGGAGGGTTTTTTTTCTGCGGGCGCGGCACAGGACGCCTCTGGCGTATGCGCGCCCCCCGCCCCCTCCTCCCGAGCCCCCAGGTGTGGGTCCCCGGACCGCCCGCCGGGCTTCCGGGGCGCCCCGCCCCGCAGCCCGCGGCGGCGCTTTTGATACTTTCGGCCCCCGCGCCGCGCCCCTCCCCAGGCGCGCGCCAGTCTTTGGGGCGCGCCCTTCCGCGCGCCCCCGCCCCCTCCCTCCCTCCCCCCGCCGCCGGGGCCGGCACGCGTGCGCGTTCGCGTGCGCGTGGGCGGCCCTCGGGGCGGAGTCTTCTTATCCCTTGTCCCCCGCACTTTCTTGACCAGTTGAAAAAGGGGGGGCCGCTCAGGCCCCGCCGCGCGCCTCGGCGCGCGCGCGCGGTGCCCCAGCGCTCCCCGCGCTTTTGGGGTTTTGTTGGGGTTTTGTCCTCGGGGGGCTGCCTGGGGCACCGTCCCGCCGCCATTGCATTCTGCGGCCGCTCGGAATGAGATGGGCCGCCCAACTGCCAATGAATAGTAAGGTTACCGCTGTCGCCATCCTGCACAGCAGAAAGGAAAAAAGGGGGGGGGGGATGCCTTGTGCAAACGCAGAAGGGAGGTCGAAAAAAGGTCAGAACTCAAAAGACGGATGGGGAGGGGCAGCTCGGCAGCTGCCGCACCCGGAAAGAGTCAGCAGGCAGGAGAAGAAACCGGCCGCCTTTGGGGCGCGCACGATTTCGGTCGATTCGCGGCTGGGCCGGAGCCGGGGATCAGATCATCAGATCCCACCCCGATGCACCGTCACTCCTGCATCGCCGCCGCCCCCCCGCCGCCGCCGCCGCCGCCGCCGTCCCCGCCGTCCCGCCGCCGCTGCTGCTGCCGCGCCGCCTCCGCTGCGAGCAGCGTGTCCCGCATGCCGGCCCGCAGCTGCGCGCAGCCGCCCAGGGCGAGCTCCAGAGCGTCGCGCGCCGCGCCGGGCGCCCAGTCGCCGCTCATCTGCAGTTGGGTGACCTGCGGGGGCGGCGGTTGGGGCGGTCGGTTTGGGGTGGGAGCAGTTGGTTGGGTGGGGCGGTTGGTTGGGGGTTGGGGGTTTCTGGGCTGCCTGTGCGCCGGCATTCTGGCTGCGATTGCTCCAATGGCGGAACTGCAACGCCCCCGGGGCTTGAATGAGGGCGCGGGTGCCACTCAACCCCGTGGGCCAAGCGCCATCGCCCCCGCCCCCCCTCCCCCCCGCCCGCCCGATCACCTCCCCCAGCGAAGGCATCGCCGCCAGCAGCAGCCCGCCCCGCTGCTGCGCCGCCTCTGCGGCGGAGGGGTCCAGCAGAAGCTGGCCGGACACGTCGGACTGCCGAATAGAGGTGTGTTTGGAGGGGGTGTTTGGGTTTTGTTTTGGATTTGAAGGGGTGTTTGGGGGTGTTTGGTAAGGGGCTCGGAGCTTTCTGTGGGGAAACTCGCCCAGGCACGGGCCCAGCCCCAAAGGAAAAAACCGGGGGAAACCCCGAAACAGCCCCACGGCGGCAAGCAAGCCCCCCAACGAGCCAAACCACCCTCACCACGCTGCAGGCCGCCACCAGATCAAACAGCTCAACGCCGGCGTCCGCCAGCGCCAGCGACGCCGCCGTCGCCGCCACCGCCGCCTCGGAGCCCCCCGCCTCCAGCACCTGGCGTTGGGGGGTTGGAGGTTGGCGCACGCTTTCCACTTGGCTTGCCGCCCGCTTTGTGTCGGCGTTGCAATTGGCCGGCGTTTGGAGAAGCGGTGCCGCAAACCGCAAACGGCACCCGCACCCAACCCCCAACAGCCCCCGCCCCACCATTACGTAGACGTCGAGCACCGATTTGGGCAGCTTCCCCAGGTCAACGGAGGGCTCCAGCGCCGCGGCCAGGCAGCTGGCCAGCTCTTTTTCGGCGGCGCGCTGCGGGTGTTTCGGGGCGGTTGATTCGGGCGGTTGGTCTGGGCGGTTCTGGCCCCTTTTCCGCAGGCATGCAAACACCATGTAAAGTGTAAACCCTGCGTCTCATTGCGGCCGCGCGCACCTGCGCCCCCCTCCTCACGCCCGCAAACGACCCCCAAACGCGGCACCAAACACCCCCAAACGCGGCACCGAGCGCACCTGCGCCTGCCGCCCCCCCTCCCTCCGCGCGAAGCTGGTGAAGCAGGCCTCGACGTTTAGGCGGCCCGTGTCGCTGAAGCCGAACCGGCGCTCGCCCTGGCGCGGCCCGTAGCTGCGCGGGCGGGGGCGCGGCCGGGGAGTTTTTTGACGGTTTGGGGTGTGGCTGGGCCGCTTCAATGACCCCTCTGAGGCAGGAAACCGCCTGCCAGCTGCGTACACAGTAAACGGGTCGACAGTCAACGCCCGCGCTTATAATCAATTGCCCGGTAGCGCGCTCATCAAGCCATCTCATCGCACGACAATTCAGCACGCCAAGAAGCAGAACAGCACATCAAAACGGCAATCGGATCGGCACTCACACGGCCGCCATGACTTTTGTGCTGTTGAACTCGGCGTAGGCCGACCCCGCCGCCCGGCTGATCACCCGCGTGTCGAGGACTTGGGTGAGGGGGGGTGAGGAGGGCGCGGAGAGGGGTGGGAGGTGGAGGTGGGGGTGAGGGGCCGGGTGGTGGGGCAGGCGGGCGAAAGGAAGGTGTGCGTGTGCGCCTGCGCCTGCGCGGCTGCGCGGCACGGCCGCCGCCGCTCCCGAGTGCTCCCGCGCGCGGCGGCGGGCGCGCCGCGCGGCGCACTCACACACTGTCCGGAACTCCTCGAGGCCCCGGCCGTCGAGGCGGGTGCCGTCGGCCACGAGCGTCGCGGGGCGCGGCAGCGGCTGCAGCGGCACGGACGCCGGCTTGCTGCTGCCGGCGGTCGCCGGCGCCGCCGCCATCCCGAGGTGCTAGGCGGCTGCCCGCGATTTATCTCCTGGTTGCTGCCACACCCGCTTTGGAATTCAGAAACGAAGCAAAGCGGCCCGGCGGCAGGCGATCTAGCGCAAGAGGGCTGCGGGGCGCCGTCTTCGGGTGTTCGGGGATCTCGCTTTGAACCAACGGTGAGAGCCCGCGTTGCTCCAGTGCAACCCCGCGGGGCGTGCGGTGCCGGCTTCGGGTGACGCTTTCGGCGCGCTGCGCTGCGCGCCGCCGGAGCCGCTCCCCTGCGCGGCCGCTCCCCTGCGCTGCCGCTTCCTGGATGCGCCTCGCTTTCCGCCTCTCTGAATTCCAAACTGACGTGCCGCTCCCACAGCAGTGCTTACAGAGCAGTCCAGAGCAGCAACGGGCAGGGGCAGTCCGGCGCCCGCACCGGCAGGCCGGCGCGCGCGGCCGCCCCCGGGCGGCGGGGGCACGCACGTTGGGCAACGGGTCACGGCCGGCACAGCACGCAACGCGCGCCCCGCGGGCGCTTGGCGGAAGAAAGGCGGACGCTTGCGTCAAAGGAAGGCAGAGGCTGGGGCCATGAAATCGCCGGGGGGGGGGGGGGGGGAAGGGGGGGCGCCACCCCACCCCTCCAGCCGCCCTCACAGTCCGGCCGAGGGCGGGCTCGCCGCCTCCTAATCCCAGCCTCAAAGGGTGCCACCGCCTCCCGTGAGACGGGAGGGCGCGTACCTCAAGGGGCGCACCCCGTCCTGAAGCCGTTTGGATGGGTGAGCCAACCCCCTGGGGGCCCCTTCCACTCGCAGCCTTGAAGGGCCCGCTGCTGGCGTGCAGCCGCCCCTCTCACGGCCCCATCTGGGCCAACGGGCTGCCAGCGCCCAGCCCCTCACGGCCCCATCCACTCGTCGTAGTCAGCCTCGGGCGCGCCCCCCGCGCCCCGCAGCGGCAGAACCCCCGCGGCGCGCAGCTGGTCGTTGCGGTCGCGCAGCACGCGGCCCGCGGCCTCCAGGTTGCGCCACTTGTCCTTTAGGTCCACCTTTTGGGGGGGTTTAGGGTTTAGGTTTTAGGGTTGGGGTTTCGTGGAGCTTGGGTGTGGAGTTGGGTGGGGGGTGCTGGGGTGTTGGAGTTGGGGGGTGGAGTTGGGGGGTTTGGAGTTTGGGGGGTGGAGTTTGGGCAGGCGTGCGCGCGGCTCTGCGGCGCCGAGGGACTGGATCGCCGCAGCAAGGGGGTGCTCAGCCCAGCCCCCACCCCAGCCCTGGAAACACCACACCCCGCGCCCACCATGGTGCGGTTGTTGAGCTGCTCGCCGGCGGACGCCAGCACGGTCCTCCAGTTGCCGGGGCCGTGCTGCGAAACGGGGGATGGAGGGGGGAGGGGGAGGGGGGAGGGAGGGAAGGGTTAACGATTAGACGGGCGGGGTCGGCGCGGGAAAGGCCCCAAACGCGCCCGACAGCAAGCCGAGCGGAGCCGCCCGCCGCACATAGCCGAACAAACCAACTCGATCTCAAACCAACCCCAAAACCAGACCAAAAACCAACCCAGCACAAACAGGAAAGGGCCGCCCACCTTGTAGACTAGGTTGATGAAAAAGTCGGTCTCCTCAGGGGACCACCTGCACGTCTTCCGCCGCTTGGGCTCGGGGCTGGCGTCGCTGCCGCCGTCGTCGTCGCCCCGCGCCGCCGCGGCGCCCGACGGGCCGGCGGCGGCGCCCGCCGCGGCCGGGGCCGGGGCCGGCGGGGGGGCGGGCGGCTCTGAGGGCTCGTCGGGCCCCGCCGGCGCCTCGGCGACGGCCCACGCAGGCGCGCGGCGCGGGCCCGGCGGCCGGCGTTGCCCCTGCTCCGGCTGCTGATGCTGCTGCTGCTGCTGCTGCTGTTCCTCCGGCTGCTGCCGCCGCCGGCGCCCGCTGCCGCTAGCGCCGCCCTGCTCCGCCGCCGCCGCCGCCGCCGCCTCCGCCGCCTCCGCCGCCGCCGCCGCCGCCGCCGCCTCTGCTTGCTTCTTCGCGGCGAGGCCGCGCGGCTTGGGCTTGGGCAGGCTCATCACAGTGGGCGGCGCGTTGTCGTCGGAGCTGCGCAGCCTGCGGCGGTCGGCCCAAGCGCGGCCCAGGTACGACGTCCCCGCCTGGCGAGGGGTCACAGGCACAGGCGCCGCCGCGGCGGGGGCGGGGGCGGCGGCCGCTGCCGCTGCCGCTGCCGCTGCCGCTGCCGCTGCCGCTGCCGCTGCGCGGCCCCGAGGCTCCGGCGGGGCGGCGGGCGCAGCGGGCGCAGCGGCGGCTGCGCTGCGGCCGCGGCGGCCCCGCCGCGGGGCCACCTCGGCGGCGGGCTCCGGCGCCGCAGCGGCGGCAGCGGGAGCGGCAGCCGCAGCCGCAGCGCCCGCGTCGGGCGCCGCCCCACGGCCGGCCTCTGCCTCCTCCCCCGCTCCCGCCTCTTCCTCCTCCCCGGGCGGCGGGCGCGTGTACATCGCATGCCCCGCCGCCGGCCGCCGCCGGCCGTCGGTCAGCACCTCGCGCTCGTGCTCCTTCGCGGTTTGGCGGCCGGTGGGGCGCGTTTCCGGGGGGGGGGGGGCTCACAGTCAGAGCACGGTTGGAGAGGCGCGCGCGCGGTGCGGCAGACGCGCAGCAAAGCGCAGCGGCGCGGAACGGTGCCCCACACGCCGCCTGCGGGTGCTCCTCCTTCTACCCCCGCCCCATAAGACCGGCGCGGCCCGCGGGCAGCGCAGCGCTGCGCAGGCCTCACCGAAAGGTAGGACGGCCCCAGCGCCGCCCACGCGGCGTCTGCGTAGGCGTCCACCTTGCGCGCCAGCGCCGCGCCGCTGAACACGGCCTCCTCCAGCGCGCGCGCGAGCGCGGCGGCGGCGGGGGCGGGCAGCGCGCGGCGGGCGGACGTGGGCGGGGCGGCGCTGCTGAGGACGCGCGTGAGCTTCACCTTCCTGCTCCGGGGTTGTGGTTTTGGGGTGGTGGTGTTGTTTCCCCGGCCGAAAACAGCGGGCAGCTGCGATTGCGGTGCGGCGCCAGCCGCGCGCGGCGCACGTGCACGCAAGCGGTGCCGCCCTCTCCCACACAGCAAGCCAAAGCCGCCTCCCGGCCCAAGCCCCCCCCCCCCCCCGCGCGCACTTTGTCTGCAGGCCCGCGCTGGGCAGGGCGTCCTCCATCCCCACCGCCGCTGCGAGCTCGCGCAGCGCCGCGTCCACCTGCTCCCTGCTGGGCGCGCGCTTGCTCGACCGCACCGCGCGCGCCAGCCCCGCGGCCGCGCAGTAGACGAGCAGCTCGTCCAGCAGCGCCGCCGGCGGCCGCACGCGGCGGGGCTCGGCGCCGGCGGGCAGCTCGTCTGCGAAGGCGTCGACGAGGCGCGCGAGCACGGACAGCGTCTCGAGCGCGTCGCGCGCCGCGGCCGCGGGGCCGGAGCCGCTCGCGCCGGCGGAGCCGCTCGCGCCGGCGGCGGGGGCGGCGGGGGCCGGGTCGCGGCGGCGGAGGACCCGCAGGAAGAGGCGCGCGGCGATGGGCGCGGGCAGGCGGCCGCTGCCGGTGCGCGCCGTCGCCAGGCGGCCCAGCGCCTCGAGCACCTGGGGCTCCACGTCCTCCTCCATGCACAGGAGGTGTTCATACCACCAAAGCAGCGCCAGCGGGGCCGCTGGTGCAGTTGCGGGCATCGCGCTTGGGCTGAGTGCGAGGGCTGGCGCTGCCAGGCCTCGCGCCCTCCGGGGCTCTAGGTATGCCTAGCGGGATCCAAGGGACTCGCGATCGATCGACCAAGGGCCTTCTGGGGCCCGGGAGAGGGCGCGGGGGGCGCAGCACGCCCGACACGAGCTGTCAACAACGCGTGCAGGTTGGCAAATTTGAGGACGGCAGCGCGCGCGAATCGTGGCAAGCAAACGCGGGGCAGGCGGGGGGAAGCTGCCGGCTGTCGGCTGGCGCCGGTCAATGCGCGGCGCAGTCGCTCGGCACGCCGCCGCCGCCCGCGCCGCGCGCAGCCAGCCACCCCGGCGGGCTCTCAATCCAAGGCCGGGCTTGCGCCGTGCGAATCCGTGACAGCCAAAAGCTCCTGTGTTACAGCTACTGTACGCAGAGAGGGGGCACACGGGCGTACCGCGGCAGTGCGCGGCAGCAGGGGGCGGCCAGCGCCCGGCGCTGGTGCGCGACGGCGCTGCAGGCAGGGGCGCAGCCCGCCGCACTCCTCAGCAGTCGAGGACGCCGCGGATCAGAGGGTTGGACCCCGCCGCCGCCTCGAGGCCCGCCACCAGCGCCGCCGCCGCCTCTGCGCCCCCCGCGCCCCGCAGCTTCTCCGCCGGCATGGCCGCAAACTCCGACAGGAACCGACGCGCCGCCGCCTCCGCCTCGGACGCGACCGGGTCCTGGTCCGAGGCGCGCGCGCGCGCGCCGCCCCGGCCGTCGACGTCCATTGCTTCCTCCCCGCCGCCCTCCCCCTCCCGGGCCCGCTTCTTGCCGGCGACGCCGCCGGCGCCGTCGCCGTCGCCGCCCCCGCCGCCGCCGCCCGCGGCGGCGGCCTCCAGCTCCTCCAGCTTGCGCTTTGCCGCGGCGACGACGGAGGGCGGGAAGGCGGCGGACTCTGCGACGTGGATGCCAAAGGACTGGTCGCAGGCACCCTGGCGGATCTCGTAGAGCATCGTCAGCTTGCCTGGAGGGGTCGGGGTTTGGGGGTTTGGGGGTGTGGGGTTCGGGGTTTGGGGTTTGGGGTTGGAGTTGCTGGCTGGTCTGAACGGGCGCCGGGTGGGCGTCTGCTTGGGCTGGTGGCCTGCGTCGTTTGGCCTCTTTTGCACCGCCGCAGCGCCGCCCGCGGCTCCCCCCCCAAACCCCAACGACGGCAGCGGCGGCGGCGGCGGCGCGCCCCAGCGCGCAAGCGCCCGCGCCCAGCGGCCCCTCCCGCCGCGCCGCCGCCGCCGCGCCAGATCGGCGGCCGGGGGCCTCACCCGTGTCGGGCTCTATGCGCGTGCCCACGTGCAGGTTGGCCACGCCGCCGGGGCCGGTGATGTCGGTGAGCTCGTGGAAGTGGGTGGCAAACAGCGTGGGCGCGCCGATGCTGGGGAGTGGGTGGGGCGCGTTCGGCGGCCTTGTCGGTTGGGCGTTGCGCTTCAAAGCGCGAGTCGTTTGGGTGGTTGTTTTGTTTTGTTGGTTGGGCGTTTCGCATGGGAAAGCAGGCAGCACGGCCCTTCCTTGCCCCCTCACGTGTGCATGATGTACTCCCCAATGGCCCACGCCAGGCCAAAGCCATCGTAGGTCGAGGTGCCGCTGGGTGAGGGGTTTGTTTGCAGGGCTCGCGGTTAGGGGCCCGTGCGGCGCCGCCCCAGCCCACGGCGGCGGACCCCTCCCAGATCACACCGCAAGCCGGCCGCCCCAGATCACACCGCAAGCCGGCCGCCCCAGATCACGCCGCAAACCGGCCGCCCCAGATCACGCCGGGCGCCGCCCCAGATCGGATCGCAGGCCGAAACCCACCGCCCCAGCTCGTCGATGATGACGAGGCTCCTGCTGGTGGCCCCCTTTAGGATGGCCGCGCTCTCCAGCATCTCCGCCATGAACGTGGACACGCCCCGCAGCTGGCAGTCGCCCGCGCCGACGCGCGCGAAGATCGCGTCGCGGGGGGTGATGCGGGCGGAGGCGCAGGGCACGAAGCAGCCGACCTGCGCCATCAGCACGGCCACGCCGACCTGCGGTTTGGGGTTTGGGGTTTAGGGGTTTGGGGTTCAAGGGTTTGGGGTTCAAGGGTTTGGGGTTCAAGGGTTTGGGGTTCAAGGGTTTGGGGTTCAAGGGTTTGGGGTTCAAGGGTTTGGGGTTTTAGGGTTTGGGGTTTTAGGGTTAGGGCTTGGCGTTAAGGGTTTGGGTTTTAGGTTTAGGTATAAGGCAAGGCGGGCGGAGAGGGGGCGGACGGCGGTTTGATCAAGGAAGGTGAGGGGCGGCGGAGAGGGCGGGACAGGAGCCGCGTGTGTACGCGCAGATTCGCTGGGCAGGCGTGCGTGCGTGCGGAAAGAACGCTCGTGCCCCCACCCCCTGGCCCCGCGCGCCTGCCGGATGAAGGTGCTTTTGCCGCCCATGTTGGGGCCTGTCACAATGGTGAACCAGCTGCTGCCCTTGACCAGCCTGGGGGAGTGGTGGGGTTGAAAAGGGGCCTTCAGGTTCGGGGACGGGGTTTCCAATTTGCAGGAAGCGGAAGCGGAATTTTCCAGGTTCAAGGGGAATCTAAAATCGAGCTTTGGCCCCGCGGTTTTCAGGTTTGAGGGGACAAAGGGGGGGGCCACCGCGGCAGAGCACCGCCTCTCCCCCTCCTGCGCGCCCCCCAGCCGAGCGCGGCTCGCCTGCAGTCGTTGGCGACGAACGCCACGCCCTCCTGCGCCTCGACGCAGGGGTGGCGGCAGCCCTCCAGCGCGACCTCCTCGGGCTGGCCCTCCCCCAGTATGGTGGGCCGCACGTAGGGCCGCGTGGGGTCGCCGCAGGCGAGCTCGGCGAAGCCTGTTTTGGGGGGGAGGGGAGGAGAGGAGAGGAGGGGCGTGCGGCGGAGGGTGGTTACGTGGGGAGCGTTTCAGCACCTGCGGCAGGCAGCACAGCAGACACAGGGCGGAGCAGCGCAGCGCAGCGCAGGCGCGTACAGCAATGCAAAGCACGCCGCGCACAGCAAAGCAAAGTGTGCAAAGCGCAGGCGCGCACCCGCGAGCACGTCGAGCTCTGCGATGATGCCGATGACGCCCTCCCACACCTCCACAAACGTGTGCGCCACGGCAACAACCTTTACTCGGTTTGGGTGGGGGGTGGCGGTATTGGGGGGATGGTTGGGCACTGCAAAGAAGGAAAGGGGCGCCCCAGCCCCCGGAAAGATTTTCTGCAGGCGGCAAACCGCCAGTGCCCCGCCTTCCATCCCCTTATCCTGTCCACCCCGCCCTCCCACCCCGCCCTCCCACCCCCCAGCCCCCCAAACCACCCCCACCCCCCCTTAAAAAACCCCAAAACACCCCCCACCTGCGCCACCAGGTCCTTCTGCAGGTCCTCGTACTTGCCCGCCGCCGCCCCCAGCCGCTCCGCCGCGTCCCTCAGCGCCGCGTTGGTGAACTTGGTGCCGTCCTTGCGGGTCTCAAGCAGCTTGTACCTTATTTTTGTAAAAAGGTGGGGTAGATCTTTGTTTTTGTCGTGGGGGTCGTTGCGGCTCGCCTCGACGACGCGGCATCAGGAGACGGCCCCTTTCTCGAAAAGGGTGCGTGCGCACGCGTGTTATTCGAACGCCAGGCGCCCCCTTCCCAAAAACGCCCCGTGCCAAGCCGCGCCCGCGGCCGCCCCCCCCCCCCCCAAGCCGCTCACTTGGACTGCAGCCGCCCCCGCACCGCCTTCTCCTCCTTCTGCGTGATGCGCATGCAGCGCGTGCGTGTGTTGGCGGCCTTGTGCCACTCCAGCTTGAGGGTCTTGTCCAGCACAAGGCCAAGGTCCTTGGCGGCGGCCTGGGGGCGGGCGGTTTCGGACGGTTTTTGGGCGGTTTTGGGCGGTTTCGGACGGTTTTTTGAGTTTGGTGCTGACAGTCGCGCCGTGAAACACGGCACACGCCAAACAACAATCTCACCCCCTGCCGAACACAACATCCGCAAACATCCGCCGCCCCCACCTGCGCCACCCCAGTGATCTCGTCCTCCACCGCGTCCTTCTGCTCCCGCAGCGCCTGAGGGGGGGGAGGGGGAAGGGGGAAGAGGGGGGGGTGGGGTGAGGCAAGGTGGGGGAGGGAGGGGAGGGGGGCCGTTGTGTAAGAGTGGTGGGGGCGCGGCAGGCGCGGGCGCGGGGCAACACGGCCACGCCACCTTGCAACCACAAAAACACACAAAAACCAATCCGTTTTTGCGCGCCTGCAGGCGCGAGTCGTAGGCCGCCGAGATGACATACTCCTCCGGCACCCTGTCCAGGTCGATGGAGGCCTCGAGCAGCATCTCAAACTTTGAGAGGTGGGTCTCGTCGTGGGCGGCGGCCAGGGGGGCGGCAAAGCTGCGGGGGCGGGGGCGGGCGGGGAGGCATGGATGAGGGGCCGGTGAATTGGGCCTTGAATAATCTCACCTGCCTGCCTGCAAAACGGCACACAAACGCAAGAAATTTGCACAAAAAACGGGCGCTCCCGAGGTTGGTGTTGCGGCAACAACACGCTCAGACAGGTCAGCGCAAACGTGGATACAAAATGAGGGGCGGCAACGCGCGCAAACAGGGCCCCCTTTTGTTTCCCCTTCCTTCCCCCCCTCACCGCTCCGTCAACAGCGCCGCCGCGTGGCCCTCGTGGCACCTCAGCGCGTCCTCCAGCCGCGGCAGCGCGCTGCTGGCGCGGTACAGCTGGCACAGCTCCGCCAGCGATATGCGCCTGGCCTCCAGCTTGCGCGTGAGGCGCTCGATGTCGGGCATGCCTTTTCGGTCGGGGGTGGATGGGGTTGAGTTGGGGGCGGTTGGGTGCGTTTGGGGGTTTGGGGTGTTTAGGGTTTCGCGGCTGCGCTTGGCCTCCAGCTTGCGCGTGAGGCGCTCGATGTCGGGCATGCCTAGGTGGTGTTTGGTGGGCACGTGCGCTCATGGGGCTGTGCACACTGGCTGAGCAACCACCCGCCCTCCCACCCAACCAGACAAGAACAAGAGATGACACCAACCCCACACCAACACCAACACCAACACCAAAACCAACACCAAACCGGCCGCTCACCCCTCAGCGCGTCGCGCACCGCGTCCCTCAGCGCCGCGTCCGCCGCCAGCGCCTCCACCACGTCCAGCCGCGCGTCGATCTCCGCCGCGCTGACCAGCGGCTGCTTCAGCCACACCTGTTCGTTTTTGGGGGGAAATGGGGGCGTTTGGGGGGCGTCGGGGACGGGGGGGGGGCTCGGGTTTGGGGGGTTTGCGCGCAACACACACGTGTGCCTCGTCCGAGTCGCAGACGCCTCGTGTAGGTCATGCAGCTTTGCAAATGAAGTCAAATGGGGTTTAAAGCCTTAGTAAAGCCCCAGTATAAGGGGCGCCTCTCCCGCCCAACCGCGCCCCACCTTGAGCCGCCGCTTGCCCATCGACGTGCGCGCCTTGCACATCAGCCCGTACAGGCTGAACGACGACGACGCGTCCCCGCGCGCGGGGAACACGTGCAGCGCGCGCTGCGCGGCGGCGTCGAGGCGCATGAAGCGGCCGGGGTCGTGGAGGGAGAGGGAGTATTTGCCGAGGCCGGAGGGGTCCGCCCCGACCTCGCTGAACGCGAGCAGCGCGGCCAGCGCGGCGCAGGCCTGAGGGCGGGCGCGGGCGGGCGGGCGGCGGAGCGGTCAAGCGGCCAGGCGGTCGAATGGGCGGCCGAAGAGTCGAGCGAGCAAGCGGTCAAACATGCGCATGCGGTCGGCGTGCGGCGCGTTGGAAGCCGGCAAGCCCCCCCTGCGTGCGCCGCGAGCGCGCGGCTGCGCGTGCGGCGTGTTTGGGTGCGGGCGCCTGCGCACGGCCCCTTGGTCACCCCCTTAGTCACCTGCGGCCGCTCCAGCACGTCGCGGTGCTGCTCCACCGTCTCGCTCTGCGGGCCGGGCCGGGGTTGGGAGGGGGAGTGGAGTGCTTATGTAAAGGCGGGAAGAGCTTGCCGACGATTGCGTCGCACTTCTTGAAAGGGAGGGCTGCCGCTCCCCCTGGGCCGCCCGTTTCCCCATCATGCAACCCCCCCTCCCTTAGGGCCGCGCCTTGAGCAGCTTCCCCAGGTTCTAGGGCCGCCCCTTCCCCCACATGCAACCCCTCCCCACATGCGACACCTCCCCACATGCAACCCCCCCCCCCCAGGGCCGCGCCTTGAGCAGCTTCCCCAGGTCCTGCTCCAGGTGCTTCGACGCAAACAGCGCCCTAGGCCGCTCGCTGCCCATCGCGCCGACGCGGTCCAGCACGTCCGCCAGCCGCCGCCGGTCCGCGCTCGCGCCCGCGGCGCCGACGGCCCCGCCGCCGCCGCCGCCGCCCTTGTCGCCGCCGGCCTTGTCGCCGCCCGGCTCGGGGCCCTTTTGGACGACCACCTCCCGCGCGCCGAGCTGCACCAGCAGCGCCTCGAGCCCGCAAAAGTGCTCGTCGTCGACAAACTGGCAGGCGCCGAGGCGGCGGGCGCCGGGGTCCAGGAAGGCGGCGCCCACCACGCGCTGGCCCTCTGAGTAACCCAGTGACACCGCGGCGACGAGGGGCGCGTCGCCGGCCTCGCCGCCGCGGAAGAGCTCCTCCTCAAATGCGGAGAGGCGGCCGGGGGAGGCGGTCCTGCGGGGCGGGGCGGGGGGGGGGTTGAGGGGCGCGTGGGGGGGCGTGTGCGCTGGGGCGAAGGTGCCTGTGGGGGCGCCGAGGGTGCTTGAGGTGGGGAGGGCGCTGGCGCTGGGGTGTGTGTGCTGTGGGGGGGAGAGACCGGTTGGGGTGCGTCTCTGGCCCGAGCCCCATCTAAAAACCCTCCCCCCCTGGGGCCAACATCTCATCCACATCTCGCCAGGCCGCACCTGACCGCCTTCCAGTGCGCGCCGTACCCCTCCCACAGCTCCACGCTGTGCTGCCCCCCCTCCAGCAGGAGCTCCTTGAGCACGCTCTCGTACAGGGAGCGGGACAGCGTCACAGACGGCAGGCCTGGTGGGGGGCGCAGGGGGGGGGGGGGGGGGGGGGGGGGGGGGGGGGGGGGGGGGGGGGGGGGGGGGGGGGGGGGGGGGGCGCGGGGGGCGTGGGGGGGGGGGGTGGCGGGGGTGAAGGGGAGGGAGGGGTCGCACCGGCCGGGGGGTGGCAGACATGGCGCATGCGAGGGGGGCGCTGGATAGCATGCGACCGCATGGCAGACAAGTGTGAGGGGGAGGCGAGGGCGCAAAAGCGGCGGCGCGGGGCGGCGCGAGACCCACCCGACGCGCCGCCCGGCGGCGGCGTGCCCCCCGCGGCGGCGCCGGCGCCGCCGCCTCCCAGGTACTTGACTACCGCGGTGGTGCGGTAAAAGGTGCGCGCCACGAACAGCGCGTTCTCGCCGTGCACGGAGTAGAAGCCCTGGGCGTGGGGCGGGAGTGGGCGGGGCGGCGGCGGGCGGGTGGGTGCAAAACTGCAAATGGGGCAAACGCCGGTAATGCATGCTGCGGCTCGGCCACGCGCGCCGCCCCGCGCGCGGGTGGGTGTGCGGCACGGCGGGGCGCGCTCGGCGCGCTCCCACCTTGCGGTCGAAGAACCGGACGAGCTTGGGGTCCTGTGGGGGGCGCGGGGTGCGGGGCGGCAGTGGGCGCGAAGCGGGCACGCCGCGCGGCGCAGTCGAACGCCGCGGCGTCGGCCCCTGGCGCCGCCCCCGCCGCGCGACCCAGAGCGCGTCCCGCCGGGCCCTACCCACCTGATCCAACGTGTGGAACCACTTGACGAAGCCCGTCTGCGACTGGGCGTCCAGCGCCAGCTCGGGCGCGGCCGTGCTCGCCTGCCCCGCCATGCTTCGCTCGCCTGGCGCAATCTAAACACTCCAAAAGGCCTGCTGGTGACCTACGACTATGCCGGGGGCAATCCCACGCGCGCCCAGATCAAATATGATCGATTGGCGCGCGGAACGGCCTGCAGGATGGACGCAAGCCCGCAATCAGGTCGGGCGTTGCGCACTGCGGATTGATTCCTCGCTTAAGTTGGAAGCCTCCCTGCCCTTGCGGCACCCGCCCGCCTGCCGCGCGCGCGCGCTGGGCCCGCTGCCCGCCTGTGGTGAGCTCAAGCGGCTGCCGCCAGAGGACTCGGCGGTCCGTGCACCGCGCGAGGTGGGTGCTTGCAGGGGCTGTGACTTGAGAACCTGGGAAGCTTTTGCACTGCTGGTTCGGCAGCTGGGACGTGGGCGTTGCGTCGACACATGCCGACGTGCCCTTCCCAATATCGCATTGCCCCCACCCCTCCACATCCCCAGGCCGCTCACGCCATCCTCAGCCCTTGCAAGCGCTGCCCTTCGAGTGGTGGTTGCAAGTGGTGTGCAGCCACCTCACGGGAAAGGGAAGGCCGCGCCAGCGAACGAGCCCGGGGAGCAACCGGTCAACGGGTCGGCGTTGACCGGGGGCGCCCCCAGCGCACCGAATGCGCGGGCACCTGCGGCTTCTCAATGGCCTCCTGGAAGCGCCCGCTGCCCGGGCTAGCAGCGGGGGGCAGGGCCAGAGAAGGCAGCGGGCAGCAGGCGGGCGCAGGCAGGCAGCAGGCGGGCGCCCAGCAGGCGCCCCTCCCGAGAACGCAGCAAGAGCCCGTGCCGAGAGCGCTGCAACTGTTGTTCGCAAAGCAAACGGAACTCAGCGAAAACGCACACACACTCAAGCGACAGAAGCAGCAACGCGCCGTTCAGCGGTACTTCCGAGACCACATCCGCATGGCGGGGGCCTGCACCGCGCCGTGCAGGAAGGCCTGCCGGGAAGAGGACGAAGAGGAGGCAGCGGTCTGCTGGGTCTGCCTGGGCAGCGAGGGGGACCTGGTCCTTCCTTGCCACTGCCCGAGACCCGTTCACCGTGCGTGCCTGGCCAAGTGGCAGCTCACGAGCGCCGGACGCAGGTGCGAAAAAATGCGTGGCGGGGCGCTGCGGGGGCAGTGGCGGCGTGGAAGAGGCGGGCCGGCGCCGCCGCGGGCGCGGCGCCACACCAGCGCGCGCGCCGCGGCGCCTGCAGCCGACGCCTCCGGCGTGCGCTCCCCCCTCCCCGAACCCCGCGTTTGCTCATCCCCACCTCCCCTCCCCCGCCGGCCGCCCGCAGCGAGGAGACGACCTGCCGGTTCTGCGGCGCCGTGCTGCCCGACTGGCGCCCCGCGCTGACGCCGCGGCAGCTGCGGCCCAAGCCATCGGTCATGTCGGTCCGCTACCGGGGCGTGACCCACAGGATCCAGTACGTCCCGGGCCCCGACGGGCTCGACGCCTTCCTGGCGACCCTCCAGTCAATCGGCATAAAGGTCGCCAGCGCAAGCCAGGCAAGCCAGCGCGTTGCGACGCCGCGCGCAGCTCCCGCAGCCGCCGCAGCCGCCGCAGCCGCAGCCGCTATCGCCGCCGCTGTCGCCGCTGCCTGGGTGCGCTCCGCCGCGGCACTCTTGCAGCACAACACCTGAACCGCAGCCCCCCCGCCCCCACAAAAGCCTCCCAATCCCCCTCAAAAAAACAATGAAAAACCCTGCCCGCCGCAGGTGACGTTCCTGTGCCGCTCCCCCGACACGGGGGACGAAATGGCCCTCCGGGGGCTCGGCGCCTTTGACGCCGCCGCCTACTGCGCCTCTATCACCGCGGCCAAGCGCCTGCTGCGCACGCAAGGTGGCGCCGGCGCCGGCGCCGCGGCGGCGGCCGGCCTGCCCATGTTTGAGCCGGCGGGGCGTGTAAGCAGCGACGGCGGCGAAGACCTTTCGGTGCACGGCGCCCAGCCCGAGTCCCCGACGGCGGCGGCCGCGGCGGCGCGCTGCGATCCGCTGGGGCCCGCCGCGGCCGCCGCGGCGCCGGCGGCGGCGGCGGCGGCGGCGGCGGCGGCGGCGGCGGCGGCGGCGGCGGGGCGGTCTGTCGCGCACATGCACGAGGAGGCGCTGGCGGTCGCGCCGCCCGAGGCCGGCGGCGCCCCCGCCGGGCGCGCTGCTGCGGCGGCGGCGCCGCAGCAAGGGGCGGGCGCGGCGTTTGCTCCACTCCCCGCGCCCGCCGCGGCGGGCGCAAGCCGCTCGCAGCGGCGGCAGCGCGGGCGCACCGCGGCGCCCTCCGGCGCGGGCGGCTTTTGGCACGCCGCGGCGGCGGCGCTGTTTGGCGCGCACGCCCGGGTACGCTGAGCCGCTCTTATGCGCGCGCGCGCGCGGGCTCGGGCCGGCGTGCCCGCTGGACACGCCCAGGTGTCCCTTTCAGCCGGCAGAGCCCAACGAATCCCGGCTGCCCAGCCCAATCAAGGGCCCATGAGAGCATACGTATGAGCCACCCAGCCGCCCGCGCCGGCCCACGCGCCGGCGCCGGCGCCGTCCCGGCCGCCGCGCAGCAGCGGGGCGCCACAGCATTTGCCCCCCGAAACAATCCCGGTACTGCCGGGCGCATCCCGCCCGGCACACCTGCGGCGGCGCGCGCAGGCTCCGCCGATGCACCCCCATCGCCCAAGCCGGCGCCCGCCCCCCATTTGTCCGTTGCCCTTGCATCGCCCGTTTTGCCCGCCGGCCCGCCCGCCGTGCGCGCGCGCGCGCGCGCGCTCCCAAGCCTTGCCGCACCGCCGGCCCCAGGCCTGTGCGCGCGCGCTCCTTGTTCTGTGCACCAAAACCCCGCGCCCGTTGCCCGCGCCTGCTGTTGCCTGTTGTTGCCTGTCGACGCCAGCAACGGCGGTGGCGCGCGCGCGCCCGCGTGCCTTCTGCGCGCCGCGCGCGCCGCTGCGACTGTATTTCCAGAGCCCTTTCCGCCGCCGAACAGAGCCGAGCATTGCGGGGGCCCCCCCCGGCTGAAACCGCCGGGCGGCCCCACGCACCAGAGACTTTGGCACCCGCACTGCATCCTGCCTCATTGCCCCGCACCCCAGCGTTTGACCGCACTGCGCACGTGTTTGGCCGAGCCGCCGCTCACCGGCGGCGGCGGCGGCCCTCTTTATCGACAAATGGTTTCGTTGCCGTCGGCGCGGGCGGCTGACCTCATCCCCTCCCCCATTGAACCGCGGCGTGTGTCGTGCCTTGTGTAACCGCCCACCGGTCCCGTCCCCCCCCCCGAAAGCTCCCGTTGGCAGCAAAGGGTGCACCCAGGATGGAAGGGGACAGCCAAAGGGCGGGAGCCGTTGTTTTAACAGCCGCCGCCGCAGCTTTGCGCGCACAAAGCTGCGGCGGCGAGACATTGAGAATGCAGCCGGGGGGACACCCCAGGGGGAGGGGGGCCAGTCCCGCCGGGGGGCGGCCCTCCTACCCAGGGGGCGGCCCGCCCCGAAACGAGGCAGCAGGGGGCCCGGGGTGCCGCCGCCCCCAAGCTGGGACGGCCGCCCCGCCCCCCGTGGAAGGCGCCGGGCTGCGCCGGGTCGGCACAAACATAGCGCCCCGCCCCCGAGCCTTCAGCGCGCCCGCGGCCGCCGCCACCGCCGCCGCCGCCGCGCCCCGAGCGGGGCGCTCAGATGAGCGCCGCGCCCGCCGCCGCCCTCCGCGCCTCCAGGTCTGCCGCGTGGCCGTTTGCCTCTGCGATCTCCCTCACCCGCGCGCCCGGAAGCTTCTCCGAGTCGAGGAGGGCCTCTGTCAGCGCGTCCAGGGCGGCGCGGTTGCGGGACAGGAGCGCCTTGACCTGGGGGGGGTTGGTGGTTCAGGGTTTAGGGTTTTTAGGGTTTAGGGTGTAGGGGTTGAGAAGGCGCCCGGCGTCTGCGGCTGCAAAAGCAACCGCCCGCCCGCTGCTGGGCAAGCAGCCCCCCCAAACCCCCCACCTCCTCGTAGCCCCCGTTGAGCAGGTCCTCCAGCTCCATGTCGGTGTCCACCCACTCGCTGCGGCTCTGGTTGGCGTCCGTGGTGACCGTGTACTGGGTCCACCTTGGGGGGGGGAGGTGAGAGGGGGGGATTTGGGGGTTTGGTTTAGGGGTTGGGGGGTGTTGAGGGTTTGCGGGGGGCTGGCTGCAGGAGTCTGGTTGCCCGGCTGCGGCAACAAACAAAAACACACAAAAAAGCCCCCACCTGGACTGCTCCATGGAGGGGTCCATGTAGTTGTGGCCGAGGGTCCGGATGTTTTCGAAATCGGGGTGGGCGCTCATGCCGGCGTTGAGCATCTTGTGCGAGATCTGGCGCGCCAGCTGCAGCCGCGCCTGCGGGGGCGGGCGCGGGGGTTTGCGTTGAGGGCGGGGCGGAGGTTTGGGGGGTTTGTCGGGGCGGTTGCTGGCCTGTCGCGGGTGTTGGACGGTCGCGAGACCGCCAGCTGGCCGGGCTTGGCTCAACCAGCCTGGACTGAGCTCCAAGAACCCCTGCCTGCCAAACCGGAATGCCCCCAGGCCGATCTGCCCCAGGACCGGACTGCCCCCAGACTGCCCCCAGGCCGGACTGCCCCCCAGACCGCCCCCAGGCCAGACTGCATGCGGACTGGACTGCCCCCCCGGACTGCCTCCCACCTGGTTGAGCGACGACAGCCCGTCCAGTCCGTAAACGATCTCCTCCCCCGCGCGCCCCGCCAGCGCCAGTAGCAGCTGCTGCTTGAGGTAGGCTTTGGTCCAGACACCCGTGGTGTAGCGGCCGATGTGGGGCTGGGTGCATGGTTTCGGGGGGGGGGGGGGTTGGAGCGGTTTGGGGCGGTTTTGGGGCAGATTTTGGGGCGGTTTTGAGGCTTTGGTCCAGACACCCGTGGTGTAGCGGCCGATGTGGGGCTGCGTGGATGGTTTCGGGGGTTTTTGGAGCGGTTTGGGGCGGGTTTGGGGCGGTTTTGGGGGCTTTGGTCCAGACCCCGGTGGTGTAGCGGCCGATGTGGGGCTGGGTGCATGGTTTTGGGGGGGTTTGGGGGCGTTTTGGGGGTGCCAGTCCCCAAACCCCTCAGGCGGGCCGCAACTGGGTCCAAACCCCGCCCGCACGCCAAACCACCACCCCGACCCCCCACCTCCAGCACGGTGCGTCCCAGGGGGCTCTTGGCAGAGGGCACGATGGTGACGTGGTCCACCTGGGTTTAGGGTTTAGGGTTTAGGGTTTAGGGTTTTAGGGTTTGTGCGGGGGAGAGGGTCGTTGGTGCAAAGTCGTGCTTCCGAGCCTCGTACTCGCTGAGTTGGTGCACCATAAATGGGCCGCAGGTGCCAGCGCCTCGAGATTGAGGTTGGCGGAGAGCGACACCAATCAACATCTGCAAAGCAAAACGGGGGCCGCCAAAAAACGCGCGCGCGCGCGCGCACCGGCTCGATCGCCGGCAGCAGCGTGGCTGCCAGCGAGATGGAGGCCTCCATGACCGCAAACCGCCGCTTGCGGGCGGGGCTGACAAACCCCGTTTTCTCGTAGGACTGGCGGCGGTTTTGTTTTGGGGCGGTTGGGTTTCAGATTCAGATTCGGTTTGATTTCGTTCCCTTTTTACCAAGGCCGCACGCCGGCGCTCCAACGACAGAGCGGTATCCCCTCCCACCCTCAAACCCCTCCAAAACACAGAACACGGGCCCAAACGAGCACAAAAAACGCCCCCCTGCCCCGCCCCACCTTGCCGAACCGCTGCTGCTCTATCGCCTTGGCGAGGTCCGCCTGCCCCACCTCGGACCGCCCCTCCCTGCTCGCGATGAAGCAGGCCGCGTTGGCGACGCCGGCGATCTGGGCGCCGCTCATGCCGCCGGTGAGGGTGGCGAGGGCGGGGTAGTCCAGGTCGGCGGCGATGGGCTTGTCCCGCAGGTGCACCTGATGCGTTTGTTGGTTCGGGAGTTGGTTTTGGGGGGGCGTTGGTTTGGGAGATGCGGCAGGCGTGGAGGGTGATGGGCTTGTCGCACAGGTGCACCTGAAGAGGGGGTGGCGTCGTCGTGTTTCGTTTTTGTGAGCCATGTGTTTTTTGTTGTGTGAGTGTCGTGTTGGGGAATGCGGGACACCGGATCTGAAGCAACGGGCCTGTCGGGGGGCGCTGAAGGGGCCGCAGTCCTGCACGCAAGGACACAGACACCCCCCCGCAAAACAAAACACGACCCCTCAACGCAAACACACATGCCCCCCCCACCTTTATCGCCTCCAGCCGCCCCCGGTAGTCGGGCCGCGTCACCTCGATCGACCGGTCAAACCGCCCCGGGCGCGTGAGGGCTGCGTCCAGCACGTCCTTGCGGTTGGTGGCGCCCATTATGACGATGCCTTTTGGGGGGGTTGGCATTTTGGGGGGGGGGGGGTGTTGAGTTGGGGGTGCGGCTTTAGAGGGGCTGAGAAGGGGAGAAGGCTTGGGCAGCCTTCCCAAACCCAAACCCACCCACCCACACAGCCCCCCCAAACAAGCACCCCCAAGCAATCACCCACCCGTGCGCTCCGCCTCAAAGCCGTCCAGCTCGGTCAGCAGCTGGTTGACCGTGTTGTCGCGCTCGTCGTTGCCGCCCTTTGCGCCGCTGCGGCGCGCGCGGCCCACCGCGTCGAGCTCGTCGATGAAGATGATGCAGGGGGCCAGCTTGCGGGCCTGTTTGCGGGGGGTTTGGGGTGGTTTGGGGCGGTTGAATGCTTGTATTGCTTGGGTGTTGGAGAAGGGGCCGGTTCAGCTGGAGACCTTTCGCTCTACAAGGCTGTTGCAAGCCAGCCGCAAGCAAAGGCTCCAAGCCCAGGCCCAACAGCCCCCTCCCAACCCCAAACAGCCCCAAATAGCCCCCCAAACAGGCCTCACCGTGTTGAACAGGTCCCGCACGCGCACCGCCCGCAGCCCCATATACATTTCGATAAACTCCCAACAGCCCCCCTCCCAACCCCCAAACAGCCCCCCAACCCCTCCCAAGCTCAAAACGTGAAACCCCACCCACCGTGTTGAACAGGTCCCGCACGCGCGCCGCGCCAAGCCCCATGTACATTTCGATAAACTCGGAAGCCGACGAGCTGATGAACGCGACGCCGCTCTCCCCCGCCACCGCGCGCGCCATCAGGGTCTTGCCGTTGCCGGGGGGGCCGACCAGCAGGACGCCTTTGGGGGGCTTGGCGCCGCTGGTGCGGAACTTTTCGGGGCGGCGGAAGAAGTCGACCACCTCCATGAGCTCCACCTTGGCCTTTGGGGGGGGGGGTAATTTGGGGTTTGATAGGTTAACTATTATTAAGTTGTATAGTATAAGCGACACGCCAAGTCAAGCGCCCCGCGGTAAGCAATCAAACTGGCCACCCAGTTACACAACTCACGCCGAAACGCAAAAGGAGCAGCCCCCCCCAAAACACCAGAGCCCCCAAGGCAGGGCACGGCGAAGTCAACTTCCCACACAAACCCTAAACCCCCAACCCCCACCTGTTCGTTCCCCGCCACGTCATCAAAGAAGATGATCTCGTCGCTGAGCTGCACCTTGCTCTCGCGCTTCAGGCTGCGGCGCGCGGCGCGGACCTGGGGGGGGGGGGCGGCGGCGGTGAGTGGGGCCCGGGAGGGGGGACGCGGGGGGGGGGAAAGGGTGGCAAGGAGGGGCCGCTGGTGGGGCCGCGAGGAGGGGCCGCGGGTGTTTTGGCCTCCAACACCAAAGAAAGAGCCGCAAACGCCGTCACCACGGGCCCCCACCCCCAAAGGCGCGCCCCCATCAGCTAAGCATCACCCCCAAACAACAGCCCCCCCAAACCAAACCAGACCAAGCAGGCCCACCCTCTTCTTCACGTCCAGCACTTTGGGGTCCACCGCCTTGCGGATGCGCGCGGTGTTGAGCTTGCCCATCTCCCTCCCTCCCCCCCCCAAACAAACAACAGCCCCCCCAAACCAAACCAAACAGGCCCACCCTCTTCTTAACGTCCAGCACTTTGGGGTCCACCGCCTTGCGGATGCGCGCGGTGTTGAGCTTGCCCATCTCCTGCAGCGCGTCCTGGGGGGAGGCGCCCTCGCCGCCGCCCTCGGCTGGGGAGTGGTTGTTTTGGTTGGGGGGGAGGCGGGGCGGTTTTGGTTGGGGGTAGGCGGGGCGGTTTTGGTTTGGGGGGGACCCGCCCTCGCCGCCGCCCTCGGCTGGGGAGGGGTTGTTTTGGTTGGGGGGAGGCGGGGCGGTTTTGTGCTTCGGAGCGTGGAGGGGTGGTGGTTGCTGGGGCTCGCTGTGCGTTTCGTTTCCGGTTTTTGGGGGTGCCGCGGTGGGTTTCAGCCCCCTACACAAACCCATGCACGCACACACAGACCGCAAACAGGCAATAAGCAAGCAAGCAAACCAGCGCACGCAGGCCAAAGCGCGGGCGCGCACCCGCCGCCGCCGCGTCCCGCCGCTCCTTCTCCTCCTCCTCCGCCAAAATGCGCTCCGACGCCTGCGACGCGCCCGCCCCTGAATCGAGGTCCTGGGGTTGGAAGGTTTGGGCGGTGTTCAGAGGGTTGTTAGGTAAGGGTTGGGGGGTTTGGGTTTGGGGTTTGGGGTTTAGGGTTGGGGGGATGGTAGGGGTTGACTTTGGGGGGGG
>BDRX01000007.1:457560-657633 GCA_003203535.1 Raphidocelis subcapitata
CGGCGGCGCGCGGGCGGGCGGGCGGGCGGCGGCGGCGGGCGGGCGGGCGGCGGCGGCACGGGCGGCGGCGGCGTGCGGGAGGCGGCGGGGGCCGAGCCCTGAGGCCAACGCACCGCCCTCGAGAGCGCGCCACGCACCGCCCCCGACCCCGCGCACACCGCGCCCCTCCAAACGCCCCATCCCTTTCCATTTCCCCCCCCCCCCCCCCCCAGGCGTGGGCAAGACCACCGCCATCCGCGAGCTGTCCCGCCTTTGCGCCGACGAGCTGGGCAAGCGCGTGGTCATCGTGGGTGCGTGCCCCGCGCGCGCGCGCGTTGCGGGCTGGCCCGGCTGCTGGCCACTGGCTGCTCCGGGCTGCTTTTCTCTGGGGGGCGGTTAAAGAGAGTCCAGTTGACCGTCTGGGAACGAAATGAAACGTGTGCAGGGCGAGCAGGCGCCGTTCACATCCACTGCCAAGCCCGCCTGGCCTACTAACAATAAACACACAACCAGCAAGTGTATTACTAACAATGAAAACAAAAACCGCCCGCGCCCCGCCACCAGACACGTCCAACGAGATCGGCGGCGACGGGGACGTGCCCCACGCGGGCATCGGGCGCGCGCGCCGCATGCAGGTGCGGGCTGGGCGGGCTTTGCGGCTTGGGGCGCTGCGCTCGCGCCGCCCGGCCTCGGCAGCGCCCCGCACGTCGGGTGCAGCCTAAACTGAATGGACGCATACATTGAACTGCAACGCACACTTAGAGGCAACGCACACCGAAAAACGGCCGCCCGCGCGCGTCTCAACCCGCAGGTGCCGGACCCTGAGCAGCAGCACCGCGTGATGATCGAGGCGGTGGAGAACCACACGCCACAGGTGGGGGGAGGGGGCGGGAGTGGGAGGGGCGCTGGGGGGGGGCGTTTTGGTGGGGGTGATCCGGAGGAAGGGTTTTTTGTTTTTTGGTGTGGCAGGCCATCAGTCGCCGCTTAGCTGTACGGGACCGCCAGTGTTCCAACCTTTGGCCTCGCCAACCCCGCCCCCACCACCTTTTCCAATCCCCCGAAACCCCAAACACGCCCCCCCCCCCCCGCAGGTTGTGGTGATCGACGAGATCGGCACAGAGGCGGAGTGCTCCGCGGCGCGCACCATAGCGCAGCGCGGCGTGCAGCTCATCGCCACGGTGCGCCCCCCCCCCCACATGCGATGCTTTGCGGTCCTGCCGCACGCGCCTTGTGGCACGCTGCGCCCTGCTTCCCTTTGCGGTTTGGTTTTCGCCCCGCGTCGGCGGGGCTGGCCGAAGCTTTCGAGCTTGCTGCCGTGCTTTCCGCGCTTTTCTGATGGCGCCAAAACACCCAAGGCCCCAAACCCCGCCAAAGGCCCATCCCCCACAAACCCCCCGAAAACGCAACCCCCCTCCCCCAACCCCCCGACCCCCCCAAAGGCCCACGGCAACGAGCTGGAAAACCTGGTCAAGAACCCCGCCCTGTCGGACCTGGTGGGGGGCATCCAGTCGGTCACGCTGGGTGGGTGCTGATCTTAGGGGCTCGGTCGGGGGCTTGGTTCAACGGGTCAACCGGGGGGAACGGGCGGGCGCGCGCGCGGAAGCGCCTGCAGGTGCTGACGGCTTGCGCAGGATCCTTTGCGTTGCGTCACCTCCTCGTGTGCACACTCACGCGCGAAAACCGCCGGCGCCCCCTCCCAAACCCTCCAAAACGCCCGAAACCGCCCCAAACACCGCCGCCGCCGCCCCAACCCGCCCCCAGGCGACGACGAGGCCAAGCGCCGCGGCGTGCAGAAGAGCATCCAGGAGCGCGCCGCCCCCGCGACCTTTGACGTCGCCGTGGAAATGGTGGAGCGCAGCCGCTGGCACGTGCACCCCGACGTCGGCGCCGCGGTGGACGCGATGCTGGCGGGGCAGCACCCCGGCGGCCAGGCGCGCGAGCGGGCGCCCGACGGGTCGATCCTGCGGTACAACTACAGCCCCGCCATCCCCGGCGGGCGGCCCTCGAGGGCCGGCGCGGGCGGCGGCGGCGCAGCGGGCGCCGGCGGGGCGCGGTCGGCGCTGCCGGAGCTTGCCAGGGGCGCGGGCGCCGGCGGCGGCAGCATGGACGGCGGCGACGCGGGCGAGCTGCTGCGGCCTGCCATGTCTGCCGCCGCCGCGCGCGAGGTCGGCGCCGCCGCTGCCGCCGCGGCCGCCGCCGCCGCCGCCGCCGGCGGCAGCAGCTTCGTCCGCCGCAACCTGTTTGCCGCCGCCCGCGACGACGCCGCCGGCGCGGCCGCGTCGAGCGCGCTCGTGACGCGGCGGGGGCGGCACGTCCGCCTTGGCACCGCGTCGGCGGGCGAGGCGCTGCTGCGGCTGTACGCCGTGGATCTGGATGAGGAGCGGCTGTGGGAGGTTATGACCGCGATGGCGCTGCACGACAAGGTGGGGAGGGGTTGCGGGGGGCGGCAGGGCGCGCGAAGGGGCTTTTGCTGTCGTGGTCAACTGTGCCAAGCGAGCCGGACCCGCAAAGCCGCCGTAGAGCACTCCCTCCCACCACCCAGCCAACCAGCCACCCAACCGGCCTGCCAGCCGCTCACCCGACCAAGCCAGACCCCACACCACCAGCCAAGCAGCCACCCGGCTAACCACCCAACCGACCAACCCAAGCCACGCGCGACAACAACACACCCGCCAGGTGTACATGGCCCAGCGCCCCGAGGAGGCGGACGCGGTGCTCACCCTCCGCGCCCGCGTCAAGGCCAACACCGCGCTGCGCACCGCCGCCAAATCCGCCGGCGTGCCCGTGTACGCAATCAAGTCCGCGAGCACCAGCAACCTCATCAAGGCGTTCCGGACGCTGCTCGGCGTGGAGCCCTCGGCGGGCGGCTTCTTCGGCCCGCCCGGCCGCGGGGGGAGCGCCGACGCCGACGGCGGCGAAGGCGCCGCGGGCGCGGCGCGGGGCGCGGGCGCGGCGGGCGCGGACGGCGGGCGCGGCGCGCTGCTGTTCAGCAGCCTCGACGGCGGCGCCGCGAGCAGCGGCGACGACGAGGGCGAGGGGGCGGACGACGTCGCCGCGGCGGCGGAGGCGGCGATGCTCGGCCGCGCCGCATGGGGCGGCGGCGCGCCTGCGGCCGGCGGCGCCCGGCCGGCGTCGGCGTTTGCTTACTCATCCTCGGAAGAGCGGGACGGCCTGGAGGAGGCCCAGCTGGCGGTCGAGCAGATCGTACTGCCGCTGCGCCAGCCCGTGGAGCTGCTGCCGCGCTCCGAGGCGGTGCGCGCGTCGCAGGCCGCCATGGCGGAGCGGTACCGGCTGGGCGTGGAGGTGGTCGGCGAGGGGGGCGACGCGCGGCTGCGCATCCTGCCGGCGGCGGCGGCTGCGGCCGCCGCGGCCGCCGAGGGCGCGTGAGGCGCGCGGGGCCGTCGGTCTCGCGCGGGGCGGGGGGCTATTGCGTAAGGACGGCACCCCCTTTGTATTGTATGCGAGCCCCGCCGCGCCGGGGGCCAAGGAGCCGCGGCGCCCCCATTAATTGCTGCTTTCCGCAGCGCGTTGCGGCTGGGCCTGATGCGGCCTGCAGACGGGCGGGGCCCCGTCGCGCTCGCTCGCGCCTTTTTTGGTTCGATGCCTGCATTGGGGCCGGGCCGCCAGAGGGAGGGAGGCAGGGAGAGCGGCCCGCCTAGAGACAAACCCACCTGCTCCCCGTTCTGACCGCCGCCTCGCGCCCGGCTGGGTGCGGGTGGCCAACTGTAAACCAAATCTTGCCTGCCCTGGGGTGTGTTGGCCGGGGGGGGGCAAGCTTCCTCGGCCAGCTTGCGAGCGAAAACTGCCGGCCGGCAGCTGTGTTTGGCGCTGCACGCAACACTGCCTTGGCTTTTCACTGCCTAGCCGAGGGCCCCATCAACGCCAACACCGAAACAACAGCAACACCATAAGCCTCCCCCTCAAAAAGCAACTCCGCGGCTGCGAGCTCCGTTTGACCGCCGCGTCTGCCACGCCCCCCCTCACATCACGCCCTCGCCGCCGCCGTCGTCCGCGCACTCGCCGCACTGCGTGCACGCGTCCTCCTCGCCGCCGGGGCCGTCTTCGCGCGACGCCGCCGGACGCCCCGCCGACGCGCCGGCGGCGGCCGCGGCGGCCGCGGCGGCCGCGGCGGCGGCCGGGTCAAAGTTGCCGGCGGCGGGGGCGCCCGCCGGCGCGCACTTGCGGCGGGAGCGGGGCACGCCGATCTCGGGCTCGACGTAGCCAGGCTTGACAAACGGGATTACTGCGGGGGCGTAGACGCCAAAGCTGACAAAGCGGCGGCTGACGGCGCAGCGCCGTGCTCGTCCTCCAGGTGGCGGATGAACTCAGGCACGAGGGGTGGAGGGGGTTTGAGGGGGGTGCGTGCTTTGGTTCAATGTTTGTCGGCTCGCGCTGGGGGTTGTGGAGTGGGCTGCAGGTGTGGCACTGTGACCGGGGACTGTAAAAGCACGAGTGTGCAAGGGTGACTACGGCGGCGGAAGGGTGTCAGCCTCGACTGTGGGCCTGCAGGACGCGGCGCCATCCGAGATCCAGCCCGGCCACTGGTGGGCCGCGGTGCCGCCAGCATTAGATCCTTGATGCTTTTGACAGCCCCTTGCTCGGGCCTCTGCGGCGGCGGCGGCAGAGGCGGCGGCGGCGCGAATCGGCACGCCAGATGGTGTAACTGCGGATGGGTCACTAGTGTGACTGTGGGATCGTGTAAGTGCGCATGCCGGCTTCTGGCCCTGCACAGTTGATATCTCCAAGGCAAAAAAATACATTTGAACGGGCAAGACCCGCTTGTGCCGGTCTGTGCCCGCCGCCCGCGTCGCGGGGGTTGGCCGAAAGACGCCCGCCCCTAAGCCCCGGGAAGCCAACGGGTGCGTTCAGGCCGCATGACACTTGTTTATGTTCGCATCCGCGCGCCTCCTGCGAACGCGACCTGGCCAGCCAGCCATGGGCACCGTGGCCAATCGTCGGCCATATGGGCCATCCCATCCGCGCTGCGGGCTCGTGTTGATACGGACGCACGAAGCCGCTTCATCTCCCACGACCGCCGCTGCCCCCCCCACCCCAGGACACAGCCGACATGGCAGCACCCCGCCTCCGCCGCCGCGCTCGCGCTGCTCCTGGCGTGCGCCGCCCCCTCTGCCGCCCAGGACGCCGGCGACTTTGCCGTCAGCAGCCAGTCGGCGGCGACGGACGCATCCTCCAAGGTTACTACCATGAACGTGGTCCACACCAAGGCGATCACCAAGGCCGCGATGCGGCGCGCCACCCAGGAGCGCTCCACCCAGCTGACGGGGGAGCAGGTCGCCGCCGTGTTTTCGGCTGCAAACGACCCCGTCGCCACCCAGGAGGCCGGTGTCGAGGGCGGCGCGACCTACGCCCCCCAGAGCGGCGGCGCCGTGCCGCTTGCCCAGGCGCGTGCATGTGGACAGCAGAACGCCCGGCGCCGCATGCAGCTGCCTGTCGGCAGCCACGCGAGCGCAGTTTGCCGCAGCACTGACAACAACACCTCTGCCTGCCCCTCAAAGTCCTTGGACAGGCCTCTGCTGGCCTCAGCCCTAAACCCCAACTGCCCCAACCCCCATCCAACAGGGCACCAGCGGCTTCTCCTTTACTGACACCCGCCTCGCCAAGTCCGGCTCGGCGTACGTGCCCATCCTCAGGGCGTCCGGCAAGCTGTTCTTCAAAATCGGCACTAACGCGGCCACCTACTCTTGCTCCGCCTCGCTGATTGGCAAGAGCCTGCTGCTCACCGCCGCCCAGTGCGTCTGTGGCTTTGGCTCGAACAAATTATACACGGATCACACATTCGTGGTGGGTGCCCCGCTCGAGGTTGTGGGGTTGGGGGGATCTCCGTTCGGGCCGGTTGTGCCGCGCTGCCACAGGCACACACGCCGGCGCAGCGCGCTGTGGGCTTTACTGCCCTAGACCCCCAGTTTCACAGGAAAGATCAACGAGGCGGGAAGAGCAACTCGGCTGAAAACACCCTGTGTACGATCCCGAGCCCTGAACTCAAAAGCTCCAACCCCAGACTCAAAGCGCACCCCAAACTCAACCCACAACGCAGCCGGATTACGATGTCAGCAAGGGCTTCACTCCTTTCAAGGCGCTCAAAGCTGGTGTGCCTACCAGCTTCCTGAAGGTGCGGCCAAGGGATGGGGGGAGCAGACCTCGCCTCACTGCTTTTGAATCCCATCCAGTAACCCAACACCCCTGCCGAGACAATGCACTTTGCGACGGCAAATGTAACCCCCCTCTAAACCCTAAACCCTGTAGGGAACCGACGCGTGCGCTTCTGCTGGTGGTGTGGGCTGCGCCAACGACCTGTGAGTAAAGCGAGCGCCACTTCCCCCAACAAGGATCTGCCGCTGCTGCTCCCAACTTGACAATCACAAGCCGACAACAGCTCCCAGGGAGCCGCACGCACACCCAATCTGCTGCAAAGTCACGGGGGGACCGTGTCGGCTCCCTTTCTAACGCAACAAACAAACTGAGACAAACTTCCACACGCTCATTCAAAAACGGCAGGGCTGTTCTCTACCTTGACCTCACCGGTGGCCAGCAGGCCTTCCAGGCTGCGGGGAACACGTACTACAACTACCTGGCCAACGCCTTTGACGCCGTCACGGCACCATCGTGGACCTTCTACACCAACGTTGCCGTCCCCAAGTACCTGGAAGTCTCCGTCCTCGGTGGGCGATTAGGGGGTCTTGAGCCTCTAAAACCACTGAAGCTCTGCCGGACCGCTCCCCCACATCAGCTGCGGTGCCAGCCAGTGAAGGCCTTGGCATTTGCATCCAGCCAAGTCAGGTGGCACCACAGGCAGCAGCCCTCAAAACGCGTGCCAACACCCCAACAAACAATTCTGTAGGCTACTCCAGCGGCTGGGATGCCAACGGCAAGATGCAGATGTCCAACTCCCCCGCCTTCCAGTCGTGAGTCAAGACGGGCCGTCATAAGGCTTGCACTTGGGTTTGTGGCGCTGCTCACGGGGCATGTGCATAGCCGAGGCGTTGGCTCATGCACAAGCGGCCTGCGTCTCGCTTTCGATCCCCGGAGCATTGCCTGCATTGCATCGCAGTGCCTGCATGTGGCCCCTAAAGCTGAGTCCATTCGCGCCCGCCTGCCAATCCCCCAGCTACAAGACTGTGGGCACCAAGACCGTGAAGAACATGGTCAAGTGAGCAAGCGCATGCTTTCCATCGCGTTTGTGCTGCATTTAAGCGTGCTTGAGCTGCATGCAAGCATGCCTGCAACCACCCAATTGAGCAAGCAAAACCTAAACGAACAAACAAACGAACAAACAAACAAACAAACAAAAACGAACAAAAAAACAAACAAAAACAGGGGTTCCTCCTTGGGGCTTATTGGCGCCGGCGGTGCCCCCTGGATCATCAACCTGGGTGTGGACGCCACTGCTTCAAACGGCGCAACCTACGGCACCGTCACACCGAGGGTGAGCCTCTGGGCGCTCTTGGTGCCAGAGTCAGTGTTGGGCTGCTGCTGAGCACATGCGCATGCGTGCGTTTGCTTTCGAGCCGCGCGCCCCGGGTGCTTCGGCCCATATGCGCGCATATGCGCGCCTGGCCGCACGCCCGCTCAAACCTGTGTATTGCGCGCCGCCTCCGCTCCTTCCCCCGACGCGCAACAGAATGCCATCATCGGCGTCAACAGCTATGGCTGGACGGACCCAAAGACCAATGTCCTGGGCGCATGCATGTTTGCCACCAACAACGAGTTCCCCTATGCAGCCTACGGCATCCGCGGCGCCAGCAACATCGGCTTTCTGGTCGACTACGCCTGCGACAGCCCAGTGGGCTGGGGCATGCGGGCCAAGGGCCTCTGCCGCTGATCCGTTGCATCCCTACTTGAACCGGGGCGTGTTTGAACCCCCAGGAGCGGCCGCCTCTGCGCGCTCCACGCACCCATTGAATGGCTCATGTGTCTCTTGCATGGCAAAGCACACCCTTTGCTATGCATTTCGGAAACACGTGGCCCTTTGAGCGGCCCATTCGGTCCAATGCCCGCTGCCCAAACGCAGTGCCGCAGCCTACCCTTTCCATGGCTGTAGCACCCACACTGCTGTGGCTCAATGCCCACGCCCCTGCCACGCCCAGATGACCTCGACAAACCTTTGTTGTGTTGAACACAGCTCACTCCCCCACCACCCCGGCTGAGCACCCTCTTGCTGCCTGCTGGGCTTTGATACTTAATTTCGATTATTCTCTCTGCCAAGGGCCCCGGAACCTGAATATGCCAGGGGAGCCCGCTAGCTGCTCAAGCAGTTCATGCGTGTCACCCCCCTTGCACGGCCCAGCAGTGCTGCAACACGGCATGCTGGTCGGCCTGCGTGGATATGTACGGTAACAACTTTGTTGCCAGTACTGGTGTCGTGGGGAAAGCCAGGAGGTGGACAGATCAGCATCACTGCGGGAGCGGGGGACGGCAACACAACCGCCCCTTCACTCAGCTGTGCCCCGCCCACTGTGTGCTGCAGCAGCCGGCCACTGCCCTGCCGCGTAGCGCGCCGCCACTTGCATGGCAGCGCCGGCCGCGCTGGGTGGTGCGGTGCCGGGCTGCTGGGGTTGCTGTCACCGCCACTGCCTAGCAGCCACCTCGACAGCAAAAACTGCCGGCTGGCAGCTGTGTTTGGGGCGCTGCCTGCAACAACGCCTTGGCTTTTTACAGCCTAGCCGAGGGCCCCATCAACACCAACGCCAGACCAACAGCAACACCTGAAGCTGCCCCCCGCGCAAAACAACTCCGCGGCTGTGCGCGCCGCTTGACCGCCGCGTCGGCCACGCTCCCCCTCGCTAGCTGCCCTGCCAGCTCGGCTCACACCACGCCCTCGCCGCCGCCGTCCTCCGCGCACTCGCCGCACAGCGTGCACGCGTCCTCCTCGCCGCCGGGGCCGTCTTCGGCGGCGGCGGCGCCGGCGGCGGCCGGGTCGGAGCTGCCGGCGGCGGGGGCGCCCGCCGGCGCGCACTTGCGGCGGGAGCGGGGCACGCCGATCTCGACGTAGCCCGGCTTGACAAACGGGATTACTGCGGGGTCGTAGACGCCAAAGCTGACAAAGCGGCGGCTGACGGCGCAGCGGCCGTGCTCGTCCTCCAGGCGGCGGATGAACTGGGGGGGGGGTAAGGGGGATTTGGGGGTGTTTGCGTGCTTTTGGGTTGATTTGTTCAGTTGGGGTTGGGGAGTGGGGTGGCAGGTGCGTTGAAGTTGGGGGCCGCGGCGGCAGAGGATGACTGCAACACCGCAAGCAACGGCCACGCTGTGGACAACCCCAACCGCCCAACAGCCCCAACCGACGGACGCCGCCTCAATGGTGGCACCAGTGCCCAGCAGCCGCAGGGGCGGCACCATTGCCAAGCACCCACCCGCCACGCGCTGTGCAGAATGCTGCGCTCATCCAGTAGGGTGATGGGCCGCATGCGCAGGACGTAAAAATCGGATGAGGAGGTGCGCACGATGCGCACGCGGCGGTCGGACGGCCTCGGGGGGTGGCGCTGGCGGGGGAAGGCAGAGAGGGCGCGGCGGGGGGCGGTTGCGGTCAGTTGGGGGGCGCCGCGCCGCAGCGGGCCCTTTCGTCACTCGGCGCGCAGGCCGCGGCACCCATCGCGGCTGGCGGCCAGCGCTGCAGACACGCTGCATGTGGGAACGACAGGGTGCCGCCCCACACCAGCCGCCAACGCCGCGCAGCCTCAGCCCCGTGGCCCCCGCTCAAAAGAACAGGGCGCGCGCAGGAACCGCGCACGCACTCATCCGCATGCGCGCGGCCCCGCGCGTGCATGCGCATGCAAACGGCCCCGCGTGCGCATGCACATGGGCCGCGCATGCGCATGCGCATGCACATGGCACCCACCTGCGCAGACTCTGGCAGGTACAGCGCCACGCAGAACCGCCCCTCGACGGACTCGCTGCCAGGGTCGGCGGGAAAGAGGATGGTCTCGAGCGGCACCGTCGGCGGCAGCAGCTTGGCGCTGCGGGCGGGGGCGCGGCGCGGCGCGGCGGCGGGGAGGGGAGGGGAGGGGGTGGAGGCAAGGGGTTTCAGTCCAAACGCGGGCGGGGGTGTTGGGGAGTTTCGTGGTCGATGGGTTGTCTGGGTGCACACGCGCACGCATGCGCGCGCACACACGCACGCACGCGCACGGGCAACCCAGCGCACACGTGCACCAGCACGCACGCAAACACGCGCTCGCGCAAAAAACGCGTGGGCGCACCCGTCCTCGTTGGCACCGGCGAGGTAGGCAAGCAGGCGCTGGCGGCGAGCGGCAGGGGTGGCGGATCGAGTATTGTTGGGAGGGGGTTGTGCAGATCAGACCGCAGAAAGCACACGGCGTGCACTGGTGGTTGGTCAACTGAACGACCGAATCCCGCCCCCGCAGCCGCGGCCCCCTCCTGACCCCTGCGCCCCCCTCCCCCCCCCCCTCCCTCCGCCCGCCCCCCCCCCCCCCCCCGCCGCCGCCGCCGCACCTTTGCCCCCTCCAGCTGCGCCGCCAGCAGCGACTCGGCCTCTACGCGCGTCGTGACGTACCGCGCCCCCTCGTAGCGCCGCAGCTGCTCGTCGCCGGAGGTCTCCAGAACGTCGAAGCGCGGGCAGTCCAGGCCCCTAGGGTTGGCGCGGCGGGCGGGCGGGGTTGGGATTGGTTCGAGGGGTTGAAGGGCGGGGCGCTGGCTCGGCGGCGAAGCGGGGCGCGCGCGCGCCGCTGCCGGCAGGCTCGGGTGCTCTTCAAAGGGGGTTGCAGCTAAGCAGCGGACGGGAGAGCCGGGAGAGCCGCGCCGCGGCCTCACATGCAGAACAGCGGGCGGTCGTTTGCGGCGGTCGAGGCGGCGGCGGCGGCGGCGTCACGCGCGCTCGGCGCCGCGGCGCCGGCCGCGGCGGCGGCGGCCGCCAGCAGCAGCAGCAGCGCGGCTGCGAGGGCGGCGCGCGCCATGATCAGGGGCTGCGCCGGTGCCGGGGGCGGCAGGAGCGGCGTGTGGCCGGCGGCAGGCCGCTGCTGGCACGCCGGGCGCGACTCAAGGCGGTTGCGCTGCGCCCGCGAGCAGCGTTCCAAATCCCAATTCGATTCAACCGGAACAAGCGGACCCGCAAATATACAGCCTCCGCCCCGCGGCTTCCGGCATTCGCCTTCCGGAAGCGAAGCTCTCCGCGCCACGCCCCCTGCCGGGGCCCTCCGAACCGCTGAACTCGCGCGAGCGTTGCCAGAAAGCATCCCAAGCAAGGCACACAGCCCTCAGCCCGCAGCCCGCAGCCCGCAGCCCGCAGCGGCGCGCGCGCCCCCGGCGCGCGCAACCCCGCCCCCCGGCACAGCCCTGCAAGCTCCTGCGCAACCTGCCCACCGACGCGGCATCCATGGCCTTCACGCCGCCGCCGCTGCGCCCGCCGGTCCCGCCCGCCGGAGAGCAGGCGCGCTTCCTGGCCGAGGCGGGCACGCGCATGCTGGACCGCGGCGGCGGCGGCGGCGGCGCGCGCGGGCCCGCGCCGCAGTCCCCCGTCCTCCCGCCGCGCCCCCACGACGAGGCGCGCGCCCCTTTGTTTCCTTCCTGTTTGCGGGGCTCTTTTCTTCCCTTCATTGGGTGTTTGAGCAAACCATGCGGGCCAGCCCTCCAACCTCCCTCCCCCCTTCAAACGCTCCCTCGCTCCACCCCCCCCCAAACGCCGCGCAGCTCCTCGACGCCGCGCCCCTGGACCTGGCAGTGCCGCCGCCCGTAGCGGAAGGCGAGGAGGCGAGCCCCAAACGAGAGGGCCGCGCGGCGCCCGCGCCCATCGACCCCTTCCACCTCGCAAAGGCCGGGCCGCCGCGCTAGGGTGCCCCCGGCGGCCCCTTCCGGGCCGGCGGGCTTTGCGGCAGGTTTTGATGCCGGTTCGTTGAGTTTGGCAGGCGAAGGATTGGCAGCTTTCGGTCGCCCGCACGCGCCCCGGTGCGCGCGCTGCGGCCTGCGCCCTGCGCCGGCGCGCGGTCGGCGCGCTGTGCGGTTTTAGGTTTCAGTTTCTTCGCAGCCCTTTCTTCTTTCTCTCGCGTTGCCCCCCCTTTCCCCCCGGCCGTGTTGGGGCGGGCGTGTGCATGCCGAAGCGAGCGCAGTAACAGTTGGGAACCTATCCGCCCAAAGGTGGCGGGAGCGGCAAAGAAGGCCAGGCGCGTGGACGACCCCTGAACGTGCTCCGTGCCAGCAGCGCGGCAGCAGCGCGGCAGCAGCAGCATGGATCAACAGCGCTGCGGCGGGGGGGAGGGGAGCGCCGCCCTCGCGCCAACAAAACCAAGGCCTCAGGTGGACACCACCCCGGGCCGCCCCTCCACCGCCGCCGCCGCCCGCAGCTCCGCCGCCGGCGGCGCGGGCGGCGGCCCCGCCCACGCGCCGAGCAGCGCGCCCGCGAGCAGCCGCCAGCCCGGCACCGTGAACTCGTCCAGCTGCCCGCAGATCAGCCCCAGATCATCCGTGGTCAGCGTCGTGATGACTACGTAGGGAGGGATCTCGGGCTTGAAGGGCAGGTTGACCCGCCCCTCCAGGCGCCACGTGACCACCAGCGCGCGCGCGGCCGCGTCGGGCTCCACTGCCACCAGCTCCGCGCGCGCGGTCGACCGGTCAAAAAGCTTTCGTACACCGAGGGCGTAGGATCTGATGCCGCTGGTCGCGACAGAGTCGTCCTTGAAAACGAAGGAGTCCGAAAACAGCTCGGGCGGGACGTCGCCTGGCGGGCGGGCGGGCGGGCGGATTTTGGTTGGGGTTTGGGCTACTAATCATCGCACCCCCCCCCCTTTACTAATCCATCAGTCATCCACTGCGGGGGCGCGCGGGGGCGCGCGGGCGCGCGGGCGCGCGCGCGCGCGCGGGCTGCATTGCGTTCGCGGTGCCTTGCGGCCATACGCATGCAAGCGGCTTGAAGCAAAAGGCAGCTGCGGGGCGCGGCGCACCCGTGACAAACCACTCCCGCTTGAGAAACTCCTCCGTGAAGCGCCGCGCCAGCTCCTGCAGCGGCAGGCCCGCCGCCTTCGGCGCCCCCCAGTCTATGTTGCCCAGCTGGTCGGCGGCGGCCCCCGCCGTCGGCAGGAAGTTGCCCAGCGCCTTGTTGACCGGGTCGGAGTAGGCGTACCGCTCCTCCTCGGCGGCGGGGGCGGCGGTGTCGGCGGGAGCGGGCGCGCCCGCGCGGCCGCTGCCGCTGCCGCTGCCGCCCCCCGCGGCGCGGCAGGCGGTGCGCCGCGCGGCGAGCGGCCGGCCGATTGGTTTGGCGACGGGCGCTGGTGCAGTCGCACAGCGTAGTGGGGCTGGTTGGGCCCGCTGCATGGCGCTCAGCGCTTTATCTTGTGAAACGGGGTCTCCGCGCCCCGCCTGCCGCTAAAAGCCCAATGGATCGGGTGCTAAACGGAGGTGTGGATGTTTGGAACGCGTTTGCACTGCAGCGAGCCAGATAACGCGAGCGGCGGGGAGCACGCCGCGCCGGAGGGCAGCTGCGCGAGCGGCTGCACGCCTTCCTCCCACCCTCGTAGCCGCTACGCAAGAATGCCCCCCAACCCCTCCGACAGCCCCTGGCATGCAAACAGGGCCACCTTGTTACCGCACTCGCCGCCCGAGGCGCACAACCCGCAAGTCTCGCCGGCCAAAGCGCCGCGCGAGCCGCACGCCGGCGAGCCGGACGCCAAAACACGGGCCGCCCCCAACCGGCCGCCGCCCCGGCCGCGGCCGCGGCCGCGGCGGCCCTCAGCCCCGGCCGGCGGCGGCCGCGCCGCGCCGCATGCCGCGCGCGCGCGCGTGCGCGCCGCCGCGCCCCAGATCTCCCAGATCACGCCGCCCCCCGGATCACGACGCCACCTGGTCGGTCAGCCCCGCCTGGTTGAGCACCGCGATGAAGGACTCCTCGTTGAGGTGGTCCACCTCGGGGATGGAGCGGTTGAAGTACTCCCCGATCTGGCGCATGAGCAGGGAGTCCTGGGGGGGGGGGGTGTTTGGGTGTTTGGGGGTGTGTGGGGGTGTGTGGGTGTTTGAGGGTTTGGGGGTGTTTGGGGGTTTGGGGTCGGGGTGGAGGGTGTGGAGGGGGAGGGAGGAGGTGCCGCGCGTGTTTTCGGGCTGCAGCAGCGAGGAAGGCGGCGGCACACGCGGCTCGGCTTGCGGCCGGGTGTGTGTTGGGTGGCCACCGTGGATTGCAGGGGAGGGGTGCCGTTCGCAACAAAGGGGCCGGCAAAAGGGGGACGGCCCGCCTCGGGTGCCGGGTGGCTCAGACACGCACAAATCTTTCGTCGACACCGCGCCGCTGTCGGGCGCTTCAGTTGTCGATCCTAAGATTGTTTCGTCATCACAGCCCCCGCCCCGCACGCGGCCCTTGGCAACGGCGGCCGCAAAACGCCGCTCAAGGCGCCCCCAAGCGGATGCGCGAGGCGCCCCCATGCGACGCACAAAGGCGCCCCCAAGCAAATCAAACGCGCCAGAGCCAGAAAGGCCGCGACTAAAGGCGACTAAAGGGCGACCGCTTCGCCCGTACTGCCTTAAAAATTAGCTTCCCAAAGCGCCCCGCTCCCCGCAAAGCGACACCAAAGCCGCGCCTGGGGGCCGCAGATCAGGTTGAACGCCGCCCCCTTGCGCCCGAACCGCCCCGAGCGGCCGATGCGGTGGAGGTATGTGTCGTAGGCGGGGGTGGAGGCGTCC
Source organism: Raphidocelis subcapitata (assembly GCA_003203535.1). Taxonomy (NCBI): domain Eukaryota; kingdom Viridiplantae; phylum Chlorophyta; class Chlorophyceae; order Sphaeropleales; family Selenastraceae; genus Raphidocelis; species Raphidocelis subcapitata. The sequence continues at coordinate 472,171 of BDRX01000007.1, forward strand.
CGCTCCACGGGGATGTCGTAGTTGACCACCAGCGTGACCTGCATTGTTTGGTTTGTGAGAAGGGGTTTGGATTGAGTTTGGGTCGGGTTTGGGTTTGAGGTGTCAGGGGGTGGAGGCGTCCCGCTCCACGGGGATGTCGTAGTTGACCACCAGCGTCACCTTGGGGGTGTTTGGTGTTTGTTTAGAGTTCGAGTTTGGGTTTGGGTTTGTGTCGTAGCTGACCAACAGCGTCACCTTTGGGGGTTGTTCGTTTACTTGGTAGTTCAAGCTTGGGGTTGGGTTGAGCCGCCACCCGTGCAGCCTGGCCAAACCCCCTCCCCAGAACGGTGCGGCGTAAAAAGCGCTGCCCCCCCCCCCAAAACGCTGCGGCCTAAAAAGCGCCCCCACCCCAAACGCCGTGAGCGCCCGCCACCACCCCCACCCCACCCCCACCCCCCCACCGCACCTGGCTGACGTCGAACCCGCGGCTGAGCACGTCTGTCGCGATGAGTATCTTGGTCACCCCCTCCCTGAACTCGTTGACCACCGCGTCGCGGTCAGAGGCCTCCATGTCACCCTGGGGGTTTTGTTTTTTGGGGGGGGGAGCGGGTTGGGGGGTGTTTGGGGGTGGTGGAGGGGGGGAGGTTGTGGTTGTTCTGAGGTGCGTGCTTGTGTGCTTGTGTGCTGTTTGAGGGTTTGAGGCTGTGTTTGGGGCGGCAAGTCGGTCTGGGGTGTTCGCGGTGCGTTGCTCCAGGGTGGGGGGCAGGTGGGTTTGGCTCCCGGCGACTTGCAACCAAGCAGCGGCAAGCCAGGCCCGCCAAAGCCCCCGCAAAAGCCCCCCCCCCCCGCCCCACCCTCAGGCTGGTGCACTTGTAGCCCAGCCCCGCCATCATCTGGTGCAGCCGCGCCGCCTCCGCGCGCGTGCGCGTGAATATGATGGTCTGGCCCAGCTTCTCGCAGTTTGGGAAGATCTGCTCCTGCAGCACGCGCGTCTTGTCGGCGGGGGTGGGGCAGCTGCGGAGGGGGGGTGGATAGGAGGGGTGGTGGGGGTGGTTTCAGCGGGGGCCGTGGTGAGAGCAGCCTGTGGCCACCAGCCGCAGCGGCGGAGCGGTGTGCCCATGTGAGCGGTACGCCCAGCGGCGCGCCCATGTGAGCGGTACGCCCCCCCTCCCCCCCAGCGCCCCGTTGACTAACCTGACGTTGTACTGCTTGATCACGTCAAGCGACAGCGACTCCTTGGGAACAAACACCTGGGAGGAGGTTACGTTTTTTGGGGGGGAGGGAGGGGGGAGTGCGCGTTTTAAAGAGGGATGCCATTCAGGCAGTCGGCCTGCGCGCGGTCAACGTCGGCTCGAAACACCGCTGGCAGCCCCCGCGCGCCCGCAGCTCCGCAGGCGGAAGCCGCGACCGCGCCGCGATGCGCTCTCCTGCGCGCGCGCAAAGCTTCCTTGGCCCGCAAACACAGCCACGGAAAGCGAGCAAAGCGCGCATAAGCGTGTGCAAAAGCGCGCCTGGTTTGCCTTGGGCGCTATCCGGATGGCAAAGTTTTTGATCTTCTCGTTGAACGTCGCGCTGAACATCAGCAGCTGCAGCCCCGGGTTGCGCTTGCGCGCGGTCTTGATCAGGCGCACTGGGGGTTGGGCGGTTGGGGGGCCGGTTGAGGGGCGGTTTGGGGGAGCCGATCCGATGGCGGTTGGGGAGAGGCGCAAGCGGGAGAGGGGGAGGCAAGCGCGAGAGAGGGGCAGAAAGCGGGAGAGTGGGCGGCAAGGCAGAGCGGGCCGCAACAACGGCAACATCGGCGGCCACATCGGCGGCAACAACGGCAACAAAGGCACCTTCAAACCCTAACCCTAACCCTAAACCCTAAACCCTAAACCCTCCAGCCCCGCGCACCGCTCTCGTCCGCGAAGGCGTCCGCCTTTAGCATTTCGTCCGCCTCGTCGAACACCAGGATGCGCACCGTATCGAGGTCCAGCACGCGGTCGCTCACCCACGACTTGCAGCGGCCGTGGGTGCCGATGACGACCTTTGGGGTGGGGGGTGCGGGGTGGGGGTGGAGGGTGTTTTGAGTGTGGGGACGGACGGGCTGAGCAGCGGCCGTGGGTGCCGATGACGATCTCGAGGTCGTGGGTGAAGGGGGGGGTTCGCATATGTGTATTGCGAGCGTGGAGCGGGAGGGTTCCCAACGGCGATCCTGGGGTGCATTTGCTCGCTGAGGAGCAGCCCTGGCCAAGAGCTCCAGCCAAATACGTGCACGCGCCCCCACGCACAACACAGGCCCTCAGGCCGAGGCAGCGCGCGCGCGCGGGGCGCACAGCCCCCCACAAACACACACCTGCTCCGTCAGCTTGGCGCGCCGCACCCTCCGCTGCCCCGGCCCCCCGCCGCCCCCGCCCTCGTCCGCCGTCGAAGCCGCCTGGATCGTGGTGTACTTTGCCATCCGCCGCAGCACGCTGAGATTCTGCAGCACCAGCTCGCGGGTGGGGCACATGCACAGCGCCTGGGGGGCCTGGAGGTTGGGGTCCACCCTGTTTGGGGGGGGTTGGGAGGTTTTGGGGGTTTTTGAGCTCGCGTACACCCATCACAGCCCTCCCATGCCTTGCGATGCCGTTGCGCAATCGAAGACATTCACAACACAACGCAACGCAACGCAACGCAACGCAACGCAACGCAACGCAACGCAACGCAACGCAACGCAACGCAACGCAACGCAACACACCACAACACAACACAACACAACACAACACAACACAACACAACACCAACCCCCACCTGCTGAGCATCGCCAGCACGAAGCAGGTTGTCTTGCCGCTGCCGTTGTGCGCCTGCGCAATCAGGTCCCTGTACACCCCGGACTGGTCTGGCGTGAGGATCATGGGCAGCGTGGTGGCCTGGATGCGGCTGGGGTGGTCAAACTTCATTTCGGAGTAGAGGCCCTGGGGGGTTGGGGTTGGGGCGGGGGGTGGGGGCGCTTTGTTTAGTGGCTGGTGGCGATGCCCGTGAGGAGTTTGTTGCTTTGAGCGCTGGGTTTGGGGTGGTGTTTGGGGCGGCGAGTAGTGATCGCCGGTCAGGGCTTGCAGCACTGCGCCCCCCACCAAACCGCCCCTAAACCGCCCCTAAACCCCCTCTGCACACCCCAAACCACCAAAAATCCGCTGTCCTCCCCCCCCCCCGAAAAACCCACCCCAAAACAGAACCCCAAAACAGGACCCCCACCTTCAGCAGCTCCGGCGTCAGCGGCAGGTCCTCAAAGCGCTGCGCGCTGTCATAGATGGCGTCCTGAGTCACGCTCTTGATCTCGGTCTCGGGGTTGACCAGGGTGTCGCCGAGGCGGAGGGACAGGTCGGGGGCGTCGGGGGCGTCCTCGCCTGAGTCAACCTGTTTCGGGGGGTTTGGGGTTTTGTTTTGGGGGGTTGGGGGTTGGGGCGGAGCGGGGGCTTGCCTTTGCGGCTGCCGGCTTCTGCGCGCGTGCTGCACGCCCCCGTTTCCGCTCGCTGCGGCGGATCGAGCACGTGCGGTGCGGCGCCCGCCGCCCCAATCCGCCATTCCAGAACGCGCGTCAAACACCAGCCCCCACTCCCATTCCCCGCAAACACCGCCGCCGCCGCCGCCGCCGCCGCCGCCGCCGCACCTTGACGCGGGTCACGCCCTGCGCGAGCGCGTCGGCGTCGGCCTCCCCCCCCTCCTCCTTTTTGGGCGCGGCAAAGCCCGGCGGGACGTCGTCGTCGTCCGCCATCCCTGCTGCCGCCGCCGCCGCCGCGGCTACTGCCGGTGTCGCTGTCGCAGCTGCCGCTCCGCGCCGGCTGCTGGGCAGCGAGCCTGCGGGGTGTGTGGGGTTGGGGCGTGAGCCCGCGCTGCCAGTGCTGCGCGGCGGGTGGCATGCGGCGGTGGCGCGTGCTGCGGCGACGCGCCCTCCCCCCGGAGCCAAGCGGGCCAAGCTGGCCAGGACGCTGCATGGAGAGTCAGACAGCAGGAACACAATACGGCCAATGAACGGGGGCAGGCCGGAAGCAGGCAGCGGGAGGGGAGAAGAAGGCGCCTCCCACCTGCGTCTGTGATCTGAGGCCGCGGCTGCAGCCACCGCCAATCAGCTTCCAACGGTGCGGACGCACCCCAGGCAGGCCAGCACCCTCGCTGCGCAGATCGTTGCGGGCGCTCTTGGCCGCGCGCTTGCAGGTATCTGGCTGAGAGAACGTAAAGCAAACAACTGAACCGCTCAAAGCCGCTGGGCGGGCTAAGACAGGCGGCGGCGAAGCGCGCCTGCCCGGCCGCCCCTTCGCCGTCGCCTGCCGCAGTGCCGCTGCCGTGCCGCGTCCGTTCGGACTCCGTCCCAGTGCGCGCCCCACGTCCAGCTCATGGTCCGGCCCCCCATTGTTTACACGGCGGCCCCCTCCTGCGCCTTGCCCTCGCCCTCGCCCTCGCCGCCGCCGCCGCCCTCGCCGCCGCGCCCCGCGGGCACCTCCGGCGCGGCGCCCATCCGGTCGAGCACGGGGTTCCAGTTCGGCGGCTTGAGCTCCGGCCAGTCCCCCCTGTAGCCCATCTCCGCGTAGAGAAGCTTCCGGGTGGGCAGCGTGGGGTCCTGCTTCAGCAGGTCCAGCATGCCCTTGACCAGGGCGCCCACGACCTGGGGGGTGCGTTTGACCGGGGGTTTGACCGCGCCGTTTGACCGGATCCGGGCGCGCTTTTGGGGCGGCGCTTTCCCGCCGTCCGGGCAGAGGGCCCCGGGTTACGGTACGCGGTGGCAGGCAGCAGCCGCAGCGGAATTGCAGCGGCGAAAAGCAAACCAGGTCGACAATCGACACACAAAATCCAGTAGTAACTAAAACCAGAGCCCACCTGCTTCGCCTTGTCTTCGGGCGTGGTCGAGCGCGTTGAGAAGCCGGTCTTCGCGTCTATGCGCGTCGGCACCTCGGCGGCGGCGCGCCACAGCGCGCGGGGGGGGGGGGGGGGGGGCGGGGGGGGGGGGGGGAGGGCGGGGCGGGCGGGGGCGGTGTGAGGAGGGCAGTGGGAGGATGCAGTGTGAGTAGGGCGGTGGGGGCAGTGTGAGGAGGGCCCCGAGGTCTGCTGCGTGGCGGTCAACATCTTCAACACTGCACCCGGCACCGGCAAGCCGTCCAGTCAGCGGCCTCGCCGGATGGCCGACCCAGCCCCACCCACCCACCCCCACCCACCCAGCCATATGATGAGGCTGGCGTGCAGCGAGTCGTACACCGCCGGCAGCGTCGACGCGCCGTCTCCGAGCGTCGCGACGCAGCAGCGCCGCTGGTCGCGCATGCCCCTCAGCATGCCGGCCTCGTGGGCGGCTGCGCGGGCGGGGCGGGGCGGGGCGGTGCGGTGGGGGTGAGCCTGGGTGCCCCCCCGAGCTCCCTTTTTGCGCACCTTTGTGGGGCACTCGTGCACGCACCCACGCCCACACGCACACGCACACAACTACGCGCATGTCAAACACATGAGCAGCACGCCCACGGCCACGCACATGCGCACGCACACGTGAATGCAGGCGCGCGCACGCCGGCCGGCAGCAAGCAGCAGAGGCAGCAGAAGCAGCAAAGCGCCACGCACCGACCGCCTCGCGCCCCTCCCGCTCCAGCAGCTCCTGCATGGTCGAGGCCTTGTGCATGCCGCACAGCACCTTGGAGGTCGAAACGGGGAACCAGCCGATGCGCTTGGCCAGCGCCTGGGCGGTTTGGGGTTTGGTGGGTGGGGTGGGGAGAACTCGAGTCGGGATTCGGCAAGGCGTCCCGGTGGGCTGCGCCGGGCGGGGTTTTTTCCTCCTGGGTTGCGGCGACGGGGGCTTGCCGAGCGGCGTGCGCGCCGCAGGTGCGGGCGCGCGCCCCGCCCGCCGCTGCAGTGGCGGGTGCCGGCGCAGTTGTATGCCTGGCCGCACCTGCGCGACAGCCCAGTTGAGCGCGGCGTCGTCGCCGACGATGGCGATGGAGATGTTGAACAGGGAGTCGGACAGCAGGAAATTGGCAGACGTCTTGCCGCTACTGCCGGGGGCGGCGGCGCCCGCCGCCGCCGCCGCGCCGGGCTGCGCCGCTGCGGCGGCGGCGCCGTCGTCGCCGGCGGCGGCGGCGGCGGCGGCGGCGGGGTCCGCGGCCGCGTCATTGGCCGCGGGTGGGTCGGCGGCGGCTGCGGCTATCGCGGTGCGCGCAGCGCGCCGGCGGGGGCCGGCTGCAGCAGCGGCGGCGGCGGCGGCGGCGGGGGGGCGGGCCGCCACCGCGCCCGCCCCGCCCCGCATCGGGCGGAGTGCGCTCCCAGTGCCAATGCGGTGCATTTTCCGCGATTGCAGGATTCCCCGAATAAGCAATCAATTGCGCGTTTGCAGCGGCTACCGCCCTTTTGATCTCGGGCGCCAGCCGAAAGCTCGACCGGCCCCCTCCAGCCGGTGTCAGCAGCACGCAAAAGCGGCGAAGCAACGCGACTGCCGCAGCAGCAAGCTCCTCGCCGGATGCCAGCCCCTGTCGCCACCGCCGGCGGCGCCGGCGCCGGCGCCGCAGCCGCCGCTCCCACGGCCGCCGCCGCCGCCGCCGCCGCCGCCGCCCCGTGGCGCAGCCCCATCGGCTGCACCCCGCCCGGCCCCGCCGCCGCCGACGCGGCGTTCCGCGCGTGGTGCGACTCGGAGGGCGTCCTGTGGCCAAAGTGCGGGGTCGGGCATTCGGAGTCGACGGGGCGCTGCGTGGTGGCGCGCGAGGACATAGAGGAGGGCGAGGTCGTGGTGGAGGTGGGCGGGGGGGAAGGGGAAGGGGGGAGGGAGGGGGAGGGGGCCTGGGAGGGGCCTTTCGGTGGGGTGGGACGGCTGCGCATCGGCGCGGAGCCACCGCCGCAGCGGATTCGCAGCCTCCGCCGCAGCGGCAGCAGCGGGCTGTCTCTGTAATTCTGCGCTCTGGGGCAGGCCTGCCGCCGCCTTGAGGCAAGCGGTAGGCTGAAACGACACCACACCGCCCAAAATGTAAACGGCAGGTGCCCGACGGTGCCGTCCTGATGGCCGAAAACTGCTCCATCCGAGAGCTGCTGGAGGGTGCGCGCGGCGAGTTTGAATTTCGAACCCTTTGGTTTGAACCAACCTAAGGCTGAACAACCACCAAAAAATGGCAGCACCGATCGCCGCCGCAAACCGCCCCCAAAACCGCCAAGCCCCGCCAAAGCCGCCCCCCAAAACCGCCGAAACCGCCCCGCGCCCCGCGCCGCAGAGGCGGGCCTCACCAAGTCCCCCGCCGCCGCCGCCGCCGCCGCCCCCGACGCGCTGCTGGAGGTCCAGGGGCTGGTGGTGGCGGTGATGGCGGAGCGCGCGCGCGGGGCCGCGTCGAGGTGGGGGCCCTACCTGGCTTTCCTTCCGGGCGACCTCGGCCACATGCCCCTGTACTGGAAGGTGGGGGGGGCGGGGGGGGGGGGATAAGGGCCAGCAGGCGGGCGGGCGGGCGAGGGCGGGCGGGCGGGCGGGCGAGCGGGTGAGGCGGGGCAGCGGGGCGGCCTGGGAGGGCCGTCCGCGCTCTCCCCCACCACCCCCCTCCCTCAAAGGCTTGACTCGTTTGACCAACTTTGACCAACACCCCCCTCATCCCCGCCGCCCCTGCCCCCCGTTCCCCCCCGCAGCCCGAAGAGCAGGCGGAGCTGCGAGGCACCGCCGCCGCCGACAAAACCGCCGGCCGCGTCGTGCGCCCCGCGGACGCGCCGACGCGCGTGGCGCAGCTTTTGGACGAGGTGGTGGCCCCTTTGGTGGAGGGCAGCCGAGAGCTGGCAGAGGTGGGGGTGGGGTTGCCGCGCATTTTGGGGGGGCTGTCTTGCGTTTCGGGGGTGCGGGGTGCCGTACGTGTTTCCGAACAGGTTTGGCGCGCACTTTGGGGGTTTGGAAGTTTTGGGGTCTTTAACACCCTGGCGCGTGCCGAGCTCGGGAAGGCTTGTTCTTGAAGCCCCACGCGGCCGCCTTCCCCCTCGAAACGAAAATTGAAACCCGGGACCAACCTCCAAACCAAGCAAAACCCCCCCCTCCCCCCGCGCAGCTGCTGCTCGGCCCCGGCGGGCTCCCGGCGGAGGGGGCCGGCCCCGCGCGCGCCGCCGCGCTGGCTCGGCTGCGGGAGGCCTACCTTTGGGCGACCGCGGCGGTGGCTTCCTATTCGTTCGTTCTGGGGGACGACCAGTTCCAGGCCATGACGCCGGTTTGGGACGTGGGTGGCCGCGCGGCGCCTTTTTGTTGCTTTGGAGTGTTGATTTGTGTTGACACTGTTGTGCGCTCCGCTCCCGCGTAAACCAAACTTGGGGTTTGTTTCGCAGCCATGTGGCCACGGGCACGCTCAGCGTGTGCGTGCTCGTACACAGCGTGTCCCTTACAGCCTCGATCCCCTCCCCCAACCCTTAAAACCCTTTAAAACCCCAGGCCCTAAACCACCCTCCACCCCCCCAGGCCCTCAACCACGCCGCCCCTTGAAACCCCTCCACCCCCCCAGGCCCTCAACCACACCACCGGCGCCGCCAACGTGCGCCTCCACCACGACCCCTCCCGGGGCGCGCTGCAGATGGTCGCGACCGCCCGCATCCCGGCGGGCGCCGAGGTTGTCAACTGCTACGGCCGCCTGTCCAATGCGGACCTGCTGCGGGGCTACGGCTACGTGGAGGGGTCAAACCCCAACGAGCACGCGCAGGTGCCCGCTCAGTTCCTGCTGCGCGCGGCGGCCGCGGCGCGCGCCTCGGACGGCGGCGCCGCCGCCTCGGAGGGGGGGTCGGGGTCGGGCTCCGAGGAGGACGACGGGGAGGTGTACGACCGAGATGAAGATGAGAGCAGCGACGAAGATCCGGAATCCGAGGAGTCAGATCCGGACTACGACGATCTGGAGGACGACGAGCCGGATCACGGGGACGGCCAGATCTCGGGCGGCGGCGCCGCGCCCGAGGCGGCGGCGCCGCGGCTGTCCGAGGCGGCGGCGCCACGGCTGTCCGAGGCGGCGGCGCCGCGGCTGTCCGAGGCGGCCGGGGCGATCCCGGACTGGGAGGACCGCTGGGCGCTCGCGCACAGGCTGCGGCTGCTGCCAAAGGGCGGCGCCTTCGCGGTGTTTGGCGACGGCGGCGACGGCGGCGGCGGCGGCGGCGGCGGCGGCGGCGGCGGCGGCGGCGGCGGCGGCGGCGGCGGCGGCGTGCCGGGGGCAATGGCGGCGCTGGCCGCGCTGCTGCTGGCGCGCGTGAGCAGCTGCAAGCGGCTGCTGCGGATCGTTGACCGCGCGGGCAAGGACGGCGGCGGCGGCGGCGCCGCGGCCGCGGCCGAGGAGGGGGGCGCCAGCGGCGACGAGGGTCCCGCGGCGGCGGCCGCAGAGGTCAAGGCGGCAGAGGCGGCAGAGGCGGCAGCGGCTGGTGTCCGAGAGCTCGAGGTGGGTTGGGGCGGTGTTTCAGCCGGCCAGTCCATGCACGCACGCGGCTGGCTGATGTGCTGGGGGCTTTGCTTCCGAGGCCGCCTTGCTTCAAGGTTTATGCAGCCAAAGGGGTGCTCGTGCACTTTCAGGGCCGGCCGGGCTGGCCGAACACCCCCAAACCAAGCCCCACACCCAAACGCCCGCGCCCGCAGCTCCCCGCCGCCGAGCAGCTGCGCGCCGCGCTGCGGGCAGCTGCCCGCCTCATGCTGTCACGGTACACCTGCGACCTGGCGGCAGACGAGGAGGCGCTGACAAACGCGCCCGAGGCGCTGCCGCCGCGGCTGCGGGCGGCGGTCGTGGCGCGCGCGGGGGAGAAGCGCTGCCTGCACGCGCTGCTGCGGGTGCGGAGGGTTCTGGCGGGCGGGCGGCGCGCGGGGGCGGCAAGCGCAGCCGGGAATACTGCCCTTGCCAGCCCACCGCATCTCAATGCACCGCAAAGCGATGCAAACCAACCCCACACAGCAAAGCTTCCTTGACCAAATGTACCCCCCCCCCAAACACAAACACGCACAATGAGCAGGTGCTGGATGAGTCAGACCCCACCGCCGCCGCACGCGACGCGCTCGCCGCCGCCGTCGGCGCGCTCGCGCGGCGGCGCCTGGCAGCCAGGGCGGCCGCGCACGGCTGCGGGGGCGGCAGCAGCGGCAGCGAGGAAGGGGAGGAGGAGGGAGAGGACGAGGGCGGCAGCGAGGAGGGCGGCGGCGAAGGGGACGAGCAGCCGGCCGGGGAGGCGCGGGAAGCTGGCGCGCGCGGGGGCGCCAAGAGGCGGCACGACGACGAGCACGCGGCGTGCTGCGCCGGCGGCAGCTGCGACGGCGGGCACGGGCACAAGCGGCGCGGGGCGGCGGCGGGCGCGGGCGAGCCTGAGGCTGACAAAAGCTTCAACTTTGGGTTCAAGCTGTAAGCACCCGCTTCCTCTCGGCTGGTGGTTGGTCAGGCCCTGGGGCAGGCGCAGTCCTCACGGCTCTGTTACTGTACCGTACGCGCTGTTTGAACCCACCAAAACAGGCAACTCGCAGCTCCCGCCCCCAACCAGCAAACCAATCGGCAGCCCCTCGTGCAGGCAACTTTTCAGGCGCGCCCCTTCGGCCGCGTCAGCCGCGGCGCAAGGCTCAAAGCGCAGGCCTGGGCGGCCGCGAGGCCGCCGCCGCCAGCGCCGGCGCAGGGCCTCGCTCCCAACCGCACCCCTCGCTCTGCTGGCAGCCGCGACTAAAGGGCACCTTGATGACTCATCGCCGCCTCACTCGTCATCCTCCCCGTGGGCCCCCTTTTTCTTCTTGGAGGGCAGCAGCACGGAGTGGATGTTGGGCAGCACGCCGCCGCCGCTGATGGTGGCGTTGCCCAGCAGCTTGGACAGCTCCTCGTCGTTGCCGATCTGCGCGGGGCGTGGGCGTTTGTTTGTTTGTTTGTTTGTTTGTTTGTTTGTTTGTTTGTTTGTTTGTTTGTTTGTTTGTTTGTTTGTTTGTTTTTTGTTTGTTTTTTGTTTGTTGTTTGTTTGTTTGTTTGTTTGTTTGTTTGTTTGTTTGTTTGTTTGTTGTTTGCTTGTTTGCGCGTGGGTGCAGATACGCACAAAGACGGCGGCGGGACGGGCAAGCGCGGCAGGGCTGTGCGTCCCGGCCCCAACGGCGCGACCGGCGGGACCAAGTCACCCCAACCAGCCCCCGCCTGAAGCAAGCCCCGCGCGCGCTCACGGCCAGCTGGATGTGGCGCGGCGTTATGCGGGTCTTCTTGTTGTCACGCGCCGCGTTGCCGCTCAGCTCCAGCACCTCGGCGCAAAGGTACTCGAGCACGGCGGCCATGTAGACGCCTGTTTTGGGGGGGCGTGAAGCGATGGGTGTGGGCGCGGTTTTGGACGGGGTGGGCCGTGAAGCGGCGGGGTGGGGCGCAATTTGGGGAGGGGGTGGTGGGGGCGGTTATGGTGGGGGATGCATGGGCTTCAACGAGCTGCAGGCGCGCGCGCACGGCGGATGCGAGGCCCCAACGCTTTTGCGGGGGGGCGGCACGCGCGCCGGGCGGCTTGCGATCGCGGCTCTGTGCGTTCGCGCTGCCGACGGGGGGCGTCCCCCCCAGCCAGACGGTGGCGCACCTGCGCCCGCGCCGACGCGGTCGCCGTAGCGGCCTGCGGGAAGTTATGGTGGTTAGGAGCGAGGGAGTGGGCAGTCGGGTTTGCAGGCAGGCCCCCTGGCTGAACATGCCAGTGCGCGACCCACACAGTTTGGGGTCGCGCAGTGCGTCGTGCACGACCCTGCAGAGCCCCCCAAAGGAGCTGGGCCGGCACCGAGTCACCCCGCCTCCCACCTTTCTTCAGGAAACGGATCATGCGGCCCACCGGGAATTGAAGCCCTGGGGGCGGGGGAGCAGTTGCAGGCGTGTCGGGAGGCGGCTGAGCACGCTCAGCGCGGCGTGCGCAGCGCGGCGGCCGCGCGCCGTCCCGGCAGGTCCTCCCGTCGCCCCCTCACCGGCCTTGTGGCTCTTCGAAACCTTTGGCTTCGCGGACTTTCCCTTGCCGCGGCCCGACATTTCGACGGGCGCCTTTTTTCGGCCTCGAGGCGGTGGGGCGCGGAGCGCAGGTGCGCCTGGACCTCGGACGGGCTGTTTTCCGCGCAGGCGGGGCACCACAGAAACGTGGTCACGTCGGCCGGCGCCCGCTGTTTTGTGCAGCGCGCGCGAGGGCCGCGCGCGCGCAGCCGCCCGGAAGCCGCCTCGTGCGCGCCGCCCCCGAACTTGTCCCAACCCCCGGCCAGCATGAGGACGTTTGCACGCGATCTCTCTCTCGCTCCGACAAGTCAACGCCGCAGGCTCTGCACAGCAGGGCGCGCGCCACGCGTGCTGTGCGGCCGCCCCCCCATCAGTCCGACGGGCCGCCGCTAGCACCGCCGCCGCCGCCGCCGCCGCCGCCCGCGGACTCGGCCGCCTTGACGCGCCGCCCGCGCAGCGCGCTGACAAACTGCTCCCGGAACCTGCCGCTGAAGGCGGCCAGGTAGGGCCACGTGGCCAGCAGCCGCGCCTTTGACCGCTCCGAAAAAAGGGTGAGGCCGTAGTTGCGCGCAAAAAGGGCCGTAACCCCCGCCCACGCCGCGCCGAGGGCGAGGGCGGCGACGAGGAGGGGGCTGAACAGCGGCGCGGCGGGCGCGTGGGCGGGGGCGGGCACCAGGGCGGTGAGGGGGCCGCTGCGGATTTCGATGCTCTCGTAAAACCTGCATGTTGGGTTAGGGGGGGGGGTGGGCGGCGGGAGGAGGGGGTGCGGGGTTGGGGCCGGGCGCGCTTGAACACGCGACCCACGTGCAGGCACAAGGGGCGGCCCCGCCGCCCCACCCGCGGCCGCGGCGGGACGCGCAGCAAACCTTTGGCAAGCGCATGCCGGCACGCGCGCCACCCTCGAAACGCGCCGCACCCGCCCCTCGCCGCCCCACCTGTAGCTGCCCACGCCCCGCTGCTCCGACCGCTCGATGCGCACCCCCGGCTGCTGCTGGCTCAGCTCCCTCGCGCCGCGCGCCAGCTCGGCGTCCAGGTCGCGCTGCATGCGCTGCATGTCGCGGAACGACTCGTCCATCACGCTGCGGGGTTTGGGTTGGGGGTTTTAGGGGCGGGAGGGTTGGCGGCGGGGGCGGCGGGGACGGCGCGCGGCACGGCGCAGGCTTCAGGGGCGCGCGCTGGCGGCTGCGTCGCAGGGGGCGATGGCCCGAGCGGGCCCGAGCTCTGTGCACTGCACCAGCGCGCAGTCAGGCAGACGGCGTGCTGCGCAGCGGCGGTGCACGCTGGGCAGCTGTGGCGGCGGGCCTGCGTGCCCAGAGCCGCGGCGCCGCCATGCGGCAGCCGCCATGCGGCAGCCGCCATGCGCCGCGCGCTCACCGGTCCATGCGGCGGAACGCGGCGTCCATGTCAGCGTCCATCTGAGCAAACTGGCGGTCAAACTGGCGGTCAAACGCTGACAGCTGGCCGTCCAGCGCGTCAAACGGCGACGCCATCAGCCGCAGGGACGCGGGCGGCGGCAGCGCCGACGCGGCGACGGCGACGGCGGCGTGGCGGCGCGCGGGCGGGCGCGGCGCGGCGGCGCGCAGCCGCTGCGCCGGCCAGTGGGCCTGTGCGCGCGGTCGGCGGCGCGGCGCGGGGGTCGAGTTGAGCTGCGGGAGGCGCGGGTAGCAGCCACCGGCGTGCGCTGCAAGCGAGGCTGCGCGAGGCGCGGGCGTGCCCGCGCGCGCGCGCGGGCGTCGAGCGCTGCTGCTCCCCGTACCTGCAGCGTGCAGCGGCCCGCCCGCGCCCGAACAATCAGCCGCTCCGTTGCTGCCATGTCGCCACGCTTGGCTGGGCGCCGCGAGCTGCGATTGGCCGACGTGTGCGGGCGGGAGACCTTCTCGAGACCGCTTGCGTGGACAGGCTCCGGGCGAGCGGCGCGTCGCAATCGAAAGCTGGGATCGGTAACTGCTTGGTTTGGCCCCAGCGGGCAGCGCCTTGCAATGCGCTGCGCGGCGCGGCGCGGCGGGCGCGGCGCGAGTGACGACGGGCGCAGTAGTGTGTGCGGGTTTGCGTTTGCGCGCTGCTGCTGTGCACCGCCCCCGCCGGCGGACCCATCCCGCCCCATTGGGGCGCCCATTTCCTTCCAGACCCACGGAGGAGAGATCTGTGGGGCGGCTCAAACCCAGGCGCGGCGGCGCTGGTATGCGCGCTGGTGGCACTTTGACAGTGAGTTCGCCGCCGCCGCCGATCCAGGCTGCTGGGCGTATATCTGGCCGCCACATACATCGTCCTATAAAAGCCCCCGTCCACAGCCCACAGGCCGCCAGGCCGCCGCCTCGATCATCGACACTCCCCGCGCGCCACGCGCACAGCCCCCCCAGCCGCGCGGGCTCGCTGGCAGCATGACACGGCAGGACGCCTTCAACCGGTCGCGCGCGGGGCAGGTGCACTCCACCACCGTCGCACTGGAGCGCCCGCCCACGGCCGTGCGCGGCCCCGACGGCGTCCTCTTCACCCTGTGAGTGGTTGGGGCGCAAATGGGTCACGCACGGCAACCTCTGGGCTGCGGCGGGAGGGGGGGAAGCCTCCTGCCGCCGCCACCGCTCGCGCCGCCGGCTGCTGCCCCTGCGCGCGCTCCGCCTGAAGCGCGCCCCCGCCCCGCCCACGACAGCCCCCGCGCCGCGGCGACGGTGCCGCTGTTCCAAAAGATCAACGCGCGCGTGGCGGACCCGATCACCGGCCGCCGCGCGCGCGGCCGCGGCCTGCGCGCCGCGCGCCACGGCCCCGTCAACCGCGTCTCGTTCGGCACCTTTGTCCTCGCCGCCGTGCTCGGCTGGAAGGCCTTCCGCGTGCTGAGCCGCACCATGCTCGGCCGCAAGCGGCGCGGGGACGCGGCCGCAGACGGCCAGGTCGTGGCCTGGGGCTCGGAGGAGGAGGAGGAGGAGCAGCCGCTTCCGCCGCTGCGCGCGCCGCCCGCGATGCTCGCGCGCGCGCTCCCCCGCCTCGGCCCGCCGAGCCGCGCGCAGCAGCTGTCGCAGCAGCGCCGCGAGCGGCCGCGGCGGGGGCCGCCGAGCGCGGCGCAGAAGATGCGGCCGCGCGGCGCGGCGCAGCGGCGGCCCACCATGCTGGAGAAGCTCGACGCGCTCGCGCAGCAGCAGGCGCGGGAGCTAGGCCTCGCGCCCGCGCCCGCGCTGCCCGCGCCGCCGGCCCTGCAGGCCCTGCCCGCGCCGCCGCCGGCGCCGAGCGCGCAGCCGCGGCAGCAGCGGCCACAGCAGCAGCGGCAGGCGCAGCAGCGGCAGGCGCAGCAGCAGCAGCAGCAGCAGCAGCAGCAGCAGCAGCAGCAGCCCGCGGCGGCGGGCGACGATGGCGGCATGCGGCACGCGGCGCTGCGGCGCGCTCAGCGGCAGCAGCGACGGACGCCGCAGCAGCAGCCTGCAAATGAGCCGGCGGACTCTTAGGCTATGAGCCTGTCAGCGCAGACCTCTGCACCCCGGCCCCTGCCTTCTGCTTGTACCTTTCCTTGTACCCATGTTCCGCAGTTGAACCGCAGCTGACTTGCTTTACTCATTTTGCTTCGCAGCGCCGACCGACGGTGTAATAAACGGCCCACCGTGACTTCCAGCCGCCTGCAGCGCAGTTTGCTGCCGCGGCAGCTTTGGCCAGGACTGGAAGGGGGTTTCTCTGGCCAGGATGGGGAAAAAGTGCATGCAATTGGCGATGCTTTCCAGGGGGTTTTCAAGGATCCCTCACGCCATGCTCACCGGATGCCGGAGCAAGGGGTGATGTGCCACACGGGCGCCGCCGCCGAGACCTGGGTTGCAGTTTCGTGGGTTGGTGTGTTGGCGGCTGCAGCCGTTTGTGCTGCTGCGCAGCGTCTCACCCGCCCGCAAGCCTGCCTTGACCTCACTGCAGCCCGGCCGCGTTTGCCGCCCCCTTGCCCCCCTCACCGCTGTCTAATGGCTCGCCGCTCCCAGGTCGGAGCGGCCGGCTGCTGCCAACCGGGATGGCCGTGCCTGTTGGGGGGACGGCGTGGGCTGGGGCGCCTCAAGTGTTCGCCTGAGCAGCGGGCCGGCGGCGCCCCCCAGGTCTGGAGGCGTGGCAGGCCAGCCCCGACGAGCGGCCGCCGCCGCGTCGCGCTCGCGCCGCACCCTCTGCGACGCGCCGTGCCGCGCCGCTAGCCGCAGCAACCCCCATGCCATGCCGTTGGCGCGCCGGACGATGGCCGCGCGCGCGGCGGACTGCAGGCGCGCGACGAGGGCGCGCGCCGCTGCGGCGCTCGGGCAGGCCCGCCAAATCGTCAGCCGCCTCAGCCCGCAGACCTGCCGACAGGGTGCGCGCGTTTCAAGGGGCGGGGCGGCTCTTGAGGGGGAGGGCCGGCGGAGGGTGTGCAGTGTGCAGCAGCGCGCACCACCGCACCAGCGGACTGTCGGGGTGGTCACATCGGCGCTCGGCGCGCTCCGCACTGCTCGCTACGCCACACCGCCGCCGCACCGTCACCGCAGCGTGGTTCAAGGTCATTCTTGGGGGCAGCTCGCTGGCTGGCTGTCGCCCGGCATCCCTACGCGAGATGGCCGCGGCTGGAGCTGCGATGGGGGCACTTGAGCGGGAGGCGTCGGCCTTACAGGCTTCTAACCGCTACTTACAATCCTCATGCCCAGCCTCGGGGCGTTCGGGGCGCCTTGCGACGACAGTCTCGGCGCCGGCTGGTTTTCTTCCAACGCGCCGGGGTCGGGGGACCTTGAACCGGACCGCGGCGCTGTTCAAAGGCAATTGAAGCTCCTTACACAACGTTAACAGCCCGCATCGCTCCCTGCGATCTGCGAGACTGCTGTCCCGGGCCCTGCGACCGCGCCAGCCCGTTTCCAGGCGCAAAACGGGTCGCATAGAGGAACCCCTGCCAGAGGGCTCCAGGGGCGGCCAGCGGCGAGCGTCGCGGCGAAAGCGGCACGTGCGCTGCTGCTGCGCCGCGCCGCCGCTGCCCACGCCGCCGCGGCGCAAGCCCAGGCGCGGAGCATCCTCAGCAGCACCCCGTGGGATGGCGTCGGGCAAGGCGCGCACTCTGCCTCCGGCCGAGCTCGCCGCCAAGGTGCGCGCCGCCGGCCGTGATGGCGGCGCGCAAGCAGGCCACCGCATTGGGGCCGTGTCGCGAAACGCCCCACCGCCTCCCAGCGGCCCAAACGCGATCCCTCCAACGCGCGCGCCCCCAGGTGCGCGGCTACGAGGCCTTTGCCAACGACGTGCTCAAGGCAAAGCTGGACGCCGCCTCGGCGCGGCGCGCGCGGTACGAGGCGGAGCGCGAGGAGCTGGCTGAGCTGGTGCGCGGCGTCGAGGCGCTTTGCGCGGTGAGCGGAGGGCCGGGGTCGGGCAGAGAGCTTGGGGCGGTGGTTGGGCGGGGGTGAGAGGGAGGCGCGGGGCCGTGCGCGGTTGCAGCCCGTAGGGGAGCAGCACGCGGGCGGGCAGGCAGACGCCCGCCCGCGCCTGTGCGTGGGAGGCGATGGCGCTTGGGGGCAAGGGGATCTGCGTCGCGACGGGCCCCCTTCCCGCCCGCGCGCGCACCAGGAGGGCCGCCGCGAGCTGAAGACGCTGGTCGAGCTGGGCTCTGGGGTTTACTGCCGCGCCACGGTCCCCGACGCCTCGCGCATTTGCGTGTCCGTGGGGCTGGGGTTCCACGTGGAGTGCCCCCTGGACGAGGCGGCGCGCGTTGCAGAGGCGCGGAGGGAGGCGCTGCAGGCGCGCTGCGCGCGCGCACGCGGCCGCGCGATGAGCGCGCCCGCGCTGCTTGCTGGGCGCGCGCGCTGAGCGCGCGGGGCGCCGGCCGCGCGGGGCGCAATGGGCTGAGCGCGATGTGCGTGCTGCGCCACGGTTGGTGCCCTTGCCAGCAACACCGCATGCACCGCGGCCTGCCTGGCCACAGCCAAAACCCTGCCACGCAACCGACTGCTGACGCATGTACGCTCCCTTCCCTCCCCGCCGCGCCCAACGCGCACACAGGAGAAGGTAGAGGAGTGCATCGCCGAGGCGGCGCGCGTGCGGGCGCACATGCGCTTTGTCATGGGCGCCATAGGGGAGCTGCAGCAACTGGGGGCGGGCGCGTGAGCCTTTAGCTCCCCCTCACGACCCGGCCCGCCCCGCCCTTTTTTGTGCGCTGCTTTTGCATGCCTCCGCGCCGCGCCGCGACGGGCGGCGTTTTGACCCGCGTGCTGTGCGCGTGCCTCGGCGCTGGAGAGAGTTGAAGAGGCTGCCGCCCTCCCCTCCCCCGGCTCCTTGCAGAGAGTTCAAAGTTGTTGACCAATGACCAATGTAAACGTTACACCGCACTGGAACGTTTGTCGCGCAGGCATGCATGACCAGTGAAGGCTCTTGCTGCGCGTGTGATCCTTAAAAGGGTGTGCTTTGCAATGTGCGCCTGCAAGCGTGCTGATACGGACGGGCGCGGATCAAAGGGTGGGCATGCTCAGAGATGCCGGGGGCAGTGTTTAGAGGGCTTCAAGGGTGCAGCCTCGACTGCCAATAGGAGGTTCAAGCGCAAAATGCGCTGGACAATAGCTTGATTGCGCGACGGCGGCGGCGAACGCACCGAGCAGCGCGCTGTTTCAAAGTCCGGACGCGCACGCAAACGATTGGCGTTGCAGTGTGCTGTGTGGGGCGCATGCAGGCGCACCGAGGCGGGTTGTGGATGCCAGGTGATTTGTGGAGGCGGGTGCTGCCAGCTTTGTCCAAGCTTGGACGGTGTGTTGTTTTGATGTGATATCGCATTTTGAGGTGCTCGCGACGCCGGCACCCTTCTATACACAAAATGCCAGCTTCAGATCTCAGTTCCACTGCTTCAGGTCCTCGGGTGTGAACTTCATGATGCGCGTTGCCCTGTAATGTTTGGGCGATTGGGGCGGAGTGGTGGGTTTTGCATGCATGCCTGCTTTACCTCATGCATGCGGCGTTGTTGTTGCGATTGCCTCGTCCGGTTTGCGGCGCACGCACTGCTGTTTCCCACCATGCCAACCACGCTGGGCGTGCAGGGTTGCCCTGCTCTCAAATGCAAGCAAAGCAACAGCATCCTCAACGCGCGCCCCCTGCCAAAGGAAGGCGCACACCCACCAGTAGAACGAAAGTGCCTCGGATTCCTGGCGGTGGCGGCAGCGGCGGCGGCGGCGGCGGCGGCGGCGGAGGGATGGGGTTGGGATGGCCGGCGGCGCAAGGCGGATGCTGCAGGGGGCAGCCAACCGATTACAGCCCCCAATAAACCTCCCGGCCCCAGAAGCCAACCCCAACGTCACACACTCCCCGACGTCACCACACCCCACACTCGAGACCCCTTTCACCTGGCTGGCGATCCACTCGGCCGTGCCATAAAAGTTGCCCTCCTCGTCCAGCCGCACCGTCTGGTAGTCCCCCCAACGTTTGTACTGGTTGCACGCCTGCGCCACGCCCGTCGCCACCACGTTAACGCCCTTCTTGGGCTTGCCGCCCCGGATGACGGTGAAGCCCGGGGATGGGTAGTAGTTGGTCCCCGTAACTGAGTAAACCACCAGCCCAAACTTGCCCGCCGGGTCCAGGCCGATCCCTGGGAAAATGAGGTTGTCGCCGTCCTCGGGCGCAGACAGGATCCGCTGCTTCTTGAGCTTGGGCGGCTTGGTGCCGCCGCCGAGCCCGACGGCGACCCTGAACCACGCCACGCCGACGTCGGTGGGCCCGCTCTTGCGCTGCACGCCGGCGGTGGCGACCACGTGCAGGTCGCGGCCGCCGTTTGCCAGCGCCGCGCCCGTCGCGTCTGGGGGCGTTTCGAGGGCAAAACGGGTGAGGGCGGGGGCGAGCGCGGGGGGCGGCGGCGGTCACGGCGGGGCTGCCTTTCCTTGATGACAGTGGAAAGCCGGTCTGAGAGCGCTTTGCTGGCGGCCGCCAAGGACCCCTGAACCCCTAAAAGTGTTCTGCTCAGAGCAAACTTGAAGGGGCTCCCTTTTGGAATAGGGTGCTGTTGGGGGCCGCCGCGCGCCACAAAAACGAAGAAGCGGCCTCCCAAACTCAGGCCCCCAAGCCTGCGTGCCCCCACTCACAGGGTCCGTTTGAGTCAAGTTTCAGCCCGCGGCAGGCGCCCGCCTTTTGCGTCGCCTCCAACGGCGGGGTGACGTAACCCTTTTTGAAGGGCAACACGACGACATCCAAGCTCAGCGCCGCCGCGCCGCCGCCCGCAACCGCCGCAGGCGCGCCTTTGAGCGTCCACACGTTCAGAGCAGGGGAGGTGCTGCTCTGCTCGGCCAGGTAGATCACGCCCGGATCGCCCGCCGCCTCGGACGGGCCCGAGACGGCGAGGGCGGCGGGCCATACGTGGTACGAGGCGTACCCCTGAACACCGTCTAGGTTCCAGTCGCCCGCGCTGGCCGCGGTGCCTGCGCGGCGTGGGGAGGCGTTGCGGCGTTGCGGCCGCGGAGCGCAGCTGGGGCGAGGCTTGCGCGCTGTTGCTTTTCAGCTTTCTCCACAACAAACTGCGGACGGCAAGCTTCCCTTCCCCACAACGTGCGCGCCTGCCGCCTGCATGTCCCTCTGTGCTGCGAGCGCGCCCGCGCGCGCGTTGGGCGCACCGTTGTCGAACACCCCGAGCCGCGGGAAGACTGAGAAGTCGAAGGAGTCCGCGTCCGACAGCAGGCCGCCGGTGGTCGGGAAGACGTAGAGGTTGGTCCTGCGGTTTTGGGCGGTTTTGGGCGTTTAGGGAAAAAACGAAAAGAAGGGGCGCGAGTCAGGTGGGGCAAGGCCCCTAGTTGCGCTTGCGCGTGTTTGAGCGCGCGCGCGCTTGCAATCGGCCCCTTTTGGGGGGCACGCGGTTGCACGCCGGAGCCGACATCACCGTCACCTCACCCGAAAAAAGCATCCTCTGTGAAGGAAAATTCGCTGCGGTTTTTCGTTTTCGGGGCAGAGGGGTGGAAGGCGGCACATTGTCAGCGAAGGTTGGGCCCGGGGCTCGGGGGCATGGCCGCGGGCTCGTGGAAAGCCGGTCAAACCGGTCAAACATTCAGCATTCCTGCAATGAGGGACGACCCAGCCCCCCCCCAATGGTGTTCCAACGTCCGCTCTCTCCCCCACCCCCAGGCGGCCGCACTTGGTGGTGAGGAGCATGTACCCGGGGTAAACTTGGAATTGGGGCTGCGGAGGAGTTTGGCAGACAGCGGGCGGCGGGTGGAACGTGAGGCGGGGTGCAAGGAGGGCGAGTCAGGCTTGGGCCAATTTGAAGCGGCCGAATCGACAACCCAGGGAACCAGCGCATGCGCTGGGCCCCGCAGGTCTGACTGAGCCCTCCGTTTTGACCGGCACGGCGCAGCCTGTTTGACCCACGCATGCATACAAACCCTCCCTCCCGTTTGACCCAAGCATCTGAACCAGCCCCAGGAGCTCACGTAATCGGGGAAAAGGCCCTCTGGGGGCGGGGTGGTCGGCGTGTTTGGATCTATGACCCAGTGACTCCACGCGCCGGCGGGGTCCTCGCCCTTGGAAGCGCTCACAACCAGGTACTGTGCGGGTTTCAAAGGAGGTTCAGGCGGCAGGTTCGGAGCGAGCGGGTTAGTGAGGCGGCTTCCGCTGTGTTTGGGGGCCGGCGGTGTTGGTGGCAAAGAGCGGCGGCCGCGTGAGCGACGCGGTGCCGCTGTTAGTCCCTTTTGGCCCCGCACAACAAGCATGCAATGGTCACCGGTGGGTCGTTGAAGCCCAAAAAGCACGAGAAGAACCAGCGCCGGGTTGTGGGGTCCCAGGCGCAGCTGGGCGGGTGTTTGCGAGGGGCGGGGGCAGGGTGAGGGCCGGGGCAGAGAGGGCGCATGCTCTGGGCGCCGCAGCTTTACCACGGCCGTCGCAGAGGGGGGAGAAGCAACGCGCCGCATCGTGCAGCCGGCGGCGCGTGGGTTTGATGGCTATGTCGCCCTGGAGCACCAACTTGGGGTCAATGGCGGCCAGCGCATATTCCTGAGAGGTGTCGACGATGCTGCCCCACAGCGCGTCGCCGCCCAGGAAGGCGTCGAGCTCGTTGAAGAGCAGGCGCGTGCCGTTTGTGTTGTAGATGGAGATGAAGGAGTTGACCACCTCAACAACATAGCCTGTTGGGGTTGAGCGTTGTGAAGCGCACGCCTTGTTGCTGCGTGCATGGGGCGAGCAGGGAGCGCTGCGGGCACCAAGGGAGCCGGGGCCGGGAGGCGGTTGGCCGGCTAGCCAGGTGGGCCCGCCGCGCGCCAGCCATGCGGCGCCGCACCGTTGCCGGCGCAAAGGGCGGGGTCGGGGGGGGTCCACCCGGGCAGGCCAGCGACGCCGATGGAGTTGGTGCCCAGCCAGCTGAAGCCGGCGGCCTTGTCCTTCTTGGTGAGAATGGGCCCGCTCTGCTGGACCATGTTGAGCTGCAGGTTGGGCACGCCAGGGCTGACCACTTTGGCCATGGTCTTGGAGCCTACCGCCCGTGGCGGCACCTGGAACGAGCTGGCGTCATTCGGGACAGCCGGCTGCTCCTTGCCGACGACAGCGCGCCGGAGGGAGGGCGCCCCCGGCACCGAAGGGGTGGAGGTGCGGCGGGTAGGGGCGCGCGCCGCATGCACGCCGGCGCTGAGGGCGGTCAGAGCAGCCCTGTGGCGGGGAGGCGGGGCGGCAAGCTGTGTCACAGCCCAAGCGCAGCCACGTGCGTGGCCCAATGCCCCTACATCGCCAGGCGTACAGCATTGGGCTGGCCGCCGTGGCCGGCGCCGGTTGCCGGCCCGCCAGCGACCGCCCCATGCGGCCTACCAGGTCACTACCACCAGAAGCGCGGCGCGGCCGCGCGGGAGCGGCATCGGGGCCTGCGAGGGGAGGCGGGCGCTCGGCCGTCGGCGGCATGCGGCTGGCGGAGATCATGCCACCTGCGCCGCGTGGCGCCGCGTGGGCATTGGCGCCCGGCGCGGCCCCCAGAGACTCTTTGCAGCGTCGCAAACGCCTTTGGCCGCTCCTCACCGGGCGCGCTCCGGTAGGATTGGCCCGCGGATGCCGGTCACTTGGCGAGTTCGGGCACAACGGTCAGTACGCTCTCTATAATCGCCGAATCGCCAACTTCCCGTTTCTGGTTCTCCGTGGAGGTGTCGGCCTGTGGCCGCGAAGTTCACGCGTGTCACCGGTTGTCCGCCGCCGTCCACCCCGCCCTGCTGGCGACATGGCAGCGCCGGCCGCAGCTGGGCCGCAGCGCCCCCAAAACCACCACAGCGCGGCCACGTCCTACGCAGTTCGCACTGGACATCTGATCCCACACATGTCCAGCGCAACCCCCTCAGCGCAGACTGTTGACGGAGCAAGGTTGGCAGTGGTGTTACGGGACTGCGAGTCATCACAATTGAATGAGGTCGCTCATTTGGCCTGCCTGCAATGCTGGCTCTCTAGCTAAGGCGGCGGCGCATTCAATGCGCGGACGGTCATCGCCACCGCCGAGGGGCCTTGCGGTGTACCGCCGCCGCCCAGGCCAGCCCCAGCGTCCCCGCCGCTGCTGCCAGGGCCGTCGCTGCCGCCGCCGCCGCCGCCCAGGCCTGCCCCGCCGCCGCCGCCGCCGCCGCCGCCGCCGCCGCCGCCGCCGCCGCCGCCGCCGCCGCCGCCGCCGCCGCCGCGCATCCCGCCGCGCGCCATGAGCGCCTGCACCTCCAGCAGCGTCCTCCCCGCCGTCTCCGGCACCCGCGCCGCGACGAACGCCGCGCCGGCGGCGGCGACGGCGGCAAAGGCGCAAAAGGCCGGCCCTGGGCCCGCCCACGCGATGGCGGAGAGGAAGACAAAGTTGACCGCGGCGCCCGTGAGGAAGAGCAGCGCGGTGGCGAAGCTGCTCGCGGGCGACTTGACCGCCTGGGGGGGGAGGGCCGGTGCCCAGGGGTTTTGGGGGGCGGTGAGGGGTGCGGGCGATGGGGGTGTTGAAAGGCCCGGGTCTGGAGAGAAGGGAGGCGTCGACGGCGCGGCGGGGGCGCGGGTGCGGGGCGGGCGCGGGGCGGGCGCGGGGCGGGCGCGGCCAAAGCGAGGCGCGCGCGCCAACGCGCGCCGGCGCCGCACGCGGCGCGCCCGAGGCGGGGCGGCGAGTTTTGCGGGGCCGGCCGCGGCGCGCGCACCATTGAGAAGATTTCGCTGACGACAACCCAGTAGAGCCCCGCCCACGACAGCGAGAAGGCAAAGATGAAGGCGCAAAGCGCCGCCAGGAACGCCCCCACCGACCCCGCCGCCGCCGCCGCCGCCGCCGCGAGCAGCGCCGCCGCCGTCGCGGCGCCGCCGCCGATGAGCAATGGGCGGCGGCCGAAGCGGTCGACGGCGAGGAGCGCCGCGGCGGCGCCGGCGGCTTTGGTCAGCGCGACGGCGGCGGGCAGCGCGGCGGCGGCGGCGGGGGCTACACCGAGGCGGGTCTCCAAAAGGATTGGGGCGTAGTTGATAATGGCCGTGCTCGCGGACGCCTGGGGTTGCGGGGTTTTTTGTAATGCGGTGGGGCAGGGAGAGTTGTCCGGGGCGCACGCAAAGGGGACCGTGCAAGGCTGAGAGGCTGGGCAGGTCTCCCCCCCACACACAGCCGGGCTTGAAGCCGGGCCGGGGCGCCTTCAAGGCTGCCCTTGGCTGTTTCCCTAACTGAAGGCGGCCTCGCCAGCCGCCCCAAGAACCCAAGACGAGCCCCGCCGGCCCCGTCCGCCAGGCCGCCCCAACCTAAAGCCCAGCAGGCGCACCTGGTCAAAGAAGGCAAGGCCGGCGGCGATCCCAAACGCGCGCCGCTCGGGGCCCCTCGCGACAGCGGCCACGTCGACGAGCATGAACCAAAGCGTGTGCAGCAGCGTCCGCTCCCTGCCCGGCTCCTCGCCCCCGCTGAGGCCGCCGCCGAAGCCGCCGCGCCCGCCTAGGAAGCTGCCGCCGCCGCCGCCGCCGGGCGGGCCCGCGGCGGCGGCGGCGTTGCTGGCGCGTCGGAGCACGCTGCCCTCGCGCGCGCCCAGGGATGGCACCCACCAACCCTCAGAGTCCGGCCCCGGCTCCGCCGGTTGCCGCGCGCCGCCGCCGTTGAGCCCGCAGCCGGCGAAATGGAGGCCCTCTGCCGGCTCGCCGCCCGAGAGCGCAGCGAGGGAGGCCCCCGCCGCAGCCGCCACCGCCGCCGCCCCCTCCCGCCGCCGCTGCTGCTGCTGGTCGCCGGGGGGCGCCCCACCGCGAGCGCCGGCCGGCTCCTCGGGCGGGGCGCCGTCGTCGCCCCCTGTCGCAAGGGCGTAACCGCCGCGCGCCGCCGTCGCCGCCGCGACCGCGCCCGCCACCGCCGCCGCCGCCGCGCCGGCCGCGCCGCCGACCCCGCCGCCGCCGCCGCCGCCGCCGGCCGCCCCGCCCCGCGCGGCGAGCAGCGCGGCGCGCCGCTCGCGGACTGCGGCCTTGTCTTTTTCCACGGCGCTCCAAAGCAGCAGCAGCTCGTCCTCCGCCGCCGCCACCGCCGCGGGCGGCGGCGCGGCAAAGGGGCCCTCCGCGGCGGCGGCGTGGGGGACGGGGGGCGCGTCCGTAACGCGGTGGAGGGTGGAGAGGGCGCCGTCCAGATCACCGCGCAGCACCAGCCACCTGCGGGGCGTGTTTTTTGGGAGGGGGTTGCCCTTCGCCAGCCGCCGGCACCGCGTTTGAGCGGGCTTGCTTGTTGGCGGCCAGAGCACATCCCTTGCGTGGGCCCACGGGCAGGGCCCCATGGGCAGGGCCCCTCGGGGCGCCAACCTGGGGCTCTCCGGCAGCAGCGCCACCGCCGCCGCCATCAGCGCCCCCGGCACCGCCGGCAGCCCCACCATCCAGCGCCATGCGGCCGGCGCGGCGGCGGCGGTCAGGCCGGCGTCGACGAGGACGGCGGCGAGCATGCCGGCGGTCAACATCACCTGCGCGCGCGTCATTGGGTGGCGGTCGGGCGGCTGGGCTCGTGCGCCGCAGGGCCGGGACCGTTTGCCGAGCCGCAAAGTCCGGAGCCAGGCTGCCCGCAGTCCGGAGCGCACGTGAGCCTCCGAGTCTGCAGTCCGCCACACACCCAGGGCGCAGCAAAGCGCGGAAGCCTCCAGAGGTTCCGCCGCTTTGCAGCACACCACCGCAGCACACCCGCGCCCACCCTACACACACACTCGTGCACGCGCGCGCCCGCGCGCGCGCTTGCCTCGTAAACCTGCACCGCCGCGCCCCGCCTCGACGCCGGCGCGATCTCCCCGAGGTACGCCGGCACCGCGATGGCCGATGCCCCGATGCCGAGGCCGATGATCAGCCGCCCCGCGATGAGCGCACTGGCGGGGGCGGGGTGTGGACGCGGAGATGGGGTGGGGGTTTTGGCTGCTAAAAAGGCGGGCGCCGCGCCGTCTGGCCACTCGCCCTGGCCGCGCGCCGGGGCGCCGGGAGGGGGCGCGGGTTGCGGGCTGCGCGTCCGCGCCTCAGACGCAGCCGCCCAGACGCAGCCGCCGCAGCGCTCACCCCGGCCCGCGCGCCGCGGCCATCACAATGGGCCCGAGCGCGAAGAACGCGCCCTGCGCCGCAATCGCGCGCCGCCGGCCGTAGCGCAGCATCAGCGCGCCGCCCAGGAAGGTGCCGAAAAACGCGCCTGCGGGCGCGGCGGGCGGCGGCGGCGGGCGGCGGCGTCGGTTTTGTGCTGCCGTTCTGCGCCGGCCGCGGCTCCGGCGGTCGGTCGCCGCAGCTGCGGGTGCCGCCTCCGCCACTGCAGCTGATAGAAGTGGCGGGAATCCTGCCTGTGCTTCATGCGCCCGCAAGCAGGGCCCGCTCGTCCGCACTCGGCGGCCGCGGCAGCTTGCCCGCCGCCGTTGAATCCCATTCTTCGCACCGAGTTTGGCCGCGCCCACAATTGCCTCCACGGTGGCGTCCTCCGTTATCGAAAACTCAAGCTTGATGCCGTGCATGGCCCCGCCAATCAGGCCGAGGTCTGCAAAGGCGGAAGGGGAAGGTAAAGGGGCGCGGCGCGGCGGGGGGCCGTTGGTGTGCGCAGCTCCCTGCATGGCGCGGCTGCCTGCATGGCGGGGCTCGGAAGCGCGAGCTGGGCGAGGCTAGCGAATGGCAGGGCGGCGGTGGCGAACCCAGCGCCCTCACCATAGCCAAATAGGAAGCCGGCGATGCTGGCGAGCGCCGCAATTCGGGCCAGCATCGTCGCAGCAGCGGCAGCGGGCCGAGCGGCGCAGTGCGCAGCGCGTGTGGCGGCGCGCCCGCCTCTGTCCGTCCGTGATCACCGCTTCTCCGATTTCTACGGTATCATGACGTTTGCCAGCTGCGTTTCAAGCTCCATGAACGCCGTTCTTCTGCGTGCTTGCCCCGGGACGCCTCGCTCGGCGTTGGATTGCGTGTTCTTGCTCGTTTTCGAGGGACGTACGTTGGGCTAATACACATGCAACCCATCAGCTGCATCAGTTCGTGGCCCCTGCCGTGTCACTTGCCGGCCGCCAGCGGGCCGCCGCTGCCAGCGTGCAAAGCGCCGCCCCGCCCACCGCAATCGAACGCGCCCTTGAAGAGTGGTTCAGCACTTTACACCAGAGCGCGCACCCACTCCCGGCAGGCCCACTGCACGGCGGCGTCGACGATTTCGTCCGGGCCGCCCTCGGTGCGGGCGCCGCCCGGCGCCGTCGCCGCAAACGAGCCGCCGCCGCCGGCCCGCGCCTCCCCGGCGCGGCCGTCGCTGCCTCGGCCGCCGGCGTCGTCGCTGCTGGTGCCGCCGATGCTCATTAGGCTCGGTGAGCGTCGGTGGCGCCGCTTGCCCTTCTTCCTCTTTGCCTTCTTTTCCTTCCTGCTGCTGCGCCGGCGCTTGTGCTTGCCGCTGCTGCTGCTGCTCCTGCTCCCATCCCGAGCTTTGCTTCTGCTTCTGCTCCTGCTGCTGCCTCTGCTGCTGCTTCTGCTTCTGCCTCTGCTCCTGTGGCCGCTGCTGTTGCTCCTGCTGCGCCGCCGCTTGCTGGCGCCACCTGGCGCCTCGCCTCGCGAAAGCGGCTCCCTGCGCTCCCGCTGCTGCTCTCGTTTTGGAGACCGCCCCTCCTCCTCCTCCTCCTCCTCCTCCTGCTGCTGCTGCTGCTGCTGCTCCAACGCCGGCGATGGCGGCATTGCGGGTGCTGCCGCCTCGTCCCGGCGCCTGTGCGGCAGCCGCGCAGCCTCGGCCCCCAGCCCAAGGCTGCGAGCGCTGCGCTCCGCCTCACCATCGCCGCCGCCGTCCCGCTGCGACGGCGATGGCCTGGGGCGACCGCCGTCGCCGCCGCCACCGCCGTCGCCCTGCCGCTGCCACTGCCAGCCCAGCCGCGTCAGCAGCGGCGCGAGGCAGGCCGCGGCCCCCTCACCTGCGCAGCGATCTACCAAGTGCAGTCGCAGCGTCCACGCGTTGAGCAGCAGCAGCAGCCGCTGCCGCGGTGAAGCAGGGTCCACGCGCCGCAGGAACGCGCGCTGCGCCGCGCCGCCGTCCGCATCACTCCCCCCCTCGCCGCCGCCGCCGCCGCCGCCGTGCAGCGCCGCCGCCAGCGCCGCGACGCGCTGCAGCTGCGGCCGCGCCGCGGCGTCGCCGGCGAGCACGCGGCGCAGGCGGCCCGCGTGGCACGCGAGGGCGTTTGCGAGCAGCGCGTCCCTCGCGTCCCGCCACTCCACGCCGGCGAGCGCCAGCGGCGCGTCCCTCTCGGGACCTGCTCCCCCAGCTCCCACGGCCGCCCCGCCCTCGCCGCCGCCGCCGCCGCCGCGCGCCCAGCCACGCAGCCCGCCGGCGGGCGCGAAGTGGCGCGCGCCCAGCGTGCGCAGCACGGCCAGCAGCTCGCCCTCCCCCATCAGCGGCGCGACGCGCTGGCACAGCGCGCGCCACCCGACGCAGGTGGGCAGCGCGGAGAGCTCCCGGAGGATGTCCTCCCGCCACGCGCCGCCGCGGTGGAGGCGCTCCTGGAGCTCCTGGGGGGGTGATGGTGGTCGTGAGGGAGGGGCGTCGGGGGCGGGGAGCGGTGTGTTTTGACCGAAAGGGGCGGGGCCGGCGAATCCGCGCCTGGCGGTGGGGGTGGCGTGCAGGGCAAGCAGGCAGTTGCGTGGCCTGGTGCACACGAAGCAGACTCAACGCACCCCTCAAGGCCGTGTGGGATGCGCACATCTGCACACAAAACTGGGAGGCACACAAGTGCACGCAAGCGCCCGCGCACCCGCGCGCGCACCTCTGCGATGTAAGCGGGGTCCAGCGCCAGCCACTCGCCCCCCTCGAGGCTCCTCCGCACCTCGTGGGACTCCCAAAACTCGGGGCAGTCCCTCAGCAGGTTGCGCACCGTGGCCACCACGTCCAGTTCGCTGAAGTAGTGGGGCTTGGCCGCGACCGCCACGGGCGCCTGCGGGTGGCGGCCCGCCCACACCAGGTGCCGCCACGCGTCGTCGCGGCGCGCCAGCGAGAAGCCCGCGAGCGCCCACGCGCCGCGCCGGAAGGACGCGAGGCCGCCGGTGCCGAAGCCGCCGAACCACGCCGCGATGAGCGCGTCTGATCTGGAGAACAGCCCCCGCAGCAGCGACGCGCTCGGCGCGAGCAGCGCCGCGACGCGCGGCGCGCGCACGTCGCAGGCGAGCGCGAGGAGCTGGCGCTCGGCGGCGCGGGACAGCGGCGTGGGGCGGCCGCCGGCGGCGCCGCCGCCGGGGGCGCCCAGGAAGCAGGCGGCGGCGGTCGCCGGCTCCACGCCGCGCAGCGAGGCGATCGTGTCGATCAGCCACGTCTTGGCCTCCAGCGCGAGGTTTGGGTCGGACTGGTTGGGGGCGGTGGGGAGAGGGCCGCATGGGGGCAGCGCCTGAGCGGCAGCGGCTGAGCGGCAGCGGCGGCAGCGCGCGCAGCGTGCCCGCTGCCGCACCCGCAGCGCCGACTCCAGCACGCGCAGAGCTTCGCGCAGGGCGTCCTCCACGCGACGTGCGCCGCTTCTCCCCACATCGCGGGGCTCCTCGCGCTCCACATACAGGGACAGGGCGGGCGCGCCCTTCATGGCTGCCGCGAGATCGACCGCATCCTTGGTACCGTAATCGCGCCTTGATTGAAGGAATGTCCAACGGGTGCCGCTGTGCGCGCCGCCACCAGTGCCGCCACGCGCCGCCGCCGCCGCCGAGCTGCACGCGTCAAACAAGCCCGAGCAAGAAGTTACTTGAAATTGCCTGCGCCACACTGCATGCACTGCGTTCCGTTGCAGGTGTTAAGCTGCTCTCGCCGCCCTAGGACCCCCAATCGGTGCCGTCGTCCTCGTAACCGCCCTCCTCCTCCTCGAAAGCGACCGGCGGCGGCGACCGCGGCTGCGGGGGCGGCGCGGCGGCCGGCTGCTGCTTCGCAAACCCGCCCGCAGCGGCCGAACCGGAGGCCGCGCGGGCGCCGCCGCCGCCGCCGACGCCTCGGCCGCTGCCGCGCGGCGCCTTGGCGATGGGCGGCGGCGTGGGCTGCGACTGCACCTCCGGCTCGCCGTCGGCCTCCTCCGCCTCTTCCTCCGCCCCCGCCTCCTCTGCCTCTGCCTCTTCCTCTGCCTCCTCCTCCGCCTCCTCCTCCTCGCCGTCGTCGCCCTCCGCCCGCTTCCGCTTTCCGCCGCTGGCGGGCGCCGGCGCGCCGGGGTCGGCCAGGGTGTGGTCGCTGAACAGGTAGGAAACGCCCTGGTGGAAGTTTGCGTTTATGGCAAGTTGCGTTTGCGGTGTCGAGCGATGGCTTCTTGCAGCACAGCGCCAGATTGGGAAGCTTGCTCCTCGTAACGAAGCTGCCTTGGACGCACTTCAGCATACTGCGCAGGCAGCGGCGCAGCCAGCCAGCGAAAAAACAGGCAGCAGCAAATGCAATCAATAAGCGCTGCCCCAGAGGGGCGGAAGCCGCGCGCGCACACCTTGGAGCGGGTGAACGCCGACACCTGCTGCCAGGTGGGGTCGGGGCTGTCGGCGGCGTCCGCCAGGTGCGCCCACGCCGCCACGCCCTGCTGCTCCGCCGCCCCGCCGCCGCCGCCGCCGCCGCCGCCGCCGCCCCCGCCCCCGCCGCCGCCCTTCCCCGCCACCCCGCCGCCCTCGCCGGCGCCGCCCCCCGCCTCAGCCGCGGCGCGCGCGAGCTCCTCGCCCTTTGCTGCTGCTGTTGCCGCGCTGCCGTCGCAGCCGCACTTGATGGCTTTGTGGGTGTCGCAGGCGATGGCGGGGTCGACGCGGAAAAGGGAGCGCAGCTCGTCGCGGCTGAAGGTGCGAACCTGCCAGCGGGCGGTTTTTTGAGAAGCCATGTTTTGTGCGAAGTTGTGGGAGGGGGAAGCAGCCTGCCGGGGTTTCTTGGAGCCTTGTATTTTAGCAGTGGAAGCGCGCGCTCTGTTGCGGTCGCGCGCGATAAGCGAAAGCAGCGCCACGCCACCGTGGGGGAGCTGTGCCCCCTTAGCCAACCCACCTCCTGTCCGACCTCATCCACCAGCGCCTCGCTGAGGCCCATTTTTGATAGCTGCCGCTGGAACACCTGGGGCAGCGGCCAGGGGGGAGGGAATTATGGGCCAAGGGGCTTCATCAACAGCGTAAGCAACGCGCCAAGGCAAGGAGCTTGGGCAGGTGCTGGGGCAAAGCGCGCGTGCACGTGCCAGTCAGACACATGTGCACACAGTCAGCAGTCAGTTTGCGGCGCGCACATGCCCAGCTGGCGGCCCCACCTTTTCCTCGATGGAGCCCGCCGTCAGCAGCCGGTAGATCCACACCCTCTTGCGCTGCCCCTCGCGCCACACGCGCGCCATGGCCTGCAGGTCGTTGGCCGGGTTCCAGTCCGCGTCGAACAGCACCAGGCGGTTGGCGCCGATGATGTTGAGGCCCACGCCGCCGGCCTTGGAGGACAGCTGTTTGGGGGGGGCGGGGGCGCGGCTTCAGCGGCAGCGGCGGGGTCGCTTTGAGCGCGGGAACACCAAGGGAGGGGTGCTGCCTACACCGCGCTGTGTGGGCGCTGGCGGCGGCTGGAAAGCGGCGGGATCATGCATCAGCCCTACCCCACCCCCCCCCCCCCCGCGCACCAGGAAGCAGAAGGAGGGATCGTTCGCGTCGTTGAACCTGTCCACCAGCCCCTGCCGCTGCTTCACGCTGCACGAGCCGTCGAGGCGCAGCGTGGCCCAGCCGTGCCCGGCGCACATGCGGCCCAGCACATCGAGCGCCTGCGGGCGCGCGGCAGCAAAGGGTGCGCAGGGAATGATGAGAAATAGACTCAGCCCTTCACACCAGCCCGCATCATGATCTTGTGCAGTGCCCACTGCAGCTGTATTCGGGGCGCAGAGCAAGGCTGCCCAACCCCACAATGCCCACATAAACTGGCCCACAGGAGCAGCAGCTGTTCGCACCTGTGTGTAGTTGGACACCAGCACGACCTTGTCGGTGGGCTCGCTCTTGCGGATTGCCTTGAGCAGCGCCTCCAGCACCATCACCTTGCCTGGAGAAGGGAGCGGGGGCAGGCAGCAGGGGCCGCAATAGGAGCATTCAGGGTTTTTGAGTGCAAAGCCGTGTAATCACCCTAGATCTGAAGACGGTCTCGTGCGGCACCTGTTCAAGGCCTCTGCGCGTGACGGCGGCGTCAGCGGCGGCAGCGCACAGGCAACCCACTCCTCAACCTGGCCCCTCGTGCGCACGAGGCACCCGTCGCACCCGAGTGGAAGGCCTGGCAAGCACGCGGCTGGTATTGGGGATAAACGTCCGGCCGCTCAAAGATGGGCAGGCAGCCCTCAAACCCGGTGAGCTGCCCGCCGCCGCCGCGCCCGCTGGCTGAAGCCGCCTTGCCGCTGGCCGCGCCCGCGCCGCTGGCGGCTCCCGCGCCGCTTGCCGCACCCGCGCCGCTGGCCGCACCGCGCGCGCTGGCCCTGGCTGGCTGGGGCGCACCGAAACCGCCGGGCACCGGCACTCCCGCGGCGGCTGCGGCAAGCTCGTAGACCAGGTCTGGGTGGCAGCAAAGCTTTTTGACCGCGGTGATCGCTGCCAGCGGGGCCAGCGTCTCGCTCCTGGGCGCCTTGGGCGCCTTGGGCTCGCCAGCGCCCGACGCGCCGCCGCCGCCGCCGCCGCGGCCGGCGCCGGAGCGGCCCCGCCCCCGGCCGCGCCCGCTGCCGGCGCCGCGGCCGCTCGCGCCGCCAGCGCCAGACGCGGCCGGCGGCTGCGGTGCCGTGGATGCGAGCAGCTGCTGCACGGCTTTGGAAGCCAGAAAGAACTCGTACAGCCGCAGCTGCAGCGGCGCGAGCTTGCAGAACACCACCTGTCGGTTTGAATCGCCATTGTCTCAGTGTTTGCACTTTTTGCAGGGGCAAGGCGTGTATGCCTGCTTAGCACGGCGCATGCGTTGCGGCAGCCACGCACACACCGCAGGCCCATGTCAACCCAGAGCCGCAGCCATACGCGCCCCCTTCACACCTGCTCCACCTTTGCCGGCAGCAGCTTTTTGAGCACCGTCGACGTGCGCCGCAGCATGAACCTGTTGCACAGCTCCATCAGCTCGTTCATCGCCGCGAGGCCGCGCTCCACCTGCTTGTCTGTCGCGTCCGAGTCGCGGCCGCGCTGGATGGGCAGCTCGTACTGCGGGCGGCGCCGGGTTTTTTTATAGCGGGCCAGGTGCGTCGAAGCGCTTCGCAGTGCAAGCCACCGTGGCGGCGAGGCCGCTTTGAACAAATCCGTGCTTGCAGCGAGCGCAGTTCAATGCGCCTCCAGAGCACTGAACGCGCGCAGTGCGCCCCTGCCCCCGCTGCCGCCGGGCCCACGCACCTTGCGCCGGAATTCGTTTGCGTCGCCCAGCAGCCCGGGGCACGCCACGTCAAAGACAGCGTGGAACTCAGACAGATCGTTCTGGATGGGGGTGCCTGTTTTTTTTGGTGGGGGGGTGGCCAATGTGAGCAGCTGCCGTATGGCTGTGCCACACCCCTGCAAAAGCGAGCAGTGAGTGCGCGAGCGGCCATGCCGGCTGTGCGCGGGTCGGGCGCACCGGAGATGAGCAGCCGCCGCCGCGTCGCCAGCCCCGACACCGCCTGAGTGATCTGGGCGTCTGTGTTTTTGAGCTGGTGGGCCTCGTCGCACATCACCACGTCGATGCCCAGCTTGCCGACCTCGGCTTTGTGCATCCTATCGTGTTTTGGTTTGGTGCAGGCGGGAGCTTGAGATGGCCCTGAGTGGTGGGGCTACACCTGAGTGGTCGGGCGCTGGTCAACGGCAGTCAAACTTGGACGTCGCACGGTCAACCTTCCAGCCGGCAGGAAAGGGGTTTGGCCACCCTGCCAAAAGCTGCCCCTAAAAAAACCCCGCATCGCACCGGAAAGTCGTATAAGACATTACCAGCACCTTGGGCTTGGAGCCTGGGCGCGCAAAGCCGCGGAACTCCTGTTTGGTGAGGAGGGAGGTCGGTCATCAGCAGGCGGTCGCAAGCGCATGCAGGAGCGGCGAGAGCTACGCATGGCACTGCATGCATGCGGCCAGCTCGCCGCATGCACCGCTGCATGCACCGCCGCCCCCCAAACCTGCAGGGCGTCTTTGACCGCGGCCGCCTTGGTATCGTCCACCACCACCGGCGCCACGCGGTCGCCCAGCCAGCGGCCAAACTCCTTGCCCCAGTTCTGCACCAGGCTGCTCGGGCACAGCACCAGCGGCCGCTTGCAAGTGGGGCCCCCGTGGATGCCCTTGGTCAGCAGGCACCAAAGGCTTGCCACCTGGTGGGTTGAATTAGGGTTGCAGCGACAGGCGCATGAGGGATGGCACAGGCGAAGCTGCACACGGGCATGCGGTGCGCCTGCCCCCGCTGCCAGCCCCCCAAACAGCCAGCCAGCAACGCAGCGAGCAAGGACTATCCGAGGCCGCTCACCGTTTGGTAGGTCTTGCCGAGCCCCATCCCGTCCGCAAGCACCGCGCCCGACACGCCGTCCTTCAGCGTTCCGCAAAGGCAGCTGAAAACGAAGCGCACGCCCTCGCGCTGGTGGGGCCGCAGCGTCCGCACCAAAAATCCGTCGGCGTGCACCTTGTGCCTCGGCGGGCCGGCTGCTTTTGATGCTTCCGCCGCCGCCGCCTGCGCCCGCACTGCCTCCGCTCGCGCCTCGGCTGCCTCAGCGCGCAGTGCGGCCAGCGAGCCGGGTGCGGCCGCCGACGCTGCCGCCGCGCCTGCGCCTGGGCCTGTGGGGCTGGGGGCCGCTGTGTCTGCGTCCACGCCCACGACGCTTCCACTGCTGCTGCTGCTGTGGGCGCCACCCACAGTGGCCGGAGCCCCCGCCTCCTTGACCGCCCCACCGCTGCGCTTTGCATCCTCATCGCCGGCGCCTGCCCCGCACTCTGACGCTGCCGCGGCTGCTGCTGCCACTACTGCCGCCTCGGCCTCGGCTGCGCGCGCTGCGGCGGCCTCAGCCGCGGCCGTCGCGGCCCGCAGAGCGGCGAGCTTGGCCTGGTATGACTCGTCGGCATCAGGGTCGTACAGGACCAGGTCACTGGCCGACGCCTCGTCATCGCCCGGCTGCCCCGCCGCATCGCCGCCCGCCTGCGTCACGAAGACCTTGCGGCCGATCGCAGCGAAAAGGTCGGCGCCTGCCGCGCCGTAGCGGCGCTTCATGCCCAGGCTGCCACGGCCGGCGGCGCTGGTCTTCTCCGGGTCTTGGTTGAGGAGCGGGCACTGGCAGAAAAGGGGGCAGGGGCGGGCGGGTGGGCGCCTCACACCTCCTGACCAACGTGCAAGGTCTGCCTGCGCATGCCGCCGACTCGCATGGCGTCGTGACGGGCAGGGGCATGCATGCATGGCGCCCGCATGGGGGCCCATTCCGGCTCACTTCGCAATCCCATGGCCACATGGGCGGCACGCACCTTGTACGGGGCCATCACAGGCACTGTCCTGTGGGTGGAGGTCGAGGCGGTGCTCGTGCTGCTGCTCGCGCGGCTCGCAACGCCGAGTCCGGCAGAGCCGCCGCCGACGCCCATCCAGCCGCAGCCCGCGGAAGACTTGAGGAGCGGCAGCGGCTTGGCGCCGTGCGCGACCTGGCCGCCGCCGCCGCCGCTGCTGCTGGCGGCGGCAGTGACCCCGCCCGCCTTTGGCGGCGCGGCGTCCTCATCGTCGCCGCCGCCCAGCTTTGGCCGCTTCGCGCGGGCAGAGGGCGCTAGCGATCGCCTCATGGCCGACGCTGCGCCTGTTTCCGCGCCTGCAGGCGGCCTGTCGTCGCGCGAATTGGGAATGCGGGGGGAAGCGCGGGTGCGCGGGATCACATCTTCCGGCGCTGGTTGGATATGTATTCGAGATTAAACGCTGATCGAACCGGAAAAGACCCGGCGCCGATGCCGACCGGTGTGCGCTGTGCGTGCTGCGCATGCTACGTGCGCGGCAGCGGCAGCCGCATCCATGCAAGGCCACTCCCGCACCAGACCCCGCCTGCGCGCTGTTCCCAGCGTGATTCCTTCCGCCCTGCCTGCCTTCCTGGCCCGCCTTACAATCAGGTGCGCGGTCAACGCGGTCCAAAGCAAGAAAAGCTGCCTCGCGCGAGCAACTGCAAGTAGTGAGCACCCTGCGAAATCCACGCGGCCCTGCCCGCTGCCGCGACCCCGCCAGCTCAGGCGGACGACTCCTGCCGCGCCTGCTGCTGCGCCGACTGCAGCGCCTCCCTGCTGTTCGCCAGCAGCGCCGCCGCGAGGATGCTGCGCTGCTGCGTCTGCTGGGCCTGCGCGGCCCCCTGCCGCGTCACCGCCTGCTCCACCAGGTGCGCCGGCACGGGCGCGATGCGCTGCCCCTCCTCAGAAGCCACCGACATCATCCAGAGGTTTTGCCACTGCAAATAGAGGTCGAGCCGCGGGAACAGCAGCTGCGTCGCATTCGGGCCCGCCACGAACGCCGTCGGCTGCTCCTGCGGCGGCGCGCCCTGGGCTGCGGCGATGAGGCGCGCCGCCGCAGCCCACTGGTGCTGGAACAGGTTGAACTCGTCCGCCGCCAGCTGCACCACCTCGAGCGGCACGACGACGGTGGCGGCCGCGGCGGGCGCCGCCGGCTCGGCGCGCGCGCGCTTGCGCGCGGGCACGCGGCGAGGCGCCGAGGGGCTCGGCAGCCACCCGCCGTCCTCGTCCTCCTCCCCCTCCTCCTCCTCCCCGAAGCTGTCCGGCTCGCTGTCGCTGCGGTTGCTGGAACCCGTCTCGTCCATTTCTTCGCTGCCGCTCTCCCCCGCCCCGCGCGGCGCGCGCCCGCGGCCCCGGCCCCGGCCGCGACCCCGGCGGCCCCGGCCGCCGCCCCGGCGGCCCCGGCCGCCGCCGCTGCCCGCGGGCGCGGCGGCGGCGGTGGTGGCGGTGGCGTAGGTCGCGGCTGTCTCCGGGGCCCGGCTCAGATCGAGGGCCCCCGCGGCAGCGGCTGCCGTTGGCGCGGCCCCGCCCGCGGCCTCCGCGCTGCGCCGGCCGAGGTTCACTTTGGGCGTCGGGGCCGGCGGGGGGTGGAAGGCGGGGTCCAGCTTGCTGCGCGTTTGGGTTTTTGTGATGGGGGGAAGCGGGGTTTTTGGAGGGGGGGTGCTGCCGCCGCACAGCCGCAATGCACTGCAGGGGAGGGTGCTGCATGCACTGCCCTGCTGCGGCATGGCCGGCCGGCACATGGCCTGCAATGGGGTTGCAGTATGGCCGCAACGTGCAGAAATACGGCCCACCCAAAGGCGCTCACCGTCCGGTCTTGCTGAGGTAGCGGCCAAAGTCGCCGTCAAACCGCCCCCGCGCCAGCCGCGAGCACTCGTGCTGCAGGAACAGCTGCAGGGATTGATTGCGGGGGTGGGGGTGGGGCGAGGCGGCCGGGCTTGCGGTGCGGCTGCTGAATGCACGCGCAACGGGGTGGGGCACTGGGGAACGAGGCAGCTGCTGTCACTGAGAGCTTGAATCCGCCGCCGCAGGGTCAAGGGTCAACGCAGCACGCCGCCCAGGGGCAGCAGCAGCAGCACGTCGCGCGGGAAGCAAGCGGGGCAGCTAACAAGGGGACGTAGGGCTCTCGCCACCCCTACCTTGATGGGCGCGGCGTCTGGGTGGTGGTGGTTGTCCCTGAGGAGGGGCGGCTCAGCAAAGTCCTGGGGGGGGTGAGCGATTGGTACGGGGGAGGAAAGGGGATGGGCGCTTGGTCAGCAGCCGAGACTGATGATTTGGCTGGGATGGCGGTGCTTGGGTTGGCGGCTGCCAGTGCAAGGGTTCAGCCTGTCTGCGCGGGGGGCTGGCAGTTGCGGCACCCAACGCTGGGGGCCACACATCGGCTCCGCCCGCCCCTAATCAAGCTGCAGGGTTTATGGTTTCCTAAACCCCAAACCCTAAACCCTTCACGGGCCGTTGTAGGATTTGTCTGGCTTGGTGTCGCACCATGTCGCTGCGGGCCAGGTGGCAGGTCTTCATGGCGTCTGTCTGGGTGATGCGGCGGTTCCGGTCCGCCTTCAGGTACTTGAACTGCGGGTTCGGGGTGGGGGGTGGGGGGGGGCGTTTAGGGGTTTCACTGAGGTTTCAGGGGGGTTTCCGGGGGGGGTCGGGTTTTTCAGGGCGGGTTCAGTTTATGCTGTCAACTTGGGCCGCAGCTCGTCGCTCGCTGCCCGTCATCCCCAGGAAAAACCTGCAAGCACGCAAAAGCAGTGCCCACAAGCCAAGCCCGCCGCCGCACGCACGCATCCGTCCCCCACGCCGCCGCAGCCCCCACCAGCTTCATGAGCCACAGCGGCATCCAGCGCGGGGCCTGCGGCCCCGCGTTGAGCGCGTAGATCAGGCGGTACTGCAGCTCCGCCTTTGGCCCCGTCAGCTTGAGCTGCGCGGCCCTCAGCCACTCCTTGAGCTGCTGCACGCCCGCCTGCATGACCTGCTGCTGGCTCGGCAGCAGCCTGGGCGGCGGCGGCTCCTCGGGGAGCGGCGTCTCGGCCGGCCAGCACTTTGGGAGCCAGACGCCGTTGGAGACGGCCCGGAAGGCGCGGTGGCAGGTCATGGCAAAGGGTAGGGTCGTCAGGAAAACCTCTGGCGGGGTTTTGGGTTGGGGGCAGCGGTGCGGTGAGCGAGTGGGCACGGCCGAGGAACGATGGGAGGACGGCACGAAGAAGCTGTGGTGATGATGGCTGGGTTTCTTGCAGGCAAGCCAACTGCAGATCTGACAGAGCGGGGGTGGGCCGGGCGGAGTGGGGGGTTTCTCACAGGCGCGGCAACCCGGGCGTGCTGCCCCGCACCCGTCTTGGGCCACAGCGGGTTGGGCGCCCCCGGCTCCACCAGAAAGCCGGCAATGTGGGTCTGGCGATTGGGCAGGGGGGGGGGGAGCGATTAGGGGGTGAGAGGC
This sequence comes from Raphidocelis subcapitata, assembly GCA_003203535.1. Classification (NCBI taxonomy): domain Eukaryota; kingdom Viridiplantae; phylum Chlorophyta; class Chlorophyceae; order Sphaeropleales; family Selenastraceae; genus Raphidocelis; species Raphidocelis subcapitata. The sequence goes on from BDRX01000007.1 coordinate 511,189, forward strand.
GGCGGTCGGTGGCAGTCAATGGCGGTCAAGGGCGCCGGTGGCGGCCGAGCTCCCGCGGCGCGACAGCAGCCGCGCGTCCCGTGCCTGCCTGTCCCCACTGGCCGGCTGGCTGGCTGGCTGAACGCAGCGTGGTCTACGCCGCCTAGCGCCCCGGCTTTGCCCAGCCACGACCTGCCGAGGTTTAGTCAGTCATCCCTGCCTGCAAGACCCCAAAACCCGCACCAGAACGACCTCGGGCATCAGATCCAGCCCCATGGGCCGCGGCGGCGCGGGCGCCGCAGGCGGCGCGGCCGGCGGCGCCACCGCGGCCGGCGGTGCCGGCGCCGGCGCCGGCGGCGGCGCCGCCGCGGGAGGCGCGTGCTGCGCCGGCGGCGGCAGCGGCGGCGGCGGCGGCGCGTAGAGCGCCGCGAGCGCGTGGGCCATGTCTGGCACCGCTTCGGCGGCGCCGTAGAGCAGCGCGTTGAGCTCTTCGATGGATGCGATGCCCGCCATTTCGCTTTTGGCTGCGTTTCGGGGAGGCGGGCGCGGCGGCGGGCTGGCAACGAGGCGCACGCTGTTCAGCGCGCGCAGCACGCCGCGTGCGCGCGCAGCGCGGCGGGCCCCGCAGGCGCCCCCTGGATCGCGCCCGCACCGTAAATTGGCGATCCCGACGCCCCGCGGCCGCTTTCGCGCGCTGTGGCGGCCTCGCTCGGCACTCCCGGCTGGTCTTCGCGACCGACGCCCGGATCCAGCGACCCCAGGCAACGTTTCGGTGCCGGGGAAACGCGGGAAATGGGCGGCGCCCATTGGAAATGGCCGCGACGCCCGCCTGCCTGCCTCCGGCGTCGGCGGGGTGTCGGGGCGCCAGCTGCGCGCCGGCGGCCGCAGGACCCTTCCAACGCCCCGCCTCGCCCAGCCCAGCCCCCCTTCCTGCCTGCCAGCGTCAAAGGTGTTTACAGTTCAACATGCAATCGGGGCGCGCTGTTTGGGCGGCACATTGGCTTGACCGGGGAGGGCGGCCGCCTCGCGCCTGGCACGTGCGTTGACAACTAAGACACATGCGAGCCCTCGTGCGTTGAAGAGCGGGCCGAGGAGCCTAGGCAGCACAGGGCGTGCCCATTCAGCCCAGACGGCCCCAAAGGGGAGGGGACTGCTTCTCGCTGGCCCCGCTCAGGCCACCCTGTTGGACTTGCGCTGGTACAGCCCGCTGGGGGGCCTCCTGGACTCCTCCTGGCCGCCTCCGCCGCTCACCGAGGACCCCGCCTCCCCAACCGACTCGGCCGGCGCCGGCGAGGGCGCCCCGCGCCGGGCCGCGGCCGCGGCCGCGGCGGCGCGCGAGGACACCTCGGCCCCCTCGTCCTCGGGGGTCGGGGTCAGCGCAGACGCGTAGTCCGACCCCGCGGTCGCCGCCGCCGCCGCCGCCGCCACGTCGGCCCCGCCGCCGCCGCTGCCGCGGCCCGTGAAGCTGCCCCGCCCACCAAACCCGGACTTGAACGTGTTTGCCAGCTTGCCCTTGGCCTTTGCAAACACGCCGCGCCGCGCGGCGGCGTCAGGGTCCAGCAGGCTGCGGCTGAATGCGTCGGTCCCGGAGCCGAAGCGCGAGGCGCGGCCGCTCAGCAGGTCGGCCGTGGGGATGCCCGCCGCGTCGTTGCCGCTGCCGAGGGCCTTGTAGGCGACGGACCAGGAGGCCGCCAGCACGTCGATGGCCTGCGGCATGGACAGCGCCGCGATCTTGCCCTGGGGGCGGGGCGGGGTGGGGCGAGGGGTTTGTCGGGTGTTTGGTGAGCGGCGGTTCCGGTTTTGCGGGCGGTTTTGGATCCTCTCGCTGCCGTTTGGCCCCTCCCCTCCCCTCTGCCAAAACCAAGGCGGTGGCGCCCAAGGCGGTGGCGCCCCAAAACCGCTACCCAACGCCCCCTCGCACACGCAGACGCATGCGCGCGCGGGCATAGCCCTCGCCCCCGCCCGCCCTCGCACCTGGTCCGTGCGCGCCACGAGCCCCCAGCGCTCCAGGCGCGGCAGCGAGTCCTGCACCTGGAAGTCGATGCGGTGCTCAAAGTCGCGCACTAGAAACTCCTCGCACAGCGAATCGAGCTCGTCCTCCTGGCAAACGGTTACGGGGTTGGATGGGCGAGGCGGGGTGGGTTTTGGTCAGTCACTTGGGGCAAGTAGGGGGCCAAACTCAACCATTGTTTAAACTGCGCCCGGTTTTAAACTCCAGCCCACCCCCACCTTGCCTGCCTCGAGCTCTCAAGACTCGAAACCACCCCAAACCCTGTGCCTCGCTAACAAAACCGCCCAAAAGCACCTCCCCCCCCCCAACCTTGAGTGCCCTGTCCTTGAGCAGCAGCAGCATGTAGGCCAGCAGCATCTGCTTGAACTGCTGGTCGGCCATTTCCTCCATAATGGCGGTGACCTGGTTTAGTTTGGGCATTTGGGGGCGTTGTTGGGGGGCGTGCAATGGGGTAGGCAGAGGGCGCGTGAGAGGGGCTGCGGGCCGCCCCGTTTTGGGAGGGCTGGCTGGCTAGGGGTCGCAGCAAAAACACAGGCTTGACAGCGGCTTGGGGTACCAGCACAAACATAAACAAACCAAACACCCCAACCCGCGCGGCGCCGCCACCCACCACGCCCTCCTGGCTGTCCTGCATTTTGTCGTACAGCGTCGCGCACATGTCGTGCTGCATCTGGCTCTTCTGCGTCTGCGCCTGGCTGTAGACCTGGAAGCAGCGGGTCAGCACCAGCGACGCGGCGGTCCACAGCGCGTTGACGCTCAGCTCCTTGCCGGCCTTTGGGGGGGGTGAGTTGGAAGGGGGGGAGGTGACTTGGGAAGGCAAGCCCGAGTTGGAACGAGGTCGGGGTTGGCCGTCAGGAGGCGGTCTTGGCCCGGGTCTGGGGGTGTTTGCTTGCAAACAGGAGTCGACGAACCCAAGCGCGGGCGCAGGCGCAGGTGCCGTTTGGGTCCCCGCACGCAGCACGAAACCAGCAGCTGCCCGGTTGCAGCTGCAACGCCCTACCAGCCCCCCCAAACCGCCGCGCGCCCGGCAACCCCCGGCCTGCTCACCCGCGCCAGCATGAGCGCGCCCGTCACCAGCGCGGTGACGGTGGTGATGAGGAGGTTGATCAGCTGGAAGGGCTTCACGTGGACGCGCTTGCTGGGGAAAATGATCTCAACGTCGGCCATGGGGGTCTCGCCAAACACCTGCGCGCGGGGCGGAGTGGCGCGGCAGGCGCAGGGAGGGGGGTTGAGGGCGGATCTCAACTGGCATTGATACGGCGGCCCCAGCCGGCAACACGCTTGGAGGAAGCGGGCGGGGCATGCTTTGAGGAAGCGCACACTCTGTGAGCAGCGCGCGCGCCCTCGGGGGACTGGGTGCTAAGCCCCCCCAACCCCGGTCAAACCCCGGTCAAACCCCGGTCAAACGCAGCACCTTGATGTAGATGTTGCGGGCGTTGAGCAGGTGCTGCACGCGCTCCTCCTGGCTCTGCTCGGCCTCCTCGCCGGCGGGCTTCTGGTCCTTCTTGTCATGGATGGCGCGCCTTTTGAGGGGGGGGGGCGCGGGGTGCGGGGCAGGGCGTGTCTCGCTCTGCAGTGCAGCAGGCTGCTGGCATGTGCGGCAGAGGTGGCCGCACACAGGAGGCCGTCAGCCAACGAACAAACAATCGGAGGACCCGCATGGCAGGCACTTCAAGGCGCAAGGCTGTCGTTAGAACAAGGGAATGAAAGCCGCAAACACAGCCCAAACAGAGCCCCCATAACGCTGGTCAAACCCAGCCCGCACTCCATTCCCCCTTCCCCCCCAAAGTGCTGACCTGTACACCACGACCACGTCCCTAAAGGTTGGCTCCTGCAGCTCCAGCGTCTTGGGGAAGGCCTTGAGCAGCGTCAGCACAGTGGGGCACAGCCGCTTCAGCGTCACGCGCTCCACGGCCTGGCGGGGCGCGGGGGGAGGAGTTGAATGGAGGGGGGTGGGGCGTTAGGGGCAGGGCAGGGCATACGGGGCAGCGGGGATGGAGGGGGAAGAGCGCAAGGGGCGGCGCAGGGTTGGTTCATGGTTGCTCAGGTGGTTGGGGGCAAACAGCACGATGGCCGCCCGCCTCGTCAAACAAAACAGCCTCAAGCAAGCAATGCAAAAACCAGCCCGGCAAAAGCAGTGACGAGCACCGCCGCGCCGCCGCGCCCCCCCACCTTTGCATATTTGTGGTTTGAAGCAACGTAGGTCTCCCCCTGCATCTCCCCGCCCAGCGCCGAGTCGCACCGCGACGGCGCGTCCCGCCCCGACGCCGCGCTGGCCGCGCGCCCCCCGCCGCTCCGCCTCCCCGCGCCCGGCGCCGGCGCCGCGGCGGGGCGGCGCCACACGAACGACGGCAGCAGCGCGATGATCTTGTCGAGCACGCGCATGACTGTGTACTCTGTGAGCAGGTCCAGCTTCTCCTCGATGAGCAGCCCCTTGAGGCGCGCGGTGCCGACGCCGCGGTGGAAAACCAGGATGTGGTCAGCCACCTAAGGGGGGGCCGGGGGCGGGGGGGGAGGGGGGTTGGGTTTGGGGGGTCGCGGGTTTTGGGGGGGTGCGGTTTGTGCAGCTGACAGCTGGGAAGGGGGCTGCGCGACCAACGGGCAGCAGCGTGGGCGGTGCAACAGAGGGGCGAGAGGGCCTTGACGGTTCACCAGCACCAACACAAACACACACGCGTGCGCGCGCGCATCCACACAAGCCGCCCACCTCGTCCGGCAGCCTGTCCCTCAGCTCCCTCTTCCCCGGCGCCGCCCAGAACCGCTTTGTCATGGCGCCGTCCATGTACCCCCACTCCACCTCGAGCGGCAGGTTGAGCTGGAAGGACTCTGACTGCGCGATGCGCCACTCGTCGCGGGTCAGCAGGTGGTAGTGGCTGGCGCGCAGCACGTCGTAGGTGTCGCAGAGGAACTCTAGCTCCTGGGGGTGGGGGGTGGGTGGGAGGGGGGTGGAGGGGTCCGTCCGGGCAGGGGGTGGGAGACTGTGGCCAGCCGTGGCCAGCCGCATGCCGGCACGGGAGAGGGGGAGAAAAAGATGGTGTGCCCGTAGCTCGGCCCCCCACGTGCACCCCCTCCATGTGCACGTGCATACAAACCTCTTTGAATAACCCCCCCCCCCCCCCACCTTGTCGTCCAGGTCCTCCGGGGTGAGCTCCCTGCCCAGGCCCGCCAGGTAGGCCTTGTTGCGCGCCCCGCTGCCAAACGGCAGGAAGTTTGACCGCATGCGGTGCTTCAGGTCGACAAAGTCAAACGACGCGACCCCCTCCATGAGTTTGACCAGGTCGTCAAAGTGGCCGCGGTCCGACAGCTCCAGCCGGTTTTTGAGCGCGAGGCGCAGCTCCTCCTTGGGGACGCTGATGTGCTTCTCGGGCGGCATGACCAGGGTGTTGACCTGCGCGCGTGCCGCGTGCGGGGGGAGGGGTGCCGCGCGGGGTTTGCGGGGCCGGTTCGGCGGGGTTCTGGACCCGCGAGTGGGCTGCTGCGGTGGCGTGTGGAGCTGCGTGGCATCAGCCGGCCGCTCCTGCCGCCGCCGAGAGAGTGGCCAGAGCGGCGGCGCCCGCGGCGATCAGCAGGGCACACACACGGCCGGTTGGTGGCGGCGACTAGCAGCTGTGCCGGGGCGCGCCACCGCCGCGGCACGGGCGCGCCGGTAAGCGGCGGCGGCGCGGCGACGGGGCACGCCTCCGCCGAGCACTGCACCGCGCGCACCCCGGCCCCGCGCATCACGCGGGCCGTTCTCCTCTGCCTCAGAGCGCTTCGGCCTCGGAGGAGGAGGCGTCCGCGCGCGGGAGATCGCTGCCACGGGTGGCACCCCGCACTCCCGCCTCCCCACGCACCCTGCCACCCCCAGCCGCGTCTCTTTGGTTTGACATCGTGTTTGGGGCGCAGGTGGAGGCAGCAGCAGCTCGCGGAGCCGCCGCAACGGTCCCGAAGCGCGCGCCCGGGTGAATGGAGGTGCGTTCGCGTTGCTGGTTTCAAATGACGTCCTGAAAGCTTGTCGGACCGGTTCCGTTCAGGAGCAAAACACCACACGCAGTGGCTGCCCCTGAAGTTGCCTCATCCCGGCCAGCGCGATCCAGGCGCGGCGCGCGCCCGCAACATGGACGACCTGCCGGCCCTCGTGGAGCGCCTGCAGGCCAGGTGGGGAGGCGGAGCGGATGTGCCTGCCCGCAGCGCCGCGCTGCAGCGGCGTTGACTGCTGCATGCGGCGGGCTTTGACCGCGCCGCTCCCAACCCCAATCGCACCCAAGCGGGCCCAGGGACGGGGCTGCGCTGCAGCGCGCGGCGGCGGCGCTGGCCGCGGCGCGGCGCGGCTACTTTGCCGCCGCCTGCGGGCGCCGCCCCGCGGTGGCGCGCGCCGTCGCCGCGGTCCTCGGCCACCGCTTCGTGCCCGAGGGCGCGCCCGTGTTTCGGCGCGGCGCGCCAGGTGACGCTATGTACGTCGTTCTGTCTGGGTACTGCGAGGTGTCCCGCCAAGTCGTCGGCGGCGGCGGCGGCGGCGCTGCGGCCAGCCGGCGCACCACAGGAGCAGCGATGCCGCAGCCGGCGTCGGGGGGCAGCGCCGGCGCAGCCGACGACGACGCCGCGGCCCACGCGCCCTCGCGGCGAGTGACGCTGGAGCGGCAGCGCACCGAGCTGTTGCGCGGGCTCGCAGCAGGCGGCAGCGGACGGCAGGGCTCGGGCCTCGACGCAGCGGCAGCGACGGCGGCGGCGAGACGTGCCGCCAGTGCCGTTATTGCTGCGGCTGCCTCGGGCGAGGCGCCCACCGCCGACGGCCCCGCAGAAGCCCCCGAATCGCCGCACCCGGCGCCGCAGCCCGCTGCCGTCGCGTGGCTGTGCGAGGGCGACTCGTTCGGCGAGGCCGCCCTGCTGGACCCCGCCCGCCGCCGCGGCTGCACGGTGACGGCCGGCGACGGCGGCGCGCACCTCGCGGCGATCGACGCCGCGGCGCTGCGGCGGCTGGCGGCGGGGGCGCCGCCGGGGGCGGCGCAGGTGGTGGTCGCGGCGGCGTGCAGGCGCGCGCTGGCGGCGCCGCCGGGGCAGCGGCCGGAGGAGGACGTGGAGGCGCTGGCCCTGCTGTTTGGGGAGCTCCAGGTGAAGGGCGGTCTCGGTTGGGCCGGTGTGGGGTCTGTAGATAGAAGCGGCTGCTGAGCAACAACGTGTGTGTCAATTTGCTGCTGCAGTGCTTGCGACTCACCCCCCAGGCAACAGCCAGTGCCTCTGAGCTGTGCTGAACCCCGCTTGCGCCCCGCCCGCCCCCGCGTCGCCCGCCAGGCGCTCGCCCGCCTGCCCGAGTCCCTGCGCCTCCGCCTCGCGCGCGATTGCGCGGCGGTGTCGGTGCCCGCGGGGGGCGTCCTCTGCCGGCAGGGCGAGCGGGGCGATGCCATGTTTGTGGTGCTGAGGGGCTGCTGCGCGGCGCGCGCGGTGCCGCCTCCTGAGGGAGAGGCAGCGGAGACGGCGGCCGAGGCAGCGGCGGCACACGGGCCCGCGGCATCCATGCAGCAGCAACAGCTGGCGGCAGGCGCGCCCATGCTGGCGGCGGGGCCTTGGAGCAGCCCTCAGCCGCAGATCCAGCAGCCCGGGCCCTTGCGCGCGGCCGGCGGGCGGCGCGGCGCGACGTGGGAGGAGGCGGCGTTTACTGCAGAGGAGCGGCGGCGGCTGGCCGCCGTGGAGGCGGACCTGAGGGCAGGGCAGAAGCGGGTGAGGACTGCCGTCAACAGTGTGAAGGGGTTCAACATTGACGCTGGCTGGGGGCCATCAGGGGTGGGTTTCTGCTTTTACAGTCTGGCTGCCCGCAACTCACACACACATACCCTGCCTGCTGCCTCGATCGAATGCGCAGGACGAGGCCACCGGCCTGTTGCGGCATGCGGCCGAGGCGGAGGAGGCCGAGGCGCGCTGCGCGCGCGACAGCCTCTACTGGGTGGCCAAGTACGTCCGGGACGCCGCCTCGGCCGCCGCGACGGCCTCAGGGCCCGCGGCGCTCGGCCCCGAGGGCCAGGGCCTCTCCCCGCTCGCCGCCGTCGCCGCGGCACGCTGGAGGGACGCCGTCCGGGGCCAGCAGGCGGCGCGGCTCGCCGCGCGGCGCACGGAGGATGTAGAGGATGCAGAGGCCAAAGTGCTGCAGGGGATGGAGCAGCTGCTTGGCCGAGGCGCGGCGCGTGCATGGGCCGAGGCGAGGAAGGCCGCCAAGGCGCCGCCGCCGCCCCCCGGCGCTGCGCGGGCGGCAGAGGCGGCAGCCGGGGCCGCTGGCGTGCGGCAGCCTGAGGAGGAGGGCGGGGGCCCGGCGGACGCGGGCGACGGCGCGGCCGGCGACGGCGCCGAGGCCGCGACAGAGGCAGCGGCGCCGCCGGCGGCGGCCCCCACCGACGCCGAGGCGCTCGCCGCCGAGCTGGCGGCTCGCGCCACGCTGGAAGGCGTGCTGTCCGACGTCGCCGCGGCCGCCGCGCGAAAGGGCCTGCCGCCCCGCTTGGGGCGGAGGGCGTCGCTGAAGATCACGCGGGAGCTGAACAGGCGGGTTCTGGGCGGCGCGTCGTGCAAGGGCCTGCCAGGCGCTGCCGCGGCCGCCGCCGCCGCCCCTGCTGAGCCTGGGGCTACTGCTGAGGGTGGCGGCGGCGGCGGCGGCGGCGCTGAGCCGCAGGTCGTGGACGCGGCGCGCCTCCGCCGCAGCCGGGGCTCGGACGCGTCGGACGCGCGCACCGAGCTCACGGGGCTGGCCGGCAGTGAATGGAACGTTTCGTTTGGCGGCGGCTCGGACGCGGCCAGCCTGCTGGGCAGCCTGGAGTTCGAGGGCTCCCTGCTGCTGGCCGGCGGCGCGCCGTTTGGCAGCCGGCCGGGCAGCTGCGGGCTCGCGGCCGAGGAGAGCTGCGCGGCGGTGGCGGCGGCGACGGCCGCTGACCTGGAGGCGCGGTTTGGGGCGGTCACGCGGGTGGTCGGGCCGGGCCAGAGCTTTGGCGAGCGCGCGCTGCTGTCGCGCCGTTGGGCGCGCGCGGCGACGGTCGTCGCCGCCGACCCCGCCGCCGCCGCCGCCGCCGCCGCCGCCAAGGCAGACGATGGCAGCGCCGAGGCCGCCGCCGCAGAGGCCGGTGCCGAGGCGGAGGCCGAGTCGACACCGCCGTCGCCCTCCGCGCCCCCGAGCCCGCCGCCGCCCGTCGAGCTGCTGCGCATCGGCCGCGCCACCTTTGACGCGGCGGTGCGCGCGCTGCAGCTCGAGGCGCTCGAGGCGATGCTTGGGCTGCTGGCCTCCGCTGCGCCGCTGGCCGGGCTGCCGCGGGAGCAGCTCACCGCGCTCGCCGTCTTTTGCAGGCCGGCGGCCGCCGCGGCCGGCGAGGTGGTTGCGGGACAGGGCGAGCCAGTCGAGGCGCTGGCCATCGTGGCGGACGGCGAGCTGCGCCTGCTCGACGGCCCCGCGCCGCTGAGCGCGACGGCGGCCGCGGCGGCGGCCTCGGCGGCCGGCGAGGGCGCGGCGCGACTGCGCGAGGAGGGCCCCGAGGCCGGCGCCGGCGGGGCCGCGGCCGCCGCAGCAGCCGCTGGTGGCGCGCGAGCGGAGCGCCGCCGCGCGACGGCGGACCAGCTGCTCCGTGCCGCGGTCCGGGGCGCTGGCAACAGCACCGCCCGCCGCGCGCTGCTGCGCAACGCCTCGCTGCCTGCACGCGGCACGGCGGCCGGCGGCGCCGGGGTCCTCGGCGGCGGAGTGCTGACCGTGCTGGGCCCCGGCGGGCTGCTGGGCGAGAACGTTTTGGGAGACGACTCGGAGGACGCCCCACCGGGGGGGACGGACGAGGGCCCCGCCCTGGCGCGTCGCCCGCGCCCGCTGCACGCCGCGACCGCCGTGGCGGTGCGCCCCAGCCGCCTGATCCTGCTGGCCGCCGCCGACCTGCGCCGCTTCGGCCGCCGCCTGCGCGCGCCGCTGGCCGAGGCGGCGGCGCGGCGCGCGGAGTTCCTCGCGGCGCGGCGCCGCCTGCTGCATGGCGCGGCGGCGGGCGTCGAGGCGGCGGCGGCGGACCTGAGGCGGCAGCTCACGCTCGGCGGAGCGCCCGCGGCCGGCCCCTCTCCCGCCGCCGCCGCCGCAGCCGCCGCCGCCTCGGCCGCACCGCTCACGCCTTGGGACGTGCGTGCCGGGCGCCAGATCGTCCCGCCCAGGCCGCTGCCCTCCCTTGTGGAGGTGGCGGCCAGCGGCAGGCCCTTCCCCCAGGCCCTCCTCAGTGCAACGGCTGCACCGCCGCCGGCGCCGTCGCCGCCGCAGCGGGACGGCGGCGGGGCCGCGGCGGCGGCGGGGGCCTGGGAGTGGGCCGCGCCGGCCAGCGGGGCGGCCCACCCGGGCGTGTGGGCGTCCTCTGCTGGCTCGTCTTCGGGGCTGTGGCGGGGCCTGCCGTCTGGGCTGGCGGGGCCGGGCAGCAGCCAGCTGTCGTCTGCTGATGCGGGATGGGCGACCGGCGGGCTTCTGCCAGGTGGTGGCGCCGCTGCCGAAGCTCTGGGGTCGCCGCCGACGGGAGCCCAAGCCGCGCTCCCGCCGGCGCAGCAGCAGCGCCCCACAGCCGGCCCCGGCGCCGCCGAGCCCGAGGCGCCACCGCCGGCCGCGCCGCCGCGCCAGCAGCAACGCCAGGCGTCGCTTCGGGGCGGCCGCCGCGGGGGCGGCGCCGGCGCGGCGCGCGTGACGCTTGGCGGCGGGTTTGTGGCGTCGTATGGGGCCAAGCGGCTGGCGGATGAGAGCCGCGACCATCAGGCCGTGGTGCGGCGGCTGCAAGAGGTCAAGGGGCGGCAGGCGTAGGGCGGGCGCGGCCGCACTCAGGTGCTGGGCGCCTGAGGGGCAGCTCTGCGAGGCTTGCCCCGTGAGGCTGGTTTTGCGCGAGGGCTGGGCCGCCCAGCTTTGAACGGCAGGAGCCTGCTTGCAAACGCGTGCGCGGCGTGCGTGTGTGGTGGCGCCGTGGCGCCAGTGTAAAGCGGGGAGTGATTTTGTTTACAGTGGGCGGCAGAAGGCCATCGAGTGGCATTTACAAGGCAACCACCAAGCAACCAAACCAACAGAACCGCCGACATCTCATCGCCGATGCGATTTAGGGTGGCTTATCCGGGGAGCCAACTGAACACGGCCAAACCATTGCGCAGGAGGGGGCCTGACTATCAAGGCCGAGGGGGCGCCGCGCCAAAGGGCGCATCACGTAAGGGGCCCTGCCAAAATCCCGCCCAGGGGCGCGCATGCACGCATGTGTGGGTGCACGTGCATGCGCGCGGGGGGCGTAAATGGGGCACGATCAAGGTTGCCAGGCCGGGGCCGCCGCGGTGGGGCGGGCGGCCGCAGGGGGTTGGGAAAGTGTGATCCGCTCTCTGGTGTCTGCCAAAATCGTCCAAGGCAAGGGGGACGGGAAGGGGGAGGGGCGAGGAAGGGGGCCCGAGGGGCGAGATGAGTGGCGGCGCGGCGCGCCAAGGCGCCGGCTTCGTACACGGTTTCGGGGTTCACGAAGGCAGCGCCTTTGCCGGGCCGCGGCGGCGCAGGGGCCCGCCGGGACGGCGCACGGCGCGCCTCTCTGGGGTGTTGCAGACAGGCGCGGCCGGCCGCTCGCGGCAGTCTCGTGGGGCGGCGGCTATCAGCCCAGGGGCTCGCAGTCTGGGGCCGGCCGCTCACAGTCCGGACCGCGCCGGCTTCATGCTGACAGTCCAAGGCCGGCCGCTCACAGTCCGGACCGCGCCGGCTTCACGCTGACAGTCCGGAGGTACTCCGGCTCCCCGAGGTCGGCCAGAAGCTGCTGCTCCGCGTCAGAGGCGGTCGGGGAGGCGGTGTCGGGGATGTGCGCCGCCTCGCCTCGGCGGGATATCGGCACAAAGCTGCGCTCCAGCTTGCCCGTGTACATCTGTGGTTTATGTTTTGGGGGGGTGGAAGGTTCGGGGTTGTTTGTTTCGGGCGTGTTTGTTTGGGAGGTTGTTTTGGGGCGTGTGGTTGGTGGGTTTGGGGGCCGGGGCGGGAGCGGCCACGCGCGCCTGTCGTGCACAACGGGCTCGGCGGCGGCTCAAAAAGCAATGACCCGAGGCCGCCTTGAAGCCGCCCACAACCAGCCCGCGGCCAGGCTTGGATCAGGGTTCAGAGCCCCTCTATCCGTCAATATGCAACTCGCAGGACAAGGGATGAAAGGCCAACAGCAACAACTCAAACACAAAGGATAAGGGGATAAAAAAAGGGCCGCGCCTGGCGGGGCCGCGTGATCTTGTGCTGCCCCTCGTTGACCATCTCGCGCCACTGGGACACCCAGCCAGCGGTGCGCGCCACCGAAAATATGACCGTGAACCTGGGGGGGGGGTGGAGGGGAGGGGTGCGAAGGGGCACCCGGGCTGGCTTCAGGGGGGTGCGTTGCCGGCGGCGGCGCTGGCCCCAGCCCAGAGCGGTTTAGCCCAGCCAAGCCGCCCGCGGCGCGCGTTGTGCGCACGCGGCAATCTCAACCCGTCGACCCCAGCGGACAGGCAATGCCAACAGCCCTCGCATTCAGCAACTAACCCCAGCACAATCCCCAGCAAACCCCAAACACCCCCAAACACTCGCATTGAGATGGGTATCCCCAGCGCGCGCAGCACGATGCCGCTGTAAAACTCCACGTTGGGGTAGAGGCGGTGGGACGCAAAGTAGGGGTCCGCCAGGGCGGCGCGCTCCAGGGCCACGGCGATGGTGAGCAGCGGGTCGTGGCTGGGTTGGGGTTTGTTGTGTTTTGTTTGGGGTGGGGTGGGGTTGAGGGGGTTGGGATTTGTGGGGTGGGTTGCGGCTTGTGGGCTGAGCTGGCGATGGGGTGGGGTGCATGGGGGAGTTGGCAGCGCAAACTCCACCACGCATCAACCAGCCCCCCCCCCCAAACAGCTCGTCCCCCGTCCCCCCTCACTCTATGCCGGTTGCCTCGAGCAGCTCGTCCGCCACCGCCTTCATCACCCTGCTGCGGGGGTCAAACGTCTTGTACACCCTGGGGGTGGGGGGTTTGGGTTTGGGTTGCGGGGATTGGGGGTCAGGTGTTGGGGTGCGGCTGCGGCCTTCCAGCCTGCTTTTCGTTTTTCGTGTTGCTTTGTGGGTTCTGCAGCTGTGGCAGTTGGTTGCAGTAAAACGCGATTCGAGTAAACACACCGTCGAGCGCGCGGTCAAACGACGGTCAAACTCATGGTCCAACGCGCCGACCTGTGGCCGAAGCCGTAGAGGCGGAAGGGGTCGTCCCTGTCCTTGGCGCGCGCTATCACCTCGGGAATGCGGTCAACGCCGCCAATGTCCTGCGGCGGCGGCGGCGGCGGCGGCGGCGGCGATTTCTCAGTTCAGCGTGTTTCGGTGCGCTTGCGGAGGCCGCGCGGTTCGTGCCTCCCAGTTCAGAGGTCGCGCGGGTCAACAATGCGCCGAATGCGGCCCAAGGCTGCAGCCCAAACACGCTTCAGACACGGCTCCAAAACACGGCCCCCCAAAAACGCGGGCCCAAAACCGCCGCGCGCACCATCAGCATGCGCAGGACTGCCTCGTTGGCTCCACCGTGCGCCGGCCCCCACAGCGCCGCGATGCCGCTGGCTATGCACGCGAACGGGTTGGCCTGGCTGCTGCCCGCGGTGCGCACTGTGCACGTGGAGGCGTTCTGGGGGGTGGGGGTGGGGAGTGTTTTGTGCATTATGTGTGTTGTTTGTGTTAGGTGTGTGTTGACACATGTGTCCGGGTGGTATGCACCAGGTGTCCCAAAGGTGCAAACCGGATGCAGTGAGCCGCGAATGGGGTGGTGACTTGACCTGAAACAAAACACTCCTCATCCGCAACAAAGCCCAGTCAAAGCCCGGTCAAACCCGAGTCACCTGCTCGTGGTCTGCGTAGAGCACCAGCACCTTCTCCAGCGCGCGCGCCCTGATGGGGTCAACCTGGGGGGGGGTGTATGCATTTTGCGACCGCTGCGCCCGGAGTGGCAGGTTTGGGCTTGGGAGGTTTGGGAGGTTTGCGCCGGTCACTCATGGAGGGGAGTAACGAAAAAAAAAAACCGCCGGAACCGAAACCGCCGCCGGGGCTTGCCTTGTAGGGCTCGCACGGCACCGCCTGCATCCTGCAGGGGGCGGCAGGGGGGGGGAGAGGGGAGCGGGCAGACGGGGCGCTTTGAGGCCGGCGGCAAGGCGCTGGGCGGCGGGAAGCGGTCCCCAACGCGCGTGCAAGCGCGACGAGCAATGCAGGCGGTGGCGCCACAGTGCGCAGCGGCAGCTCGATTGGCACCAACCGCATGCCGCGCATGCGCTGCATAGCCAGAGCTTTGAAGGCGTGCTCACATGTACAGGAGGTTCTCCGCAAAGCCCAGGTCGTTGCGGGGGTAGACTATCTGCGGGGGGAACGGGGGGGGGGGTCTGTTTTGCCGAGGGTGTAGGGGCCATCCACCCCATCCACCGACCGCGCCGCGCCATGCCACGCCAAGACAGGACATCGCAGCCCCCCCAACCCCAACTGACCCCCCCGCCCCCCGCCGCACCGGAAGCCCGCGGCTGGTTTTGAAGGCCAGCGCCGCCAGCGTTGGCATTTTGCTGATCAGCCGCACGCACGCCTCGAGCTGCCCCTCGGGGCTGTGGGCGCTGCTGTCGTACTCGTAAAAGGCGGACAGCGCGCCCGCGACGCCGACCTGGTGTTGAACGTTTGGTGTTTGTTGTATTGGGGTGGCGGCTTCGGTCCGGCTTTTGTGGGAGGGGTATCCGGCCTCTGAAGAGTTCAGGCAGGCTTGGAGATTTGAAAAAACACAGGCCAGCCGCACCATGATGGCCGAAGCCCCCCAAACCTTGAAATCAATTTGAAACAAAGCTATTAAGGCGGCAACACTCGGTACGAGGCCGCACCATGATGGCCATGGGGTGCGCATCGTGTTTGAAGCCCCCACCCCCAAACCCACCCACAAACCCTTCAAACAGCAGCAAAACAAGTGATAATGGTTTGGAACAAGGGCCGCACCATGATGGCCATGGGGTGTGCGTCGTGCTTGAAGCCCTTGAAGAATTGGATGAGCTGCTCGTGCACCAGGGAGTGGTGGCGCACCTCGTTCTCAAAGCGGCGCCGCTGGAGCTGCGGGCGCGGGCGCGGGTGCAGGGGGGCGGGCGTCGGCGGGCCGATGCTGGCGTGCGTGTGTTGGCTTGCTCTCATCGTCGAGCGCCAGCCAGCGAGTTTTGCAGCCAGTCTCAATCCGCAGGTTGCGCCCCAACCAGCCCCAACCTGCAGGTTGCGCCCCAACCAGCCCCAACCCCACCTTTGTGGGCAGCTCCCCGTGCAGCAGGAGGTATGCGGTGTCGAGGTAGTCACCCCGCTCAGCCAGCTGCTCAACGGGGTAACTGGGGGTGGGGGGCGATGGGGATGGGGCTGTGGGGTTGGGGTTGGGGGTTTGGGGGTTCGGGTTGGGGGGTTGGGGGGTTGGGGTGGGGTGGGTAGGATGGGGGAGGTGGGGGGTTGAGCGGGCGTCCTTTGGGGCGGTTTGAAGGACTGCCAGGTCGCGCTGGTGGGGCGGCGTTGTGGGAGACGGCACACGCGCGCGACGGCAGCTCCACCCGCCAGCCGTTAGTAAGGCTGCCCCCGCCCCCTCACCCCCTGTACAGCAGCCTCCCCGCGTCGCCGTCGGTGAAGGTTATGCCGCTCTCGCAGGCGGCGGTGCTGGTGAACCCGGGGTCAAAGGTGCACACGCCCGTCCTGGCGTGGGGGAGGGGGGGCGGGTTGGCTTTGGGGGTTGGGCGTTTGGTGGCGTTTGGCGGCGCTTGGCGGCGGTTGGCGGCGCGTGGGCGGGCTTGCGAGGGCGCTGCTGCCGACTGCCAAGCGCCGAGTGCGCAGGCATTGGGGCGGGAGAAGGGGGTGCTGCCGGGAGCGGGCAGCGCTGTGCCGAAAAAGCGGCGCGCCGCAGATCGCCGGCGGCGCGCCGCAGATCGGGCTCACTTGGGCTGCAGCGAGCGGACGTCGATGAACAGCGCGCCCGCGGCGTCCTGTTGCGGTCGCGCGAGCGCGGGAGGGGCGGCTGCTTTGCCGGCGGCGGCGGCGGTTGCGGGGCGCTCGCCAGGCGGGAGCAAAAGCGGCGGCGGGGCGGGGCGAGCGCGCTGCGTTGCGGGCGCCCCCCCCCTCACTCGCCTGCAGCAGCGGCAGGCACAGAGGCTCCGAGAATCCCGGCAGAATGAGCTTCGCGACGCCCTCCTCGGCCGCAGGGGCAGCGTCGACAGGTCCCGCAGGCGCCTTTGCCGCGGGCTCGGCAGCCTCTGTGTGCTCCATCGCGGGCTGACACGCTGGCTCGCACGCTGGCAACAGCTCGGCAAGCGTCATCGACGCAATGTGATCAAGGGCGGGGGTGTGCCTGTCAGAGTCCGGCAGGCGAGGGGCGCCTTACAGGGCGCCGCACCGGTCGGGAACGGCGTGGATCGATCGGTAAAGCGGCATGGTCGGCGGCGGCGGGCCGGCATGCAGGCCCGCGGCGGTTCGGGGGGCGTCACCGGCGCGGGATTCGGTGCGTCGCGCCCGCGCCCGCGACCAGCCCGTCCACCCGGGCGGGAGGGGCGAGGCTGCCCAACACCCCACGGCCCCGCCGATGCGGATCGCATGCTTTACTGCAGCCTGAAATGCAGGGAAGCGCAACTTGAGGCTGCCTACAAACTTCGCTTGCACCCCGCAGCCCCGCCGGAGTGAGTGGGCGCCCGGCAAAAGGGGAGCGCCGCACCCGCGGCCCCGTCACTCCGTGTTGGTTTGGTACCTGCGTCCCGGGGGGGGGGGCGCCAGGCTCGATTCGGCTCGGTCAACGGCACGGTCAACGCGCAGCACACGCACAGCACATGCACGCACAAACAGGCTCACGCGGTCTTGGCAGCTCCCGGTGCGCGCGGCATGCAGCTCCGCACCCACCCGATGCCTTCGCAGCACACCCTATCGGGCAGGGCGGGGTCGCTGGCCGGCGTCCTTTGTTTTTGGGGGGCGGCGCGGGTGTATGTGGGCCGGGGTGGGTGAAGACCGGAGGGGAAACGGGAGGGTATGCTTGCGGCCCTGCATCCCACCAGCAAGCCGCCGCTTCCAATCCAAGCCCCCTCACCACTCGCAGGGCGGCGTGCCGTGCTCTGCGGCAGCGGGCGGGGGAAGGGCGCAACCCAGGGCAGAGCGGGGGGTGATGTCAGCGAGCGGTCGGCGACTCAGCGGCACGACGAGGCGGTTTTCAACTCCACCTCAGCAGCATCACCACGCCCGCGCCCTTCCTCACCGCAGCACAGCTCTGTGGGCAGGGCCTCGCCGCCGCAGACGCCGGGGTCGCAGCATTCGCCGGCGGCGGCACGCTCATCAGCGGGCGGGGCGGCGCCCGGCGCTGCTGCACCCGACTGCTGCGGCTGCTGCCGGCCTCCCTCTTCAGACCCCGGCGTCTCCTTGCGCTCCATACGGGCGGGACCGCGGGTGGCGAAGGCCTGGTGCCGTAGGGCGCTGGGCAAGTGGCGACCGAGCAGCGCGCGGAGAGGGTTGGCCAGGGCGTTCGGGGTCGCGATCATGAGCGCGTGGCATTCGGGATCCAATACGTGCGGGGCGCGTGGGCGCCAGTTCAAGGGGGTGCGCGTCGGCGCCCGAGCCGTCGGCAGCTGCGCCGCTCGCAGTCCGGCCGGGCCCCTCCCTGCGCCCCGATACCAATGACAAGCTTCATCGCAGCTTTCCATTTACATGCGTTGAGCCAAGCAGAGGGCACATGGGCGCGAGCAATGCGATTCCCGGACGGAGCCCCATGCACGGGCCCATGTTCACGCCGCGCGCGGCGCGGCCGCCGCGGCCGAAACAATCGCCAGCACCTCCGGCGCCGCCAGCAGCCGCGCCAGCGCCGCGCGCAGCGTCGCGTGGTTGCTGCACACGAGCCGCGCCAGCGCAGGGAACGCCGCGCGCAGCTCGCCCCGCAGCTCCTCGCCGCGCATGGACCGCAGCACGTCGAGCGCCGCGACGACAAGCGGCACGCGCGCCGCGTGCTCCCAGCTCGTGCCGCACAACACGTCGCGCATGGGGTTGTCCGCGGAGCCCTCCCCCTGCCGCTGCTGCTGCTGCTGCCGCTGCTGCTGCTGCTGCTGCCCCGCCCCGCTGCTGCCCGCCGCCTCTGCGGCGATCACGTCGCGGCACAGCCGGTGCAGCCACGCGCGCGCGGCGCGCGCGCCCTCGGCGTCGGGGCTGCCGCGCTCGAGGCTCCGGGTGAGGCACTGCGGACGGGCGGGGCGGGGGGCAAAGGTCGCCGCGTGCGTGGCTCAGCATGCGAGTGGCATGCAGGGCGCAGGAAGCCACCAGCACGGCGCAACGGGAAGGCAGTACGAATGCCCGAGGCGGGAGGAAGCTTCCTGTGCGCGAGCACGCCGACACAGCTCGCCACCCCCGCCCACGCAAACGCCCGCGGCCGCCGCGGGCCCCGCCCCCAGCGTTCAGATGGCGGAAGCCCCCCCCGCACGCACCTGTATGAGCTGCGTGCCGCCCTCCACCTCGAGCCGCATCAGCGCCAGCGCCACAACCTCGGAGCTCTCAACGCTAGTCACCAGCAGCTCCGGCGGCCGCTGCCGGCGCGTGGGGCTGCCGCCGCCGCCGCCGCTGCCGCCGCTGCTGCGGCGCGCGCCGTCGGGGCGCGCCTCTGCCTGAAGCTGCGGCTGCGGCTGCGGCGCCGCGGCGGCGGTGGCCGTGGGGGCGGGCTCGGGCACCTGTGCAAGCGGCTCAAAGGGGCTCCTGCGGCCCGGCGGGCCCGCCGCCGCCTCCGCCGCCGCCGCCGCCGCCGCCGCCGCGTCCTCGACCGGCGGCACCGCCGCGCCGCCGGCCGCCGCCTCGATCTCGCTGCCGCCGTCTGAAAGCGTCACCGAGTGACCGCTGAGCGCGCCGCAGGCGGCGCGCGCCGGATCGACCAGGCCGATCATGCTCACGCTGCTGGTCCCCGAGGCGGCGGACGCCGCGGGCGCGAGGGCCCCCCGCGCGCCCGCCGCGCCGCCGCTGCCTGCACCTCCACCGCCGGGCGCGCCCGCGCCGCGCTGCTGCTCCTGCTTCGCGCTCGCAGGCGGCTCCGAGCCGGGGCAGGCCTGGGCGCCGCGGCCCGTTGCGGCCTCGGTGTTGAAAGCCATGGCGGCTGACACCGTATCCCCCAGCACGCCCAGCAGCTGCAGCTGCGTCGCCCACGACAGCTGCCCGAGGCAGCGCGCGTGCATCTCCCCGAGGGCCCGCTGCAGCAGCACGAGCTGGCGCGCGCGCACCCGCAGCGCCCGCTGGGGCGGCGCGTCGCCGAGGCCGGCGGCCGCGCTGCCGCGGCGCGCGCGGTCGGCGGCGCCGGCCGCCGCGGCGCTCGGCGAGCGCACTGCGTGCGGCGAGCCGCCGGCGACGGCGCCGGCCCCCATCAGCTGCTGCTGCTGTTGCTGCTGCTGCGCCGCCGCCGCTGCGCGCGCCGCAGGCGACCGCGGGCTGCCCCCTGGGCTGCCGCTGCCGAGGGCGCCCGCCCCCTCCAGCAGGCGCGAAGGCACCGCGCTCGCTGGGCCCCCGCCCTCGCCGCCGCCGGCGCG
This sequence comes from Raphidocelis subcapitata, assembly GCA_003203535.1. Classification (NCBI taxonomy): domain Eukaryota; kingdom Viridiplantae; phylum Chlorophyta; class Chlorophyceae; order Sphaeropleales; family Selenastraceae; genus Raphidocelis; species Raphidocelis subcapitata. The sequence goes on from BDRX01000007.1 coordinate 530,666, forward strand.
CGCCGCAGCCGCCGCGGCCGCCCGCTGCTGCCGCGCCAGGGCCACGACCGCGGCCATGTCCTCTTTGGCGGCCGCCGCCACCATCTCGAGCAGCAGCGCCCAGTGCGCCTCCGCGGCGCCGCGCGGCGCGTCCTGCGCGGCGAGCGTGGTCGCGAGGCGCAGCAGCGCGCCGAGGCCGGCCATCGCGAGGTGCTGCGAGGCGTGGTTGTACCAAAGCATCGATATGGACGCCAGCTGGCGCACCAGCTCGGGCTGCGAATCCGAGGTGTTTTGTTGGGGGTGGGAGGAGCAAGAGGTTTCAGGTTTGCATAGGGAGATCTTGTTAACTTGGGCCCGCCGCCGCCGGGTCTGATCAGGGCGTGGAACGGCGCGGCCTCGGCAGCGCCTGCGCTGCACCGCCAACGGCCGCCAGGTCAAGGCGGGGGAACGGCGCGCCACCAAGCCAAAACCCCGAGCGCGCCCGCGCCCGCGCCGCACCCTGTAGCGCTCCGAGATGAGCCCGATTTGCTCGCACAGCAGGGGGAAGTACCGGTCCATGCGCCTCAGCATGGCCAGCACGAGGCCGTCCTCCTCCGCCCTCGCCAGCTGCTGCGCCGCCGCCGCCTCGGACGCCGCGCTGCCGCGCCCGTCGTCGCCCGCGAGGCCCGGCGGCAGCGCGAGCATGTGGCGCACTACGCGCTGCAGCAGCACGCGCCACGCGGCGTCGTCCCAGTGGGAGCTGTGGCGGGACAGTAGGGCGAAGAGCACGTCCAGGGAGGCCTCGCCGACCTGGGGGCGGCGGTCGTGCTGCAGTATGTCCGAAAGGGTGCGCAGCAGCAGGCCCCACCCGTAGTCACCGTCTGGGGGGGGTCGGTTGTTTGTTCGGGGGCGGGGCGGGGCGGCGCGGATGAGTTGGGGAGTCGATGCGGCCGCATACGGCGGCGCTCAGCCCAGGACACCACCGCAGTAAGGCGGCAACAGGGGGCCTCGGCAAGGCCCTCGCGCGCGCAGCCCTCGCGCACGCACCAAGGTCAACGCCGCCCGGCGCGTTGGCCACCGCCCCCGCCGGCGCCGCGTCCCGGTGCCCGGCGTCCTCCCACGCCGCGAGCCGGTCGCCGCAGCGCTGCAGCAGCTGCACGGCGGATATGCTGAGCTCCAGGTGGCCCGGGTTGCGCACGCCGGCCACCACCGCCTGGACCGTGTCCCGCAGGCACTCGTGGCCGCCCTCGGGGCGGTACAGCGCGTCCACAACCACCTGCGGGCGGTTGCGGGCGGTACAGGCGGTACAGGCGGTTTAAATTTGTTATGGCGTTGTTGAGCGTTGGGCTGCTCAGAGAGCGCTGTCCATTCTCTTCGCGATGCTGTTTATGCGCGGCAGCGGCAGCCGCCGGCCGCCTCCCCGGCCGCCAAACGGGCTGCTCCCCCCCCCCCACCTGCAGCGCCTCCTGCGCCTGCGCCATCACCGCCGGCGCGCTGTCCGCCGCTCCCAGCCGCAGCGCCTGCGTGACCATGCGCCACCCCGACCCCAGGCCGCGCGGGTGCGCGGCGACGGCCTGCATGACGCACTGTACCGCCAGCTCCCGGACTGCCGGCTCGTCGGACTGCCGAAGCACCGCCACAAACGGCCGGAGCGCGCCCTCCTGCGGGGTTGGCGTCGGGGTGCGGGGGGGCGCGGTGGGCTGCCGTGGATGGGCCCCGCACACGCGGCCGCACGCGCGCGCACAGCAGCGCAACTCTCCCCCTCCCCCTCCCCCCCTCCCTCCGCCCCGTGGCCCCACCTGGTGCGCAAAGTGAGCCAGCTCAGCGCGCGCCAGCAGCCTGGCCACCAGCTGCCTCAGGGCGTCCACCGCATAAAGCGCCACCCCGCGGTGCGGCCCGCAGCTCGCGCCGACCAGCTGCGCGCTCACGACGGCCCAGACCTTGGACCAGATGAGCCGGATGCGGCCGATGTTGAGGAAGGCGCAGTCCACGACCTTCTGGAGGGAGTAGAGGCGGGGCGGGGGGCCGGACTCGAGCTCTTCCTGGCTCACGGCGCAGAGGGCGCGCATGAACACGACGACCGCGTCGCCGTCGAGCGCCGCGCTGCGCGCGTAGACGCGCGCGACCGCGGCGCGCCCGCCCGGCGACAGCGCCCACGCGGCGAGCGCCGCGCCGGGCGCGGCGCGGACGGGGGGCGGCGCGGCGGGGGCGGCGCCGGCGGCGCTGGGGGAGGGGCCGTCGAGGGAGTCCCGCCGGACGGCGGGGGTGGGGGCCCACTGCGCCGGCAGCACGGCCTGCTGCTGCTGCTGCTGCTGCTGCGGGGTCTGCGGCTGCTGCGGCACGGGCGCCGCGCCGCCGCCGCTCGCGCCGCCGAAGAGGCCGCCAAACATGCGCGCCAGCGCGCCGGCGCCGCCGCCGGCGTCCTTGGCGGGCGCCGGCGCGGCCGGCGGCGGCGGCGGGCGGGTGAGCTCCTCCTGCAGCGCGTCGAGCGCCGACACGCAGCGCAGGATGATGACCCAGCCGCTGCCTAGCAGCCCCGCCTCGGGCCCCGCCGGCAGCGACAGCAGCGCGTCCAGCGCCGCCAGCTGCTGCTGCTCCGCCGCGGACCCCGGCGCCGCCGGCGAGGCCACGCCCGCCGCGGCCGCCAGCGCGCCGACGGCCTGCTCGCAGAGCCCGTCTAGGCCCAGCAGCCCCGCCAGCCGCGCGAGCTGCAGCAGGCCCTGCAGCAGCGGGGCCGCCGCCGCCGCGTCGGGCGCGCGCGCGTAGCTGGCGGCCAGCGCGTCGCGCATCCAGCGGCCCGCGACCTGCAGCATGGGCCGCGCGTGCTCCGCGTGCGTGGCGGTGTGCCAGACGTTGCTGGACAGCGCCGCGCGCGCCACCTCCTTTTCGGCCATCTCCAAGATCAGCCGCCGCTCCGCGTCGGCGCCGCGCTGCTTGTCCCAGCCGCCCAGCGAGCGCCACGGCCGCGAAAGCTGCGTCCAGCCGAGCGCCGCCGCGAGCCGGCCGCCGCGCGCCTGCGCGGCGGCGCCGCGGGCGGCCTGCGGCGCGGCCGACGCGCCGGCGCCGCGCGGCGTGGCGCCCGTGCTGGGCGCGGGCTCCCCTTTCACTATGATCTCCTGCGCCACTATCCGCTCGTAGATGCCCTCCAACTCGGCCATGGGCAGCACCGGCTCCAGGCCTGCGGAGGGAGGGGGGCCCAAAGGGACAGGGCGTTGTGGTGCCGCACCTGCGCGCAGGCCCTGCACCCGAGTCCACCCCAAGCGGCGCACCCCACCCTACCCGACCCCACCCCACACCCCGCGAGCGAAAGGAAAAGCGCCGCGGGCGCCCGCGCACCCTCGTCGCCCGGCGCGGTGTTCATGGTGACAAAGTCCGCCGCCGTCAGCCGCCGCTCCGCCAGCGGGTTGTGCGCGTCCGTGTTGAGCATGATGATGGCGAAGGAAAGGGTGTAGGCGGCATCGGCGTTGCCAAAGCGGCCGGGGTTGTCCTTGCAGTAGCGCTGCAGCGGTTTTTTCAGAGGGTTGTTTTGGCTTTCAGATGGGCGTTGCGGCAGCTGCGGATCGCCTCGGCTGGGCGACCGCTTGCGATGCTCTGCCCACAGGCGCACAGTCACGAGTGGTGACTCGCCACCGATGGGTTGAACTCATAACCAACCGCCCGCCGCGCCCCCCGCGGCCCGCAACTAAAAAAGAAAACGACCGTGCGCCGCAGCCGCCCCCCCCACCTCTGCAAACTTCTCCATTATGCGGTCGATCTTTTGGGCCTCCCCGGGCAGCCGGAACTGCGCCAGCATCGCGCGCAGCGCCACGTCGATGCTCTGCCCGCCGCAGCGCTCGCCGTCCACCCACGCATGCATCACCTGGCGCACGGGGTGGTTTTGTTGGTGGTGGGGGGCGCTGCGCTTCAGGGCGCGAGCAATTGCGGCGGCGTACGGTCGCAACATGCAGCGCTGCTTTCTGCGGGCATTATGCGGGCATAATGCCCGCTGCTTTGCGGGCATAATGCCCGCTGCTTTCTGCGGGCATTAGGTTTGGGCGGGGAAAGCCCGCCCAAGCTTACTCCCACCAGCCGACAATCAAGGAAAGTCTTCAGTTCCTCCACTCGTCCCCCCTCACCGCGATGGCGTGGTCTGTGTGGTGCCCCAGCAGCTCCCCCAGCGCCGCCTTGTCCAGCTGGTCCGCGTTGCGCCGCAGAAAGTCCGCAATCTGGGGGGGAAGCAACCAGATGGGGGACCGGGGCGTTTTAAATGCGTTCTGAATGCTGAGCTCGTTGCGCAGGGCAGACGCAGCTGCGCTGCAGGCGGTGCTTCAGGAGCCACCCCTCGACAAAGCCAGGCGGCAGCGAGAGCGCGCGCCCGGGGCCGCGCAGCCAGCGGCGCAGGCCGTCTCCTCTCGCTCACCGCGGTGGGGGTGCTGTCCACGAGGCCGTTGCTGATCCAGTATTCCAGCCCCTTGACGGCGCCCTGGCGATTTGCGGCGCACGCGTTTCGTTGCGGCTTTTTAGTCAGGCTCTCAGCCTCAGCGGCCGCACCACCCCACCTTTTCGACGCGCAGCCCCAGACCAAAAACCCAAAGCACGCATCTGCCGCCGCTGCCGCCGCCGCCGCCGCCGCCGCCGCCGCCGCCGCCGCCGCCGCCGCCGCCGCGGCCGCCGCCGCCGCCGCCCCCGCCGCCCCCGCACCTGCGTGTTGAAGATGGCGAGCCCCCGCTGCAGCGTGTCCTTTGCCGTTTTGGCCGCCGTGAAGCGCTCCGCCTCGCTGCTGTTGGAGGCGCCGGACGCCGACACGCGGTCGGAGCCCTGGCGATTGAGGGGCGGGCGGCGGGCGCTTTCTTGGAGCCGAAGGCATGAAAGCCGCGGGATCAGGCCCGCGCACGTGAGCAGGCCGCCAACATGGCACAGGCTGCCCAATATCCGCAATATGCCCTTGCAAGCCCCAAGATGCACGCACCCGCGCCCCCTCGCCGCCGCCCTCGCCAGCTGCCTCGGCCTCCGCGGCGGCGCGCAGCGTCGCCTCGCGGATGGGCGCCGCCCACGCCTCGATCGAGCCCAGCGTCGCCAGCAGCGTCTGCAGCGCCTCGCGCCGCAGCGCCTCGGTGCGCGCGAGCGCCTCCGCGCGGTGCTTGTCCCCCTTTTCGCCCTCCGGGTCCGCACTTAGCGACAGGCGGCTGAGGGCCTGCGGGCAAAGACGGAGCGGCAGCAGCAGCGTTGCAGCGGCAGTGAGGGCCCCTTGCTGCCAGCGGGAGCCCGACGTGGTGTGCGCACCCCTCCCGCACGCAAACGCACAGCGCACAGCAGGCCCGCACAGCGCGCGCGCGCAAACGCGCCCCCACCTGCACCGTCCTCTCAAACAGGTTTGAGGCCTGCAGGTCGCAGTCGTAGTTTATGAACAGGTCAACCAGCAGCTGGGGGTCGGACACCAGCGCGCGCAGCGCGCCCAGCGCGGCGGCGGCGTTGGCGGACTCGGGCGCGTCCTGCTCGAGGGGCCGCAGGACGAGGAGGGGGTAGAACGCGCCCAGCTCGGCGCGCAGCCCGAGCCGCAGCCGCGGCAGCGCGAGGATGCTGGCCAGCAGCCGCACCGCCAGCGCGTAGGCCGCGGGGTCGCTGGTGGCGCAGTTGCGCAACAGCGCGAGGCACAGCGGCTGCCGCAGGTGGCGGCAGAACAGCTCGCTGACGTGCGCCCACGAGTGCTGGGGGTTGCCCAGCACGCGGCCCAGCATCTCCAGCGCGAGCAGCTTCCCCTGATTGAGCAGGCTGTCCGGCGGGCCCATGCCGGACTCGCGGCTCGCGAGCTTGCAGAACGCGACCAGCACCAGCAGCACGTCCCGCTCGTACGTGGTCAGCCGCTGCACGCCGCCCCCGCCCCGCCCCGCGTCCCCGCCGCCGCGCGGCGCCAGCGGCGAGTGCTGGCCGCCGCCGTTGGCGTCGGCCAGAGCCGCGCCGGGCGCGCCGCCGTAGCTGTTGTGCGCGCTGCCCGTGCTGGGCGTCGCGCCCGCCTCGGCGCCGCCGTCCGAGGCGGCGCCGATGTCGCCGAGCGCGCCGCCCGAGGAGCCGCCCGCCTCGAGCGCCGCCTCGAGGCCGCGCAGGTCCGACCGCTCCGCCAGCGACGCGAGCTGCGCCGCGCGCGCCGCCTCGGCCGGCGCCGCGGGGCCGCCCGCCGCGGCCGCCTCGTAGACGGAGGGCAGGCCGCCGGGGTAGCCCGCGGCGCGCGTCGGGCTGTGCGCGCCGCTGGCGATGGCGGACAGCATGCCGCCGCTGGGCACGCTGGGGATGGAGGCGCTGTGCGCGAGCTCGAGCGCGTCGCTGATGGTGCGCGACACGACGGAGCACTCGCTGCCCAGCCGCGGCTGCACCTGGGTCACCCGCTTGGCGATGGTGTTGAGCATCTGCAGCAGCGCGTTGCACGCGGTGCGCTTGTTGGCGGCGTCCTCGCTCGACAGCGCGAGGTTGAACACCGCGCGCACGGCGGCCAGCAGGCACTCGCCGTGCGCCACAAAGTGCTCCGCCGTCGTGAACGTCAGCAGCGCGCGCACCACCGCCAGCTGCAGCGCCTCGTTGCTGGTCTCGCCGCACTTGATCACCATCTTGATGACCATGGCCACGGTGTCGTCGCTGTCCACGCTGCCGGCCGCGGACAGCAGGTCCATCGAGCCGCCCGCGCCGCTCTCGCCGTGCAGCCACGCGTGCGCCACGAGCTTGTGCAGGCAGCCCAGCGCCAGCTCGACGACCTTGGTCATGTTGCTGGCGCAGGCCAGCTGCAGCGGGTACAGCACCTCGCGCAGCGCGTCGTCGCCGGCGCCGGACTGCTCTAGGCGGTTTAGGAACGCCTGGCACGCCTCCCGGATCTCGCGCACCTCCTTGCTGCGGCCCCACGCCTCCTTCTGGATGCTGGTGATCGTGCGCTTGACAAAGATCTCAAAGGCCTTGTCGCGGGACGAGTGCGCCGCGACGGCCTGCGTGGCCACGGGCTCCTGCGGCAGCGCGGGCTCCATGGCGCCGCTGGCGGGCCGGCTGCCGGCGCCGCTGGTCGGCCGGGTGCCGCTGCCGCCGCTGCCGCCGATCTAGCCACCACGACCTTTCAGGTCGACCTGCGGTGGTGGCGGCCGGCGCAGGCGCGTGTGTTTGTGTGTGTTGTTGGGCAATCGATCGAGGCTCCCAAGTCCCAACCCCAGCCTGCTCACGCACTGCACACGCGCGCGGCCCCTACGTATGCACAGCACGTCAAGCCCGCCCACCTGCTCAGTCTTCGCGCCAGCAGCACGCCGCCTGCGCCATGCTCCTGCGCCGCGCCCGCGACGCGGCGGGTGCGCGCGCGCGCTGCGCGCGGCGCTGCTGCTGTCCCACCGCCGGCGCGTGCCGGGCCTGCGCGCGCGGCAGTCGGCAGTTCGATCCGTTTAAGGAGCCGGGAATGTCGGTCCGGGGACGGAGCAGCGCCGGGCGCGGAGCTGGCGGTTGGCGACCGCGATCTGGAGCAGCAGGCGTGGAAGCAGTCCATCCAGCGCGTTGAACGCGTGTTTAATCGCCCCCTGAACCCACCTTGGGCTGAGGGCGCGCGCGCTGGTCGTCGGCCGGGGTCGTCGCGGGCTGCCACGGCCGTCCTATCGCCTCTGGCAGCGCAGATCGCGGATAAATCGCGTGTCTGAAACAGGTTGAACGCGTTCCCTCTCTGCTTGACGTGCTGGGGTGTGGCCCAAGGTGTGGCCGAATTGTGCCCGTGGTAAGCCTTATGTCGATGCAGCACAAATCTGACACTGGTCTTCGCGGGTTTTCAGGCGATCCGACCTCCCCCCAACGCTGCGGTCGCCCGGCGTCGCACGCACTGACGCACCGCGCGGGCGCCCCTGCTGCGACGGCCGAGCTCAGCTCCGCCGGCGTCCTGCGCAGCCCACAGCAGCAGCAGCAGCAGCAGCAGCAGCAGCGGCGGCAGCAGCAGCAGCAGCAGCAGCGGCGGCGGCGGCGGCAGCAGCAGCAGCATGACACAAGCGGCGGCCTCCCAGCTGAGGCTGCTGCTTGGCCGCGCGCTTGCGCAGCGGCACGCCGGCGCCCTGGGCGTGCCAGCAGCAGCGGCGGCGGCGGCGGGCGCGATGCGGTCCTACGCGATCCGCGGGGGGCCGGCCGGCCCGCCCCCCACGCATCTGAACCCACACCAGCACCAGCAGCAGCAGCAGCAGCAGCAGCAGCAGCAGCAGCAGCCGCAGCAGCAGCCCGGCACGGCAGGCCGGCAGCCGCCGCGGCTGGTGATTTACAAGGGCAGGTGCGTCCGTGGCGGTCACCGCACCGCACCGCGCCGCACCGCACCGCCCTGCCCCGCGCCGCCACACGCCCGCCCGCCTCCCGCGCCGCCAAACCCCCACCGGGGCCTGCCAAACCCGACCCGCCGCGGGCGCCCCAGGTGGATAAGGACGGTGCGCTACGTGGTGCGCGCCAAGGTGGCGCAGCTAATGGGCGCCTGCGGCGTGGCGTGCGCCCTCGCCGGCCTGGGCGCGGGGGACCTCACGCCGCTGGACGCCGCGGTGCTCGGGGGCATAGCGATGGGCAGCGTGGGAGGGTCGCTGAGCCTTTGGTGGGCGGCGCGCGGCCGCGCGGGCATGCGGGCGCGGCGGTGGGAGTGGGGCTGCTGCTTGACAGGCTCGCAGCAGCCGCGCCCGTTTGCAGAGCGCGGTGCTTGCTTGGTGCGCCGCCCGGCGCACAGCTTTTCCTGCGACCCTCCTTTGACGCAACGGCTGCCTCTGTCCCCACCTCCTCGCCGCGCCGCGCCGCGCCCTCACCCCCGCCAAACAAAAAAGGTACTACGGCCGCCGCTACGTCGGCGAGCTCTCCCTGCTGGAGCCCGCGCGCGACACTCTCCGCTTCTCTGTGCTGGACGTCTGGGGCAACCGCGAGGACGTGGACGTGCCCGTTGGGCTGCTGGAGCCGCCGCTGAGGGGCGCGGGCCCAAAGGCCGTCGAGGCGATGGCCTCGCAGCTGCTGTTCCCGGTCAACGCCGAGGTCCCCGGCGAGGGGCGGCGCCAGTTTTACGTGTCGCTGGTCGGCGCGGCGGGGGGGCAGCTGCTGGAGGGGCGGCTGCTGCTGCAGCTGCTGCGCGGGGAGTACAGGCCGCCCGGCGGCGGCGGCGGCGGGGGCGGCAGCGGTGGCGGCGGGCCGCAGCAGGCGCCTGCTGAGCGAGCCGACCAGGAAGGCCAGGTCCCGGCGGGACTACGGTAACAATGGAAGTTTCTATGTCTGCTGGCATTGCAGAGTGCAAAGGGGGGGGGGCCAGCGGGCAACGAGTTGGGCACTTGGGCCGGGGTCGGGGGGGCGGCGCGCCGCGTTACCAACGTGCGCGACCGCTAGAGCGGCCGCCTGCAGATCGCGGGCTCAAGCAGCAGCAGCTGCCGCCGCCGCGGTGCTGCTAACAATGCCGTGCTGCCACCCCCGCTCTGATTGCTTCGATCGATCAGACGTGTCCTAGCGAGGGGGAACCGGCGCGAGCAGCTTGTGATCTGCTGCCCGGCGGGACGTAGACGCGGGCTGTCGGATCCAGCGAGGCCCAGGGGGTGAGCTAGGCAACGCGTCCGATCATCCCGGGCCGTGGCCGGCGCCCTGGAGGGCCACCCTGCCTGCGCACGCGTCGTGCAGCGCTGCTGCCGCTGCCGCTGCAGCTGCAGCTGCTGCTGCTGCTGCTGCTGCCGCTGCTGCTGCTGCTGGCGCACGGGACAGTCGCAGCGGCTCGGGCTGAGCGCAGCGCCCTCGCCCTTCCCCCGCCCAGGCAGGGCGTCCCGCGCGCCGCGCAGCCCGACGGCGGCCGCGCGCCGGCCGGCCGCGCCGCCCCGCCGCCCCCGCGGCGGCCGCCGCGGCCATGCCGCTCTCGATCCTCGACAATTTTTACCTTTCGGATGAGGAGCTGGAGAACAGCCCCAGCCGGCAGCACGGCATAGATCGCGAGACCGAGATCACGCTGCGGATCTATGGCTGCGAGCTCATCCAGGAGGCGGGCATCCTGCTGCGCTTCCCGCAGGCGGCGATGGTGACGGGGCAGGTGCTGTTTCACCGGTTCTACTGCAAGCGCTCCATGAAGGACTTCAACGTCAAGGTGGGGGGCAGATGAAGCAAGGCAGCAGCTGGGCTTTCAACTTTGCTGGTTTTGTTGGGGGGTGGGGTGTGTGGCCTGATGGGTTGGCGGCTCCAGCCGGCTTTGGTGGCTTGGGCGGTGGGGTGCATGCAGCTGGCTTGAACGCGTCGGCAGCCGCCTGCGCGGCCGCGCGCGCTCCTCGCCGAGCGCTGCTTCACGCCCGACGAGGCCCGACACGCCCCCCTTACCCCCCCCCCACCACCACCACCACCGCAGAAGGTGGCCGCCACCGCGCTGTGGCTGGGCGCCAAACTCGAGGAGGTCCCCGAGGTGTCCCAGCACCCTGAGAAGCTGGTGCGCAAGGTGCTGGTGACGGTGGACCGCATCTGCAGCAGGAGGGAGGACCCAAAGCCCTCGCTGCTGGAGTCCACGCAGAAGGTGCGGGCAGCCGGTTGCGCTTGGTTTGGCGGGGCAAGGGGGCTCAAGTGTTGGGCAGCGCGGGCACCTCCGCCTCAGCACAACCGCCGGCACCGGCCCTCTGGCGCCGCACAGTCCAGCCTGGCGGCAGGGGCCGCCCCTTTCGCCCAACGCCCCACACCGCCAAAACGCCCCACACCGCGGAAACGCCCCCACGCCGCGGAAACGCCCCACGCCGCGCAAACCCCCGAAACCGCCAAAACGCCCCACACCGCGCAAACCCCCCGAAACCGCCGCGCAGGCTTACGCCTCTTTCCGCGACGCGCTGGTGCGCTACGAGCGGGAGATGCTAAAAGCCTTTGGCTTCATCACCCACGTGCACCACCCGCACAAGCAGATGCTCAACTACTGCCAGGTCATCCGCGCGGACGCGGCGCACCCGGGGCTCATGCAGCAGGCGTGGAACGTCGTCAACGACAGGCGCGCGCGCGCGGGGCGGGGAGGGGCTGGGCGGGGTGCTGCGCTGGGCGGGGCGGGGCTGCGTTGCGCGGGCCCGTGCTTTTGGTTTGAAAGGCCTGTGCAGCTGCTGCGCCGACCCCCCACTCCCCATGCGTTGACGCGCCGGCTGCTGCCTGGGGGCGCCTACGTCCGTGCCGGCAGTGCCGACAACCGCCGCTGACCCGCCGCCCCCGCACGCGCGCGCAACAAACGCCCCCCACCCCGCAGCCTGCGCACGACCCTGTGCCTCCGCTTCCGCCCCCACGTCGTCGCCTGCGGCGCCATCTTCTACGCCGCCCGCCGCCTCGCCGCCGCGCTGCCCGAGGAGCCGCCGTGGTGGGGCGTGTTTGGCGTGGAGGAGCGGGACATGTTTGAGGTCGCGCGCACCATGCACGAGCTCTACCAGAGGCCCCGTGCAGAGTACATCCCAGTCTTCCGTCACATCCTGCCCAGCAAGCCGCCCACGCCGGTGCTCGCGTCGCCCGCGGTCGGCACCGGCGGCGCCGCCCCGCCGGCGGCGGCGGGGTCTGGGGACCGGCGGGACGCGGCGGCGGCGGCGGCGACGGCCGCGGCGGCGGCGGCGGCGGCGGTGGCTGGGGACAGCAGCGGCGGCGCGGCGGCGCCGCGGGGGCCGACGCTCGTCGGCGGGCGCGGCGCGGCGGTGGCGGCGGCGCTGGCGAGCGCAGAGGTGGGCTGTGGGTTGTTAAACACTGCGCTTGGCCCGCGTTGTTTCGTTGCTTTTGCGTCCCAAACTGGCCAGTGACGACAGTTGATTCTTATCACAGCCTGAATCACTTTGATGGTTTGTATTCGTACACCGAGGCCTTTGCGGGACGCTGGGATCTTGTTGGTTTTCACCTGCTTGCCCCCCGCTGAAGATCAGTTGCGCTGAATGGCAGCCCCACAGCCCCCCACACCGCATCCCCCTCCGCTGGCAGGGTCCCAACGGCGTCGCCCAAGCGGGGGCCAAGCAGCAGCAGCCGGCGCGGCGGCGGTCGCGCTCTCGGTCCCGCTCCCGCAGCGGCAGCCGCGAGCGCAAGCGCAGGCGCTCGCGCTCCCGGTCCCGCTCGCGGGAGCGCCACCGCCAGCGGCACCACCACCACTCGTCCTCCCGCGAACGGCGGCGCGACGACGACCGCGGCGGCAGCGGCGGCGGTGGCGGGAGCCGGCCGGCGCGCGACTCCGACCGTGGGCGCGCCGGCCGCAGCGGCAGGGAGGAGGACCGGCGCGGCGAAGAGCCGCGGCGCGGCGAAGAGCCGCGGCGCGGCGAAGAGCCGCGGCGCGGCGAGCTGCGGCGGGGCGACGGGCCACAGCGCGGGGGCGAGCGGCGGCGGGAAGAGCCGCGGCGGGAGGAGCGGCGCGGGGAGGGGCGGCGGGTCGAGCTGCGGCGAGGGGAGGCGCGGCCGCCGTCGCGCGGCAAGCGCAGCAGGAGCCGCAGCAGGAGCCAGGGGCCGGGCGGCTCGCAGCAGCGGCAGGAGAAACTGCCGCCGCCACCGCCAGAGCCCCGGGAGGAGCAGGAGCGGGAGGAGCTGGCGCCGCCGCGGTCGGATTCGCGGCAGGTGGAGGAGCAGCAAGAAGGGGAGGAGGAGCAGCAGCAGCAGCAGCAGCAGCAGCAGCAGGAGCAGCAGCGGGAAGCCGCCAGCCCGGCAGGGGAAGAGGCGGGGAATGGGACGGAGGCAGAGCGGGCGGAGGAGCAGGGCGCGAGCCCGGCCGGCAAGGAGGAAGAGGAGGATGGGCAGCAAGAGACTGCCAAATCCAAATCCAAACACACCCGCATCGTCTTCCCCTCCTCTTAACTGTGCACTGTAAACGCGCGCAATGGAAGGTTTACGGATTTTACAAGGCAAACAGGGGGGAAGCGTGGGCCGAGCCTTAGCAGCAGCAGGCTGCGGAAAGAGGAAGCGGATTGGTTCGGCGGGCGGGCGAGTAAATGGGACCTGCACAGTCAGTGGCAAGGCAAAACCCAGCGCCCTCTGCCGCAGGGAGGCATTCACGTGTGTGCAAATCCACACAGAAGCAGGTCACGCTGCGCATGACCACGCATGAGGGTCACAGGAGGTCGCCGGACAGATGGCTGCTCATGCGCGGCGCCGGCCGCTGCGGAGCAGGCGGTTGCTGCATCGTGTGCGACCCCAGCTGCCCGGCAGCTTCCCCTCCAGCCGCCGCCACGCTGTCCGAGGGCACTGTGCCCGCGGGTATCAGCCGCTCGCCCTCGCCAGGTGGCGGCCCGCTGGCCTCGCCCAGCGCCGCAGCGACGGCCTCGGCGGCGCCCGCGGCCGCCAGCGCCGCCGCGGCCGCGCCGCCCTCGGGGCCCCCGCCCTCGGCGGGGGCGCCGCCGCTGCCGCCAAAGGCGTCGTACGCCGCCATCGACGCCGCCATGACCGCGATGCAGGGGCCGCACACGCCCTCCGCGGCAACGGCAAAGTCCGCCGCCCGCATGCTGGGCGCGCTGTCGAGCTGCGCCGACGCCGCGCTGCTCAGCTGCCGTAGCAGCGTCGAGCCGCCCTCCGCGACGCGCCCCATCGACGCGCGGCCGACGGAGGCGAGCTTGCGGAACGAGGGCTGCTGCGCAAGCGCCCTCGACAGCGACGGCGCCTGCGCCAGCGGCTGCGGCTCCGCCAGCCCCGACGGCGCGCCACCGCCGTCCTGCTGCTGCGCACCCCCCATCGTCTTCTGCTGCTTGAGCTGCGCCGCCGCCGAGGGGCCGGCCGCCGCGCGCGGCCCGTGGCGCAGCACGACCAGCGCGACCCCCACGAGCGTGAGCGCCACGCCCGCAACGCTGACGATGCCGATGCTGTCGTGGAACACGACCGCAGACAGCAGGTAGGCGTAGATGACCTGGCTGAAGGACACGGCCGAGACGCGCGCCGCCGCGGAGCGCTGAAGGCCGCGCGTCAGCAGCAGCTGGGCGGAGAAGGACGTGACTGCAACGGCGACGAGCAGGCCCGCGTCGCGGCCGGTTGGCAGCATCGCGCGCTGCGGCCAGCCGAGCGCGAGCGGCAGGACGGACAGCGCCATGGTGGCGGTGTGGAAGGCCTGCGGCGTGTGCGGCGGCAGAAGGGTGCGTGGTGGGGCGTGGAGGGCAGCTCGGGGTGTTGGGCAGCGAGTTGCGCCGCCGCCTCTGGCTGTCCGGCATGGCAGAGGCTGGGCAGCAGCAAGGGATGCGAAGCACAGGGCAGCGGGGCGCGCGCGGCCGCCTCGAATGATGCCCCGAGCCCAGCACCCACCATCGCAATGACTGGTGCCTGCTCCGCATTGCCCAGCTTGCGGATCGCAAGGCAGCTGCCCGAGGACAGCACCGCCGCCGCAATGCCCATCGCGGCGCCAAACATGCGCGCCGAGGCGGCACCGCCGGACGCTGCGGCGCTGGTGGTGTGGAACAGAAAGGGCGGCTGCATGATGAGCGCGACGCCCGCGAGGCCGACGACGCAGCCCAGCGCGCCCCGCGCGCCCAGCGGCTCGCCCAGCAGAACGCGGCTGGCCACCGCGGTGAGCGGCGGCTGGATCAGGCCTGGGCGGCGGGTTGGTGGCGGGAGGCGCGCATGGCTGTTGCATGCTGATATCTCTCCCCACATGGGGCTTTGCGCAAGCGAATGTGGTGCGATGGGCGAGAGAGAGCAAGTAAAGCGGCCGTAATCGGCAGATATGAAACATGCTTACCGATCGTAACCGCGTCGCCCAGGGGCAGCAGTTGCAGGCTGACGTAGTAGGCCCCCATGGAGACCGCGCCGCACACGCCGCGCGCGACCAGCAGAGGAGCGTTTTTGCGGTGCCCAAACATTGGGTACATGCGCAGCCTCCACATCAGCAGGACTGACAAGGTGAAGGACAGGGTGGATCGCACCAGGCACAGCTCCAGCACAGGCACATGGCCTGCATGCGGGGGGCATTTGGTGAGGCAGGCAGGCAGGCAGGCTTGCGCACAGTATGCTTAGCGGCGGCAGTGAGCTGCGAGCGCGCACGCCCTGCCCCCCCTTGCGGCACCGGCCTCGCACCGTGAGTCAGCTTGACGCAAAATGCCGATATTGAAAAGATGACGTACGCCACCTGATGGGTCGATGGGAAGGGCTTACGTCGGTGACAGGAGGGTGTGACGGAGTTGGCCGTGCTACAAGCCCAGTGCCGTCAGCGCCCGCCGCCCCCGCCGGCCCCAGCAACCGCCGGCCATGGACAGCGTGCCCACCGCGGCGCACGAGAGCCCGCTGTTCCAGAACGCTTGCCACAGGCTCGCGATGGCGGCGTGGGTGCTGAACTCGGCCTTGGGCGGAGGCTGGTTGAAGCCGCTGACGTTGGCGAGCCGCGTCTTGCCGCGCGGCGCGGGTGCAGCAGGCAGCGGGCCGGCGCCGCTGCTCGACTCGGCGCTGCCGGGCTCCAGCAGCGGCGCCGCGTCTTCCGAGCCACCGCCTGGTGGTCTCAGCGCAAACATGGCGGGTCCGGGCTCGCGGAGATCGCGTACAGGAAGCGCGCGAGCCGCGGTCAAACAGGGGGGGCGGCTCCGGGGTCCGGTTGGCGTGCTCAATGTCCAAACGGGGTTGCGGGGTTGGTTTTAAAAGCGCCCTGGCGCGCTGCTGTGCGGTGCTGTGGTGGTGGCGGCAGGGCGGCGCTCACAGCAGTGCTGCGGCGACGGGGTTGCGCGATGCAGGTCGGAGTTGGAGAGCGTGGCTTGCTGATGTTCTCATAAAACCAGAAAAGGCCAGATGCTGGGCTCAGAAGCGCATAGCTGTGTCGCGCCGGCGTGCCGCCCTCATCAGCGTTGGCACCTGTCTCGCCGACGCTCGGCCCACCGTTGACCCCGACTTTGACCGCGGCGCTGCGCCGCGGCAGGCTGGTCGAACCCCGCGGCGGCAGCCCAGTGCAAATCCGGAAAACCTCTCCATCGCATAAACCCGCCCGATCAGGGCGTGCGCGTCCGCCTGAGCGCCGCGGGCATGCCGCCCACCAGCGACCTGTGATCTGCGGGCAGCCCCTGACGAATCATGCAGTTCCAGGCGCGCAGCCAGGTCCTTTCTGGGCCGGAGCTGCTCGAGCTGGTCGCCATCAGTCCAGATGAGCTCGCCATCAAGTCGGTGCGCCGCGTGGCAGCCCGGGCAGTGGCCGTACTGCTGCGCGATCGGCTCGGGGATCGCGTGTCTAACGACCGGAGGGTGCGGCCTGCAGCCGCGGCGGTGCCGCTGGCGCGCGGGACGCACCGCCGCTGCCGCCGCTGCCGCTGCCGCCCCCCTGCAGGGGCCCCCAAAGCCCGCGCGCCCCTCCCCCAATACCCCTGCAGGGCTTCCGGGCCCAGGACCCCGAGGTCGACGACATCGTCCGCGCCGCCCACGACCTCGCGGGCTGCTGCATCGCGCCCGACGCGTCGCTGTCGGCGGAGGAGAATGTCGAGCTGCTGCTGCGCGCGCTGCGGCTGGCGCAGCTGGGGCTCGAGGTGCAGGTGTCAGACAACGACGGCCTCCTGTCCGAGGCAAACGGACTGCGTGACGAGCTCAAGGCAAGCGCCGCTTGGGGGTTTCCTCTCCTGTGCCCGGCAGCCGGCGCGAGGGGCGGGGGGCGGGCAGCCCTGCGGGCCCGGCGTGCGGCTGCACGCCCCGCCTGCCATGTGCTGGCGCATGCGTGCGGAGCCGTGACCACTGCTGCCTTTTTCTCCCTTGCTCTTCCCCCAGGCCCTGGAGGAGCGCAACCGCGGGCTGGAGGAGGAGGTCGGCGAGCTGCGGCAGCTGCAGGATGCGGCGGCAGAGGCGGGGGACATTCGCGAGCTTCAGCGCGAGCTGAGGGTGCGGCGGCGGCGCAATTTCTTTTGGGGGCTGGGCGAGGCATGCTCTGCGTGGTGTGGCGGCCGCGGCTGCAGCGCTGGAGCTCCAGCTGGCAGCAGTACAGCTAGCAGTAGAGCTTCTGTTCGTTCTGTCACCCGGCTCTGCAGCAACAGTCCGCCCGCGACTCGCGCGCACTGTCCGCGCCGCCGCTCGGCCGCAGGACCTGCGCCGCGCATTCGATAATGAGCGGCGCGCCAACGACGACCTCGTGCGCGACGGGGAGAAGGACCGCCAGAGCATCGACGACCTCAAAGCGCGGTGAGGGGCGCTGTTTGTTTGGGGGGCGTTGGGGCTGGGCGGATTGGTACCGGCTGCACGGCGACGCAGCAACCGTGCCCTCAAACACTAACTGCTATCCCTTTGCTGCGGTCGCCCCGCCTCACGGCCCCTGCCTGCACCCTCTGCCACCCCCACCTCCACCACCACCGCCCAGCCTCGAGCGCACCGGCGAGGACCTGAAGGCGAAGGAGTCCGAGGCACTGTCGCTGCGGGACGCGCTGGAGCGGCTGCGCGATGACTACGCCGAGCTGCAGGGGCAGTACGCCGCGGCGCAGCGGGAGGGGTCCGGCAAGGAGAAGCAGCGCGAGATGGAGGTGGGGGGGGGGTGGCGGCGGCGGGGGGGGGGGTTCAAGGCAGCATGGCGCCCTGGGATGGGGGGCTTGCACCACTGCTTGGCATCTGTTTGACAGCGGCTGGCAAGCCTTGGACTTGCCTGATGGGCATTCGGCGTGCGCCCTGGCTTGCCGCGCGCGCGCAGGACGCCCTGAAGCAGCAGGACTGGAAGATCGAGAGGCTGACGCGGGACAACCGCGCGCTGGAGGCCGCCAACGGCGAGCTGCGGCAGCGCGTCGAGGCCGTCAAGGAGGAGAACCTCCAGGTGGGCTGCGCTGCTGGGCGGGGGCGCTGCGCTGACTGCGCTCAGCGCCGGGTGCGCTTGTGGTGCGGGCACCTTGCCATGAGGGAGCGGCTGGCCTGTGCTGGTTTGGGGCGGCTGGCGCATGATCCAGACTGGGATTGCCGGCTCCTTTGTGTGTGCTCCCACCAAATTTGGCCTCCCCCCTGAACCCAAAGGTGTCTGAGAAGATCGTCGCCCTTGACGAGGAGGTGCGCGCGCTGCGCCTCGAGGCGTCCGAGGCGGAGGCGCGCTCCGAGGCGCTCGGCCGCGAGAAGGGCCAGCTGCAGGAGCTGGCGGCGCGGCTGCAGTCCGAGGTGACCGACAAAATGGCGCTGCTGGACGAATTCGAGGCCAAGTTCGCGCGGCAGTACAGGTGGGGCCGGTCAGTGCGCGCGCGCTGCACGCGGCACGCGGCGTGTTTTTTCATGTGTAAGGGGGGCTGTGGAGGCGGGGCGTGCGGGCGGTCGGGCTGTCGTGAGCACTCCCTCGTAAGACGCCGCGCCCACCCTGTTGGCCCCCCAAACACCCGTGTCCACCGACAGGTCTTGGGAGGAGGAGCGCGCCGCGCTGCAGGGCGAGCTGGACGCGCTGCGGCGGGACGCGCGGCTGCGCGCGGCGAGCGGCGCGCGGGACGCGGCGGCCGCGTTGCAGCGAGGGCGCGACGGCGACGGTGAGGGGCCCCGTGCGCGCTGGGCAGGCGCTGTGGGGAGGGGCACCGCCTGCACCCAAGAGCAAACAGCAAACGCGCCCCGTCCCCATCCGGCCGCAGGCGCCAGCGAGTGCGGCAGCGAATCGTCAGACGGCACCCTCGCCCCCGCGCGGCGCCTCGTCGAGGCGCGCGGCGCGCTGGCCGAGGCGCGCGAGCGGGAGGTGCTGCTGCTCGAGGCGTACGAGCAGCTGGAGCGCGACGTGGGCGCCGAGGTCGACCGCGCCCTGGCGCGCCAGGTGATTCGCTTTTTCTTATGTGAAGCACCGCGCGTGCGGGCTGCTCTGGCCACCCGCTGCGACAGTCCCGGTGCCTTTGGCACGGCAGCTGCTGGAGGCCTCACAAGCGGGCACGGGTGTGCACGCCTCCTGGGCGCAGCTTTGAGCAGCAGCGAACGCCAACATTGCGGCACCCCCCCCCAAACAGGCCGAGGAGCTGGCGCGGCTGCAGCGGCGCGCCTCGTTCCTCGATTCGGCGCTGTCCAAGGAGCGCACGCGTGCGGCAGACCTGGAAGAGGGCCTGTCGGACGCCGAGGCGGCGCGCGCGGACGCGACGGCGCGCTGCGAGGCGTACGAGAGCGGCGTCTACGGCCTGCCTCAGGTGCGTGCAGCAGGGGGCGCCGCCTTTGTTTCCTGCTGGCTTGATTGCGCACACACTCCTGCTGCACTCGTTTGCTCTGTCGTCCCAATGGCAGCTGCCTCGCTCCTCTCTCGCTGCACCCTCCTGCAACCCCCACTACCCAACCTCCCCCAGGCCGCCCTGGAGATCCGGCAGCTCAAGGCGGCGCTCGCAGATTCCGAGGCGCGCGCGCGCGAGCTTGTGGCGCAGGCCAACCAGCTGGGCGCGGCGCTGGAGGACGCCGCCGACGAGAACACCGCCCTCCGGCAGCGCGCCGGCCTGCCTCCGGGCGCGGCGGTGGACGCGGCGGGGGTCCGGCAGGCGAGGGAGGTCGCGATCGCGCAGCTGCGTAGCGTGAACGCCATGCTCGAGCGGCAGGTGAGAGGGTTTGCCTGGGCAGCCGCTGCGCTTCGGGGCGTCCTGCCGCACCGGGGCCGCAAGCCGCAAGCAAGGGCGCCGGCCCAACGTCACCGCGGGGTTTGCCCCACACCGCGACTGATGCAAACTGCCCATAACCGCCAATGGAATCCGCCCGTAACCGCCCAGGTCTCCGACCTTGAGGAGGAGCGCCGCAAGCTGAGGATGGAGCTCAAGTTCCGCGCAAAGTACCACGGACGGTGAGGGGGCGGTTTGAGTGCCGGTCTGCGCAAGCGCATGCTGTGATGCAGGCCGCTGACCCCCCCTTACCAATCAAACGCACCCCCACCCAGCGTTGCGGTCGAGATGGGGCTCACCCCCGACCAGCTGCTGCTGCTGGAGGAGTACGCAGAGGGGCTGAGGGGCGGGCGCGTTGAGGAGGAGCGCCTCGTGGCGCAGCTGCAGCAGAGGGTGCGAGGCAGCGTGCAAGCACACGCACGCGCGTCTGCGCACGCGCGTCCGTGTGTTCTGGCGCCCGTTGCTGCGGCCAGAGAGAAGCCAGCTGGCGCGGCGTAAAAGCCGCCCAATGGGTGCCCTTGCCCTTCTCAACTTATCAGCAAGCCAAATCCCAGCCAAACCAACCGACAACACCACCCTGGTCAACACTAAACAGATCGAGTTCCTCGAGGTGCGGCTGGCCGAGGTGATGGCTTACGCCGACATCCCGCCCCACATGCGCCCCGCGCTCGCCGACCTCGGCGGCGCGTCTGGCGTCGCTGCCGCGCCCGCGGGGGCCGCGCTGGCCGCTTCGCTTTCGGCGGCGGGCCCGGGCGCCGGCGGCGGCGCTTCGGCGGCGGCGCCGCAGCTCGAGGCGGCGCGCGCGGCGGTGCTGGAGGCGCTGCAGAGCCTGCGCCCAATGAGCGACGCGCTTGGTGCGCGTGCGGGGCTGCGGGGCCGCGTTTGCAACACCGCAAATGGGGCCTTGGTTCTGCACCCAGCTGCGGTGCTGCTCATGCCTGCTGCTAATCACTGCAACAGCGGCGCTCCCATTGCATTCAAGCCCGAACGCCGCGTTTCCCCCCCAATGAGCAGGCGAGGGGCGCGCTGTGTCGGACGCTGACTACCGCCGCTTTGTGGAGGCCGTGGTGGCGCGCCTCAACGAGGCAGACGCGGCGGTCTCCGCGGCAATCAGCGGCGCCGCCGCCGCCGCCGCGGCCGCCGCGGCGGCCTCGTCGCCGGCGGGCGGGGCTCTCGCGGGCGCCGCGGCGGCCGCGGCCGCGGCGGCCGAGGCGGCTGCAGCGGTGGCTGCGCGCGTCACGGGCTCGCGCCGCAGCCGGGCGTCAATGAGTGAGCATGCGCTCACTGTGTTGGTTTTGGCCGTGCGTTTTGTGTGCACTGGCTGCGCGTTGTGTGGTCACTGTTCTGCTGGCAAAGCTCCACGCTGGCTGTATTTGCCTTGTTCAGCAGCCCAGCAGGTGGGCGCACCCGCACACTCACACCGCAGGCGACAACCCCGTCGCCGACGCCGCCGCGGAGGAGCTCTGCTCCCGCCTGGAGCAGCTGGCGCGCCAGGTGGTGTCGCTGCAGGTGCTGGTGGCGCAGCGGGACGCGCAGCTGTCGGCGCTGGCGGCGGCCAAGGACGCACTGGAGGGGCGCCTGGCAGGTGCGGCCGCGGGCCGGGGCCGTCGCCGTCTTGAATGACCCTCAACATGATGCGTTCCTCTGCACCGCGCCTGCCTTTGATAAGCAATCACAAAGCCCCGTCCCCTGGGTTAGCACGTTAGTTGTCGCCGACGCCGCGGCCCTGACCACACGCCTTCCTTCCCCCTCACAGGCGCCGGCCTCGCCGCCGCCTCGGCCGCGCCGCCCCGCGCGCGCTCCCACGTGCCAAGCGACGAGCACGACGCCCTCGCCGCCGAGCTCGCCGCGGCCAAGGGGCAGCTGATCGAGGCGCTGGAGGAGCTGGGCGCGCGCGACCGGGAGCTGTCAGAGGTCACGGGGGCGCTGGGGCGGTACCAGGAGCGCATGCAGTGCCTGGGGACCCAGGTCAACGTGCTGTACAGGTGAGGCTGAGCCGGCAGGGTCCTTGCGTTTTGAGCCGTTTGCGTGCTGCTTGCCTTTGTGCGGTTTTCCCTGTGGTATGAACCGTGTGCGCCTGTGTGTGCGTGCTCTGTGTGCGTCCGGCCTGGCTGAGTGCTGCTGTCAGTGTCTCCAATCAATGTCTCGCTGTCCCGCTCCCAGGGAGTACGCCGGCGCGGTGACCAAGTGGCGCACCGAGCGCGGCGCCCTGCAGCAGGCGCGCGACAAGGCGGAGGCCGACGCGGCCGCGGCGGGCGCGGCCAACGCCGAGCTGCAGCAGGGGCTCGAGGCGCTCGAGGCGGCGACGCGGGAGGGGGCCGAGGCGGGCGCGGCGGAGCTGCGGGCCAAGTACGCAGACACCGTGCGGCGCATGGCGGTGGTGCAGGTGCGTGGGTTTGCTGTTCCGATACGCGGCGGGAGGGCCCCGACTTACGATACTGTGGTGGGTGTTGATGCAATGCAGCAGGTCAGGTGGACTCGCCGAAACGGCTTGGACCCAACCCCCTTGCGCACGCCCCCACCCCAAACCCACGCCCCCCCCCCCCCCACGCGCAGCTCAAGCACGCCAAGGTGTCCCGCGAGCTGTCCCTCGCCCTCGCCGGCGAGAAGGCCGCGTCCGAGGCGCAGGCGGCGCTGGCGGAGGAAATGGCGGAGCTCAGCGGCGCGTGCAGGTGGGTTGTGTTGTGGTGGTGCGGAGCTGGAATGGAATGGGGATAAGGGGCGCGCTTTGGAGAGGGGGTGGTGCACCCTGGAAGCACCATGGCCCCGCGCACCACGAACCCCCCGCCCGCCAACGCCGCCGGCGCAATCGCAGGTCCCGCATCCGCTGGCTCGAGGTCTCCGCCGACAGCGCGCGCCGCCGCGCCGAGCGCCTCGCGCGCGCGCTGCAGTCGTCCGCGCCGCTGGAGGCCTACCGCTCCCTCGCGGCCAAGCATGCCGCGCTGTGCGACGAGCGGCGGCGCGCCGTCGAGGCGCGGGGGGACGGGGTGGCGGGCGCGGCGGAGGAGCTGCTGGCCGCACGGGAGGAGCTGGCGCGGGCCGCTGGGGACTATGACCGCGCCGCCTCCCGCGCCGCTGAGCTTAGGTGTGGGGGCTTGGGTGCCAACCCGGTGTTTGCAGTCGCCAACAACGCTTGGTGGTGCAAGCGGGCAAGCATTCACTGGCGTCCCGCAGCCCCTGTCTGCATCCCAACCCTGAAAAATCCCCCACGCAGCGAGCGCCTGCGGCAGCTCCAGATGCAGTCAGAGCTCGGCCCCGCAAGCACAGCGGCGCAGGCGGCCCCCGCCGATGCGGCTGCCACGGGCCGGCCGGCCGCGCCGCCGGCGGAGGGTGCCCTGGGCCTTGCCCTCAACCAGGACCTCGTCGCGTGCAAGGTGCAGCTCGACAGCACGGCCCGCCGCCTCCAGCTCTCCAAGCGCGAGCGCGAGCGCGCCTCGGCGACGCTGCGCGAGACGCGCGCGCGGCTGTCCGAGGCGGAGGAGCGCCTGGCGCAGGCCGAGGGGGAGCTCGCGACGTCGCGCGCGCTGGAGGCGCGGCTGCAGCAGCGGCTGGTGGGCGCCAAGACGGCGGCGGAGGTGCGCGGCGCCGGCGCTCCCGCTCTTTTGCGGCCCTGGTCGCGCGAACCTGCCTTCCCAAGGCTGCCCTGCAACCCCACCTCCTCTGAACCTCGGCGGGCCTGCAGACCATGGAATGTGTCAATTGACTCACTTCCCTCCCTCAAAACACGCAGGTTGCCGGTATGGAAACGCGCCTCGACGC
The DNA here is from genome assembly GCA_003203535.1 of Raphidocelis subcapitata. Lineage (NCBI taxonomy): Eukaryota > Viridiplantae > Chlorophyta > Chlorophyceae > Sphaeropleales > Selenastraceae > Raphidocelis > Raphidocelis subcapitata. The sequence goes on from BDRX01000007.1 coordinate 553,807, forward strand.
CGCCGAGGCGGCGCTGGCGCGCGCCGACGGAGACAGGGCCGACCTCGCGGCGCGCGCCGAGGCAGCCGAGCGTGCGGCGCGCGAGGCGGCGGGCGCGCGGCAGAGGCAGCTTGCGGATGTCACGAACCTCCGGTGGGCGGTTTTGGAAACAGCGCCGTGGGCTGCCAGCGTGTTGACCACTGTGTGCAGAGGGGCTTGGTGTGCGCAGCATCAAACCCCTTTGCCAGTGTTTGTGTATTGGATTTGGCATGCTGTGCGTCCGCGCTGACAGACCCCTCCCCTTTCTGCGCTGGCTCGCAGGTGCGCGCTGCGCAGCGTGATGGCGGGCGGCGACGCGACCCTCAAAGCGGGGCGGCCCTTTGTGGAGCTGGAGCAGGCGCGCGCCAAGGAGGCGCTCGCGCGTTCGGCGCTCAACCGGAGGTGCGCTGGGGGTTGGGCGGCGCAACTTGGCAGCGCGCGGTTGCTTTGGCCGCCGCTGCCTGCGGCCGGAGCAGCCCCCAGAAAACTGTACCCCGGCAGTTGAGCCTCTTGAATGCAGCGGCCTGCATGTGCAGCAGCGTTGCCTCTCGCAAATGAATCACCCCACTCCCAGTGAGATGGAGCGGCTGGAGCTGGAGCGCCAAGTGAGGGCGCTGCGGCAGCAGGTGGCGCGCCTCGGCGCCGCGATGGCTGGGGAGCAGGACCACGCACGGTGGGTGGCCGGCTTTTGATGCGTCGCAACGGGCGTGTACGGCGTCAATGATGAGCAGAGCTGTGTGTGTGGGCCGCTGCTGAACGGCCGTGCTGAACGGCCGGGGATGGACCGCCCAAACGCCCTTTCGACCCCCGTGCGCCGCCCCCCTCCTGCGCCCCACCCCCAGCTGGGCCGAGGGCGAGCTGCGCGACGCCTCGACGCGGCTGGAGCTGGCGCTGGCCTCCTCTGTCAGCGCTTACCGCGCCGCGCTGTGGGCGCGGCGGCTGGAGCAGCTGAAGGGCAGGTGGGGGCCCGGGAGGTTTGCAAGTCCATTCTGTGGTCCACGCGTGCACAGGGAGAGAGCAGCCGCAGCCGCCTTTGCACGCATATGTTCTGCGGCGCCGCCGACCCAAGCAAAGAGTGGCCCTCACAAAGGTGTTTTAAAGATTGGTGCAACCTCCCCCTCAAACACCGCAGGAACGACTCCCTTGCCGAGGCGCTGTCCTCGTCGCTGCGCCGCCTTTCCGCCGCCGAAGACGAGCTCCACGAGTCCCGCCTCCGCCTCGCCGCCGCGCGCGACGCCGCCTCGGCCGTCGCGCAGCCCGAGCCCGAGGCGGCGCGCGAGGCGGCGGCGCTGCGCGAGGCGGTGCTTGGTCTCAAGATCGAGGCGGGGCGGCTGGCGCGCGCGGAGATGGTCGCGCGCGAGCGCGCCGCGTGCGCGGAGCGCGTGGGGGCGGAGCTTTCAGAGCTGTTAGAGCGCAGCGAGGCGGAAGCGCTGGCTGCGCAGGCGGCCATGGACGCGGACAGGTCTGCGCTGTCGAGGCGGACCGCGGCGCTGCAGGCCGAGGCAAGTGCGGGTTCCCTTGCACCCCACGGTTCGGGCATGGGCAGTGCAATTGAACATGGGAGTGAATGTGGAAACAGCACCCGGCGCAAATGCCCCGCACGAAACCAATCGCACGCGGACGGTCCGCAGGTCGTTTCCCTCCAGGAGCGGGTCGCCTCGCTGTCTGCAGAGCTCGACGAGGCGCGCGCCGCCGCGGCCCGCCGGCGCGCGGCGTCGGCCGGCGCCGCAGGCGCTGCCGCCGCCGACGCCGCCGACGCGGCGGGCGCGGCGGCCGCCGCGCTGGGGCCTCCGGACAAGGCGCTGTTGCTGCGGCACGTGGAGAGCCTGAAGGAGGCGAGGCAGGAGGCGGAGCACCTGCGCCACGAGTGCCGCCGCCTCGAGGGCGAGCTGGAGCTCGCAAACCGCCAGCTGGCGGTTTTGCAGCGCGGCCACGACGATGCGCTCGACCGGCTCGCCGCTGCCAGCGCCGCCGCGCTCGGCGCCGGCGCCGGCGGCGCGCCGGGCGACGCGGCGGCGGCGGAGCAGGTGCGGGCGGTCGCAGAGGCGGCGGTGCGCGAGCTGCAGGCGCGGCTGCGGGAGCGGGAGGCGGCACTCGACGCCGCCGCCGCCGCAGCCCGGGAGCACCGTGACGCATACCTGGCGCAGCACGCGGCGGACAGATCCGAGATCGAGCGGCTGCAGGCGGCGCTGCTGGAGGCGCGGGGGCGGGCCATTGATGACATGAAGTCCCTGCTGCGCGGTGGCACGGCGCTGGCGGCGGCGGGTGAGGGGGGCGCTGCGAGCCTTGTGGGTCCACCGACCTCGGCCTCAGCCGCGGCGCTTCTTGCGGCTGCTTCCGTCCCTGGGCATGGCATGCGTTGGCCAACGGCCTTTCCCTGCCGCCAGATGCAGGCCTAAACAGTTGACAAATCCGCGGCTGGAATTCAAACCCTCCTCGCAGGTGACGGCACCGAGGAGGTGCCCTATGAGCAGCTGCGCGCCCAGCTGGAGGAGCGGACCTCGGAGCTCGAGGTGGGGTGCCGCCCGGCCTGTTGAGCCATGCAGCCGCCTCCTCAGCAGCGGGTGGCCCCAACAAGCCCCACTCCTTGATACGGCTGCAATGCCGCGATTCCCCCAGCCCCCCCTCGCGCCGCCTCAACTCAACAAGATACTCAAGCCCACCCCGCCCCACCCTGTCCCGTCATATCACAACAGGTGGTGCGGGACCGCCTGACGCAGCGCGAGGCCGCGCTCGAAGCGCTGCGCCGCGGCGCCGCGGAGCAGGCCGCGCGCGCCGCCTCGGAGGTCGAGCGGCTCTCGCGCGCGCTGACGGCGGCCAAGCCGCCGGACGACGCGCCCAGCCGCGCCGTCGTGCAGAAGATGCAGGCGAGGCCCGCGCACGGGCCCACGCGCGCGCGCCGCTCATCGCCGCTGATTCCCTCGCCGAAATCAAGGCTTTCCTGGCATGGCATGCAGGGCGCTCCGCAGAACGCCTGCCCGCCTGCGTGCACACCGCCCGCCGCCCACCGCCCACCGCCCAACACCCAACGCGCAATGCGCAACGCCCACCCCCCACCCCCCAGTCTGACCTGCGCCGCAAGGACGACCGCCTCCGCGCACTGCGCGCCGCCATCAAGGCGCTGGAGGGCAAGCTGGCCGAGCTGCTGGCCGAGCGCGCGGACGCGGCGATGGCGGCGAGCAGCTGGAGGGAGCAGGAGATGCTGGACAGGCGGCTGGCGGAGCTTGAGGGGCAAAAGGTGGGGGGGGGGGCGCTTTGCGTACGTTAGCGTGCTGACCGTGGGAGCTGCGCTGCGTCTTGGCTGCGCTGCGCTGCGCTGCCGTGTGCTGCGCTGCGTCGTGCTGTGCTATGCGGTGCTGCCTTGGCTGCGGGTATCGACCCCCAACTGCCGTCAAAAACCGCCCAGGCCGCGCTTGCGTCCGAGCTGGAGGCGGCGCGCAAGGCGCTGGCCGCGCAGGACGCCGCGACCCGCCGCGCGGCCGACGAGCTCGAGGAGCAGCGCGCAGCGCTGGCGGCCGCGCAGGCGGCGCTGGCTAAGCAGCAGGGGCAGGCCCGCTCGCAGCGGGCAAGGGGTGGGAAGGGCAGCGGCAAGGCCGCCGCGGCCGCGGCAGCGCCGACGGCCGAGGCGGAGGCTGAGCCCGAGGAGCAGCAGGGGCAGCGGCAGGAGGAGCGGCAGCAGCGGGAGGAGGGCCTGTCGGCGCTGCTGGCACGGATCATGGCGCTGGAAAAGGAAAACGCGGCCTTGCAGGCCGAGAGGCAGCAGCTCGCCGCGTCGCCGCGCGCGGCGGCCAAAGGTCCTCAGCAGCAGCAGCAGCAGGATGCGGCGGCGGCCGGCCTGAGGCCAGTCAAGACGGCAGCGGCCAAGCCCGCCAGCAAGCTGGGCGGCGGCAGCGGGCCGCTTGCACGCGTCGCCCGCGAGCAGTCCGGCCCCGGCACGCCCGCCGCCGCGGCCGCCGCGCCGACGCGCCCAGGCCGCAGCAGCGATGGCGGTGCGCGCGGCGACGTCCCTAGCAGCCCCCGCGCGGGCGCGGGCGATGCGCCGGCGGCGGCGGGCGGCGGCGGGGGCGGCGGGGGCGGTGGGGGAGGCGCAAGCTACGCGCCTGCGGGCTGGGAGGAGAGCAAGCAGCTGGCAGCAAAGCTCGAGGGGCTCAGGTGCGCACGGCGCTTGCATGCACATGTGCGCACGCATGTGCAACACGCGCGCGCACGTTGTGTTTGCTAGTATACACGCAGGCGTGCACGGCCTCACAGCGTTTTGCAAAGCCTTGACCGATTGGCAGCAGCCGAAACCAGCACCCCCCAACCCCACTCGCTCGCGCAGGAAGCGGCTCGCCAAAAAGTCGGAGGAGTGCGCCGCGCTCGAAAAGGAGCGCGCGCGCGCCGCGGCGCTGGCGGCGAGCCTGCAGCAGGAGCGCGACCGCGCGGCGGCGGCGCTGGCGGCGGCAAAGGAGAAGCTGCGGCGGGCGACGCAGGAGGCCGCGGCCGCCGTGCCGGCGTGGGCCGCGGATGCGTCCAAGGTGCGCATACGGCCGCCACAGCGCATGTGTGTGCGCCCTGTCTGTCAAACAACGGCCCCTGTGCAGGCCAAAGGGCCTGACCAGCTGAGAGAAAAACAAAGCTCTTCCCCCCCTTCCTCAAACCCCCCACAGCTCAAAGACTATGTGGACGAGGTCCTGCGGCTGGAGGGGGAGAAGGACGCCCTCGCGGCAGAGCTGCAGCACGCACAGCGCGCCGCGGCGGCCGCGCCGCCGGCGCCGGGCGAGGGCGGGGCCGCGCTCGAGGGGGAGCTGTTTGAGGCTCGCCTGGAGCGCGACCAGGCGCGCGCCGCGGCCGCGCGGCTGCGGCAGCGGCTGGGCGAGCTCTTCGGGCCCGGCGCCGCCGACGTCGGCGCGGGCGCGGCGGCGCAGGCGGGCGGCGCCGCGGGGCGGCCCCGCGCGCGGGGAGCCTCGGCGGCGGGCGGCGTCGCGGTTTCGGGGCTCAGCGGGCGCGAGGTGGAGCTGCTGAGCACCGTGGACAACCTGCGGGCGGCGCTGGAGCGGGCGATGGCGGGCAGCACACCCACCACGCGCTTTATGCAGGTTGGCGGTTGGTTTGCTGTGGGGTTTGGTTGGGTGGGTTGGGTTGGCGGTTGGGTTGGAGGAGGGGGGGCGGCTGGGTTGTAAGGAGGTTGTCGTGAGGGGTGGGGGCGGTTTGGGAGGGGGGCGGCGTTTGGGGGGGGGCGGCTTGGATGGTCGTGACCCTCCCCTCTCCCTGGCCTCTTTGTGGCTGTGGCCTGGCCTGCGGCCCAGTCAGCTTTGCGGCTTGGCTGGTTGGCAAAAAGCCCTCAAAACTGAAAGGCCGAAATGCTCGTGCGCTCCCCCAACAGGAGGTGCAGCGCCGCAAGCAGGCGGCAAAGGAGGCCGACGCGCTGCGCGCCGAGGTGTCCCGCCTGAAGCAGCAGCTCGCCGCCGCAGGTGCGGCCGCGGACGACCTGGCGCGCGCCAACGCCGAGCTGCACTCGCAGCTGCAGCAGGCTCGCGCGTCCGCGGCCGCGGCGTCCGCGGCCGTCGCCGCCGCGGGCGGCGCGCCGTCGGCGGTCGCGGTCGCGGCGCTGCGGCGGCAGGCGGACCAGCTGCAGGGCGCGCTGCGGCTGCGGGAGGGCGAAACGGCGGCGCTGCGCGCCACCGCAGACGAGCTGCGGAGCCAGCTCGAACGGGCGCTGCTGCAGCAGCAGCGGACTGCGCCGCAGCAGCAGGGCGGGGACGGCGGCGGCGGCGGCGGAGGAGGAGGAGGGGCAGGCGCGGCAGCGGCAGTGGCAGCCGAGGCGGCCGGCGCGGCGGCGGACGCGGAGGGCCTGCGGGCGCGCGTGGCCGCGCTGGCTGCGGAGAATGCGGAGCTCCGGGAGGAGCTGGGGGCGTTCGATTCGGAGTTTTGGGACGAACTGGAGGAGCTGGTGAGGGCGCCTTGGCGCTGTTTGTGTTTTGTGTTTTGTGTTTTGTGTTTTGTGTTTTGGGGGTCTGAGGAGGGCTGCGGTCGAGCTTGAGCGGCCGCGTCGCTCCCGCACATCCAAATGAACAACAGACTTGCCCGAACCGCACCAACCTCCGTCCACCCCCCCCCCGTCAAAACGGCGCGCAGAAGCTGGAGCGGCACCAGCTTCAGGAGCGGTGCGTGCAGCAGGAGGCGGCCGTGCAGGAGCTCAGGGGCCAGCTGGCGGGCGGGCGGGCGGCGGCGGCCCGGTAGCAAGTCAAACCCCGCCATCCATCGGCGCTGGGGCCCGCGCTAGCTCCTGCCATTGTCTTCCGCGGCACTGCAAAACGCTACGCGTTTGTCTCCTGCGTCCGCGGCGTCAGACTAACCCGGTGCCCCGGGGCGCGCGCGCATCAGCGCGGCGGCGGGCGGACAGGCGCTGGCGGGGAGCCAGCGTGAAGCGCGCGGTGGAAACGACATCGCGGTATTACCAGTTTTGCGGCCAGCTAAACGCGTGTTCAGGGGCGCGGGAAGCACCGCCAACCTCGACAGTCCTCCGGCCAGGCCCGAGAGCGCCCGCGCTCGGCCAACCGGTATGCGCGGCGTTGCTGGGCCGGGCGCACTGTCAGCCCGCGCCTGTCGAACGGGGGCTCCGATCCCGCGAGCCGCCCACGCCGCAGCGCCGCTCCCTGCCGCCGCGCCCCGCCGCGCGCCGCCGCCGTCCATGCGGCGCGGCGCGCTCGCGCTCCGGCGCGGCACCGGCGACGGCGCGCTCAATGGCGCCGTGTCCGGCGGCCTGCAGTGGCTCAAGGGGTGGGACGTGACGCGCGCGTACGGCGCCCGCGGCGGCGTGCTGCCCGAGACAGGCGCCGGCACCGCCGACACCGGCAGCAGCGACGCCACTCGCAGCAGCAGCGGCAGCAGCACGGGCGGCCCCCCCACGCCCCGGGCGTCGCTCGACGGGGGGCCCGGCAGCGGCTCCAGCACAGACAGCGGCGACGGCGGCGGCAGCGGGGGCCGCGTGGCGGTGTGGGACCCCAGGAAGCAGGAGCGCATCCGCGTGGCCTTCCAAAACGACACGCTGTCGTTTGGCTTTTCGGCGGGCGGCCTGATGGTGCGCGGGCGCGCGTATAGTCGCGTACTACAAGGGTTGCGGCCATCGGCCCTTGTGACTGTATCAGCCGGTGTGGAGGCCACGTGCCGGTTTCGGTCTTGCGGTCTCCGGGGCAGCTGGACCGCCCGCAGGAGAGCTGCCCGGCAAAGGCATGAGGGCCCCCACCGGCGCCCCGTTACTAAAAGCTCGCAAAACCCCCCCTCGGCAGTTTCCTTACTATGTGGGCGTGGTGTCGGCGCTGGAGGAGATGGGCGTGCTGCGGCGGCCCCACCAGCTGGCGGGCGCCAGCGCGGGGTCCCTCGTGGCGGCGGCGTACAACTCGGGCCTCGACATGTGAGCGCGGCCGCGACTGCCGCTCGGCTGCATGCGGCTGCGGCCGCGGCAGGGGGCGGCTTCGGCTGCGGCTGCGTGCGGCTGCGGCTGCGGCTGCCGGCCGCTGTGCCCTGGGTTACGACAACTGTGGCCTCGGCTGCTGCTACCCCCCCCCGAACCCCACACAACCCTCGACCCCCTCTAAACCCGTCGCTGCCCCCCATTCCCCCCACCCCCATCCCAAAGGCGCACCGTTGAGGAGTCTCTTGTGGCCTTTGGCGAGGACTGCCTGCGCCACGGCACGCGCAGCCGCCTGGGCCCGCTGCTGCGCGACTTCCTGCACGCCTACCTGCCGCCCGACGCGCACGAGCGCTGCGCGGGCAACACGCACGTCGCGTGGACGCGGGTGGTGCCCTACTGGCGGCCGCACCTGGTGCGCGGCGGGGTCTGGCGGTGGGGGGGGGGGCTAATTGTATGGCCGGTGACAGCTTTTGTGTGGCCGGCCGTCGTTTGGAGCCGACCCTGCCTTGCCCTGCTGCTCGCATGTGGGGGCTGTCCGTCACCCCCTTTACAGCCCCACCCAAACCTGACTAACGCCAAACCGCCAGGTCAGCCAATTCCGCAGCCGCGATGACCTGATAGAGGCACTCCTCACCAGCTGCCACATCCCCTGGTACTTTGACGGGCGATGGATGACCAAGTTCAGGGGACACTTTGCCGTGGACGGAGGTGTGTGTGTGGGGGGGGATTGCCAGGGCGTTCAAACGCGGCGCTTGGGCGAGCCAGCGCTGCTCGGCTTGCTCGCCCATCGCCCGCGCCACTTGGCTGCTGCTCACGCTGCCGCCCCCCTCCCCTCTTTTGCCCCGTACCCCTCGTTCCCCCCGCAGGCGCCACCAACTTTGTGAGTGACCCCCCGCAGCAGCCCTTCGCAGCGCCCGAACCTGGGAGGACAGCAGACCGGCCCAAACCGCTGCGGGTTGGGCACGCCTGCTGCCATCCTGGAAACCGTTTGCAGCCCCCCTCAACCACCCCCAGATCGCCGCCCCTGCAGCCGAAACCGCCCCCAACCGCCCAAAACAAACCTCCCGAAACCCCCAGATCCCCGTGGTCCCCGGCTCTGACTACACCTGCAAGGTCATGTGCTTCCCCACGGGCCACCTCGAGGCCATCCGCTCGCGCGCGGGCGGCGTCATCGCGCACCCCGCCGTTGACCGGTACCTCGAAATTGACATCTCCCTGGACGCGTTTGAGTCCTGGCCGCACGACTGGCCAACGGTGAGGGGGTGGCATGCTTGTGCTTGGCGTCTGTGTGCATGCGTTTGTTTGCTTGTTTGCGCCCTTGCATTTGCGTGTGTTTGTGTGCGTCCCGGCCATCTGCCGGGCGCACGAGGACGCTTGCCCAACCTCAAGCCCAACACCCTCACCAGCACGGGCGCACCCCCCCCCCCTCTGCCCCTCTGCCCCCGGACGCCGCCAGGTCATCAAGTGGGCGCTGCAGGCCTCGACCCGCGAAACGGGCAGCTTCCTGATAGAAAAGGGCAAGCGCGACGCCCGCGCCTGGGCTGTGGCCGCGGGGCTGGAGCCTCTCCTGGCTGCCAAGGCGGCCGCCGCCGGCGCGGGCGCGTCGGTGGCTGCGGCGAGAGCGTGGGATGGCGGCGGCATCGTGCTTGGGCATGCCGGGGCAGCGGCGGCGACGGCGGCGGCGGCGGCGGCTGAGGTTTCTGAAGCTTTTGCTGAGGCGGGGGAGCGGCACGCGCGCAAGCGGCGGCGGGAAGACGGGGAGCAGGAGGGCAGCAGCAGAGGCGACGGCGCCGATGGCCACGCGCCGGCGGCGGCGGCTGCGGCGGCGGCGGCGCGCGAGCCCGAGCCGGTGGGTGCTGCGCCGGGGTTGACCGGCCAGCCGCGCAGCGACACAAACCCGATACACGGCAAGCCGCCGGCGTGATGAGGGGAGCGCCGCCGCAGCGGCAGGAAGAGCGGAAGCCTCGAGCGTTTGAATTGACGTGGCCATGGTGCCCTCCGCCTGTGCGCCGCTTGGCACCTCGTGCAGCCGAGTTTGATGCCGCCTCCAGGCTTTGCAATTGAGAGAAAGGCGCAGCCAGTTGCAGCTGCGCAGTTGTCGTTACGAGCGCACAACGAGCGCCGAGCGGCGGAAGGCGTAACTCGAGTGTCGAGCCGCGCGCGGTGCGCGCCACCTAAAACCCCCGCGGCCGGGTCAGAGCCGAATCCTGCTTGCTGCGGGTGACCCGGATGGCTCTGCATGAGCCCTTGCTGACGAGATCAGGAGCAGCAGCGGCAGCTGGGCAGCGGCCGACGATGCCGGCCTGCTGCTCCGCGAGCCCGTGGGGCTGGCTGCCCTCGCGCGCGCAGCTGCACACGCTGCTCCACCTCTGCGCCTGGTGCCAGCTCGGCGTGCTGGCGCGCATCCAGCTCGACGCGCTGTTCGGCGGCGCGTGCGCCACCGGCGCGTCCGACTACGGCTGGGCGCCCTGCGTCACCTCCAGCGTCGGCACCCTGCTGACCGACCTGCCCCCAAACGCGATCGGCTGCTACATCATGGGGCTCCTCGCGTCGTCAGACGTGCTGGCAAAGCACCTGGGCCACGCCTTTGGCAGCGGCGCGCCGATCGCGGCCATCTCCCGCCGCAGCGCGCTGCAGGTGCGGGGCGGGGCGGGGGCTGGCGCGGGCGCTGGCGCGCCGTGCGTCGGATCGGGAGGGGTGCATCCTGCCGCATGCCGCATGCCGCGTCCGCGCTGGTTTGCATGCCACATGCCGCGTTTGCCATGCGCGCGCGGCGGCAGGGTCGCGACCCCCCGCGCGCACCCCACACTTTCCCTCCGCCCGCCGCACCCCGAAACCCTAACCCACTAAAACCCTTACCCCCCAAAACCCGCCCAGACGCACACCGCCTTCCAGGTCGGCCTGCGCACCGGGTTTTGCGGCTCCCTTACCACCTTTTCCAGCTGGATGCTGCAGGTAACGGTGATGGTCGTCGGCGCCGCGCCCCTCACCAACACCAAATGGGTGGAGGGCCTGTCGGCCGTGTTCCTTAACTACACGGTTTGCATGTCGTTCCTGGTGATGGGGCAGCACACCTGTCTGCTGCTGTACGCCTGGTGAGGGGCTGGGGGCCGGGCCTGGGGTTTGCGGGGGCGCTGCGTGCCGGCGTGATGGCACTGGGTTTGGGTGCGGGACTGGGGCTGGGGGTGGGCGTGGGATGGCACGGGTTTTCATCTATTTGCGTGATGCGTCCTCAACCCCAGGTACCAAAGACTCCTGCCTTGCCTGTCACCCCACAGGATGAACCCCGGCCAGGTGACCCCCCGCGGCCGCTGGGTCGACACCGCCCCCCCGGAGCCGGCTTTGAACGGCGCAGACGGCGGCGGCGGAGCCAGCGGCGGCGGCGCGAACGAAAACCTGGTTTTGGTGGTCGACGACCGCCGCCCCTCCAGCCTGCTGCGCCGCTCGCCGGCCGCCGCCGCCGCGCGCGCCACGGCGACCGCCAACGCGCTCGCGCGAGCGAGCGCGGGCGCGTCGCCGCGGGGCGCCGTCGTCGCGCGCGGCGCGGCGGGCGACGCGGCGGCGGCGGCGGCCGCCGCCGATGCGGCGGGCCCGCGGTCTGAGCCGTCGGCCCTGGGCATTGCCCGCACCAGCAGCATCCAATCTGCGCTGCAGCCGGCGCTGTCGGGCGTCCCCACCACGATCACGGAGGTGGTCGTCTTGGAGGAGGACGATTTCGGATACCCCCTGTCCTGGGGGCTGGTGGACGCCTTTGCTCTGACGTCACTAGTGACGCTCACGAGCGTCGCGATCTGGTGGCGGGTGACGCGGGACCCGGCCCACGCCACGCCGTTTGCAAAGTCCAGCCACGCGGTGGCCGTGCTGCTGGGGCCGCCCGGCTGCCTGCTGCGGTTCTACCTTTCGCGGTTCAACGGCAGCCTCAAGGGGCGGTGCTCCTGGTTCCCAATGGTGCGGCAGGCGGTTCGTTCTTTTGGGCGGGGGCCGGGGCCGAGCTGCTGCTGCTAAAGGTCAACTGCGAAAGCCGCGCACACCACAAACAACCGCCAACCCAAACCCAAACCCAAACCCAAACCCAAACCCAAACCCAAACCCCGCGCCAACGCCACCACAACGCAATCCCGCCCCAGGGCACCTTCACGGCCAACATGTTTGCCTGCACCACAAACTACGTGGTGCGCGCAGTCATCGACACCGCGGCCCCCCCCTTCAGCAACGACAAGCTCGCCTACCTGCTGGGCATAACAACGGGGTTCAGCGGGTCGCTCAGCACGGTGTCCACCTGGGTTGTGGAGGTGAGCCGCGCGGCGTGGGGGGCTTTGGCCCGGCCTGGGCTCCGCCCCGGGGCGCGCTGGCGACAGGGGCTGGCAGCGCAGCCGCCGCCCGCCGGGGCGACGGCCCCTGGCGCGGGGAGGCTGCTGGTCGACAGAGGTGTTGGGCGGGGGGTTTCCTCTTTTCTGGGCGGGAGATGCCGGTGGCGCCACCTCACGCCCGCCCCCACCCTCACCCCGCCGCCGCCCCTGCCCTCGACCCCCAACCCCACCCCCCAGCTCCAAAACCTGCTGCTGGGCTTCCCGGTGGAGACCCGCGGCTACGGGTACCTCATTTTCAGCGTGGCGGTGGCGCTGCTGCTGGGGATGGCCATCCTGGGCACCGCGACCTGGGCCTGACCGCGGCTGCGGCGGCTGGCCGCGCCGTTTGCGACTGCCGCGGCGGCGGCGGCTGGCTGGCTGGCTGGCGGAGTTTTGACCGCGGCGCCGGGCGGCTGCGGCGGCGTTTCGGCAGCGCTCTGAATGTTTTTGCGGCCGCCGTCCTGCTTGCAGCGGCTTTTCGAACCCCCAATGCGCTCAGAGCCTATCTTTTCCTGTGTTTTTGTATGTTTCTCTCCCTCACGTGGTGTCTATTGTTGCGCACTGCCCATCATCGACAGAACTGCAGCACTGCCGGGCACGCAGCCCCAGCGGCGCAATCACTCAGCGCTCTCTTTGGTCCCCGCACCGCCCCCTCCCCTGCCGGTTTCGATTTGCCCATGCCGCTGTATCATCGCTGGCCCCAGCCCCAAAACTTGATTTGCAGATGCCGTATTGCCGACCAGGCCAAAGCCCGTTTTGCGAGAGTAAGAAAGCTCAGCAGGCAGCAAGCAGTTGCTCGTTTGTGCAGCAAGGGGGTTATGCCGCGCCCCCGGCGGGCGCCGGGGGTTTGGAAAAGGGCGCAGCCGGCGCGCGCGCCTCGCAACGCTTCCGTGCGCAAACAAGGGGCGCAGGCGCGCGCCGCGCAGCACAGGGTGGGGCGTCCCGGTCAGAGCTCGGTCAAAGGGGCGGGCTCGCCGCTCGCGGCCCTTTGACCGGTCAAAGGGCAGCGCCGATCAGAGCTTGCTGCGCGCCAGCTGGGGCTGCGGCTGGCCCCTCAGCTGCGCCACCATTTGGCGCAGCGCGACCTTTGAGATCTGCGGTTTGCGGCAGATTGATCGGTTTGGTTTGGTTTTGTTTGGTCTGGTTTGGTTTGGTTTGGTTTGGTTTGGTTTTGTTTGGTCTGGTTTGGTTTGGTTTGGTTTGGTTTGGTTTGGTTTGGTTTGGTTTGGTTTGGTTTGGTCTGGTCTGGTTTGGTTTGGTTTGGTTTGGTTGGTTCTCTTTTGGTTGGGCCAGTTACGGGTTGGGAGCAAGCCGGCTTGTTTCGAGTCGCGCCCTGCCGCCCCGCCCGCCCCCCCACGGCGGCGCCAAGCTCGCGCCGCGCCCGCGCAGACCGCGCGCCTCCGCCTCCCCCCCTTCGCCCCCCGCCACGCCCGCCGCCGCCGCCGCCGCCCCACCTTGCCGGTTGCCCCGTAAGGGATGGCCTCCACAAAAAGCACGTCATCAGGCACAGCGAATTTGGCGACGTCCGGGTGCGCCCCCATAAACGCCAGGACGTCGGCCCTGAGCCGCCCGTCACCCGGTGACGCGGCGTCACCCGGTGATGGCGCGCCGGGCTTGGGCTTGGGCACCACCACCAGCAGCGGGCGCTCGCCCCATTTTGGGTCGGGGACCCCCACCACGGCAGCCTCCTGGACCTGGGGGCGGTTGGTTTGGGGTTGGGGGTATTTATTTTTTGGGGGTTTGGGGCGGGCCTGTTGGGGGGTTGAAGAGAGGCGCCTGTTGGGGGTTTGGGGCGGGGGCATTGCCCTGTTGGTGGTTGGGGAGGTTCTTGTCCGGAGCTCCCCCCACGGAACTCCCTCCCCAAACTGAATGCGGCGTGCAACAACCCCCCCCCCCCCTGCGCGCAGCCCACCTGGGGGTGCCCCAGCGCCGCATTTTCGAGGGCGATGCTGCTCAGCCACTCCCCCCCGGATTTGATCACGTCCTTGCTGCAGTCAGGGGGAGGGGAGGGGAGTGGGGATTGGGAATGGGCAATGGGGGAGGGAGGGGTTTCTGCTCCGCGGCGGCGTGCTTCAAAGGCGTGGCAAGTGGTGACTGCCGTCAAGCCACAGGGTGGGGGGCTTTGGGGCGCGTTCCGCGCGCCGCGATCCAGGCAGCCGCGACTTTTGAACAAAGCCGCCCACCCCAACAACACAGAGCAGCCTGCCCACTCTCCCCCAACAACACAAAGCAGCCTCCCCACTCCTCCCCCCAAAAAACCAGAAAACCGCCCGTAACCGCCCACCTCCGGTCCGTTATGCGCATGAAGCCCAGGGGGTCTATCGAGGCGACGTCGCCGGTGTCGAACCATTGGCCCCCGGCGTCGGCGGCGGGCGCGGGGGCGCGGTGGTAGCGGTCCACAACGATGGGTCCGCGCACCTGCCGGGGGGGAGGTTTTTTTGGGGGAGTGGGGGTTGGAAAGGCGGTTCTCCTTGCATGTGCGTGTGCTGGCGGTCCAAACGAAGCGAAACGGTCAAATAGAGCCCGATTCGAACCCGAAGCGTAACCTACAAGACCCGCAACAAAGCAGCCCCCCAACCCACCTGGAGGTGCCCCATGGCCTTGCCGTCGTGGGGCAGCTCCCCGCCGGCGTCGTCCACGATGCGCATGTCGCAAAACACGTGGGGCCGGCCCTGCGGTTTGACCGCGTTTGACCGGGGTTGACCGGGGTTGACCGGCAGGCTCACTGAGCCATGGGCGCGCAGAGCGGGGCCGGCGCGGGCGGCCCGGCCGCGCGGCCGCCGACAAGCGGCAGACAAAAGGCTCAAAACGACCGCCAAACGGCGAAACAACCGCCTCCCAGACGCTCAAAGCATCACCCCTCCCCCCGCCCGCCCGCCTGTGATGTTTTCAGGTCCCGCAGCTCCCCCTCCCCCAGCTCCAGCTGGCAGTGCTTGGCGGTGCCGAGGGAGCCGAGGGGGGAGATCTCAGTCATCCCCCACATGTGGCGCACGGTGATGCCGCGGCTGGGGGTTTCGGGCGGTTTGGGGGTGGCGTGGATGGTTCAAGGCGTTGCCGGATCGCTGCCCGTCGCAAGCCAGGCGCCAAGGCAGCCCGCACGCCCGTGCCTGCGCTGCAAACGCCGCCGTCTCTGCCGGCCCCGCCGCCCCGCTTCAGCCAATTACTAATCAGGGCGCTCACTCCTCGAACGCCGCGATCTGGGTGGGGGGTGCCGCCGCGCCGCCGATGACGATCGTGCGCAGCCTGCTTTTTGGGGGGGGAGGGGGCCGGTTTGGTTTGAAGGACTTGGGAGGCGGTTGCATTAGGTGGGGAGGGGGGTCGAGAGGGGTTTAAGAGGGGTCTGGGGGGGCCAACGGGGCCATCTGTGATGCCCGCGCGCCTGCGGGCGGGGCGAAAAGAGGCAAACCGGCCGCGCAAAGGGAAAAGAAACGAGAAGAAGCGACTGTGTTTCGAACCCCCACCTGCTGAACCTGAGCCCGTGCGCCTCGACGTGCGCCAGGAGGTTGGCCCAGACGGTGGGGACGCCCGCAGAGATCGTCACGCCGTGCGCCTCTGGAGGTTTCGGCGGTCGTCGGCGGTTTTGTGGCGGTTTTCGGCGGTTTTGGGTTGCGCGGAGCTGAAAGATGGTTTGCAGTTACCCGCTGCCAAAAAGCGCGTGCCACATCAACAGACGCGCGGCGGGCGACGGCCAAGGGGCGGACGCAGGCCGCCCCCTGACTAACAAAAAGGCACAATTCCAACCAAGCAACAAAAAGGCGCCCCACCGATCATGTGGTAGACGTTCTCCCCGTCCAGGTGGGGCCCCGGCAGCACCAGCCGCGCCCCCACCATCGGCGCAGAAAACGCGATGCCCCAGCTGTTGGCCTGGAGGGGGGGTAGGGAGGGTTGGGTGCGCGCAGTGCGGTTGTTGAGCGCAAGCAGTCGCTCGCTTGCTGCGGTTGGAGGGGGGTTAGCTGGCACAACAAGGCGGTGCGCGGCGAGGCAGTCGCCTGCAACCTTGGCTGCCTGTATTGCATCACCCCGCCCGAGGAGGAACCGAGCCAGGGGGAAGGCAAGGCGCGGGCCCAGCGTGAGGTGTCGCGGCGAGCCGCGGCTGGCGCAAACAGCGGCGAGCTGCGGGAGCTCCCCACCCCACCCCAACCCCCCTCACTCCCCACCCCAACCCCCCTCACGTGGAACTGCGGCACCACCATCAGCATGGTGGACCCGCTGCCCAGCGCGAGCGCGTCCGGCAGCGCCGCCACCAGCGCGTGCAGCATGTTGCTGCGGTGGGTGTACATGACGCCCTTGGGATTGCCGGTGGTGCCTTTGCCGGCGCGGGGTGGGTAGGGGTGGGGGGAGGGGAGGGGGAGTTGCGGGGGCGGGTCCGTTTGCCAGCGCCGGCGTCGGCGTGCGCGCATGCACCGCACCAGGATTGCGGGCTGGTGGGCGGCGACGGGCGCTGCGTGGTTGCAGAAGCAGGCCAGGGGTCGAGCTTTGAGGCCGCAAGTGCAAAATCGCCACCTGAGGTGTAGCAGAGGCCGCAGGGGGCGTCCTCCTCCACTTGGGGCCACCGGAAGCCGGGCAGTCGGTCCACCTGGGCGTCGAGAAGCTGCTCGTAGCACAGGATGGGAAGCTGCCGGGGCAGCGCCGCGCCGCGCGGCATGTGCTGCCTGCGGTTTGGGGATTTGGGTCGAGGGGTTTGGAAGACTCGGTGCGTGCTCCCTGCTTGGTGCCTGTCCCTTTGCCGATTGTTGTTGTAACACACGCTGGCGTCGATCGAGAATCTCAAAGCCGCATGCAGCACTGCTGCCGCGCAGAAAGAAACTGTACTGCAAAAAATCTGCACAGCTGCAGCCTGGAAACCGTACTGCAGCCGGGCCCCACGCGCCTATCAGTCAGCAGGATCACCCCCTTCAGTTTGGGGCACATCGGGACGATCTGGGGGTGGGGTGGGGTGGGGAGCGGGGTTGGAGTTGGGAGGCCAGGTGGCGCGGTGAGCTTTTGCGCTGCTGGGGGTGCGCTCAATCTGCCGACTGCCGGCAGTCCAAGCGGCCCTTTTTCATAGAGGGAAGGGGCCCGTTTGAAAAGTGGCATCCTTGCTCCGAAAGCTCAGTCCAAACAAGCACCCCCTTTCGAGGCAGAAACCAGCCCCCAATACACACAACAAGCTCAACACACCTGCTCCAGCAGCGGCAGGAAGGGGGCATCCGCCATAATCCACGCGTCTCCTGCGTGGTCAGCGATCCACCCAATGTCGCGCGCCGCCAGGCGCGGGTTGAGGGTGTGGCACACTGCGCCGAGTCCCATGATGCCATACCAGGCTTCCATGTGGCGCGCGGTGTTCCTTCGGTTTTGGTTTTTTTTTCGAGGGGGGGTTGCGCGATTGGTGGGAGGTGGGGTGGGGTGGGCGTAAGCAAGGGGTTGGGCGCGCTGCGGGCGGCGTCTCGGCCGCAAGAAAATGCGCCGCAACGGCACGCCGAGGCGGCCGAGGCTCCGTGCATACGGGCGGTCAGAAGGTGAACCCCCCAATCCAGCCTCCCCCTCACCACGCCAGCGTCGCCACGACGTCCCCCATCCTGCGCGGCGATTTTGGGCATTTGGGCGGTCGAGGGTTTACCGTCATGCGTGGCTGCCGGCCCCCTTCACCTTCAAAGACCGCCGGCCAGGATTTAAACCAGAACCGCCGGCTCGCCGAATCCAACCGCTCCAGGCCAAAAAGCAGTCATACACGCCCCCAGCCCAGCCCCCAGCCCAGCCCCCAGCCCAGCCCCCAGCCCAGCCCACGCTTCAACCCCCCAGGCCCCCGCCCACCGCCCACCCCCAGCCCACCCGACCCCGAGCTCTGTCAGCGCCAGCGCGCAGAGGCGGGCGCGGTCCCGCATGTCACGGTACGTCGTGATCACGGTGGCGCCCTTTGGGTTTCGGTTGGCGTGTTGTGTGGTGTTGGTTGGTTGGTTCCGAAGTGGAGATTGGGCGGGGGCTTGGGGGCAGCTTGGGCATGTTCACTCGGTATACCTCCCCAAGAGCTTGAGTAACTGCGCACCATCGACCCCACCGCCCGCTCCCCCAAAACTCAAACGCCGCCCGGCCCGCCCCCCTTAATGGCCCGCCCGGCCCGCCCCCCTTTATGGCCCTTCCCCCCCCCCCCCCCGCCTAAAAATCGCCGCCCCTCAAAGGCCCAAAACTGCCGCCCCCAAGCGCCCCCCACCTCCACGTTCTTCGACACCACCTCCTGCTCCCCGTGCCACCGCGCCGCATACTCAATAAGGTCGGTCACCACCAGCGGCCAGCGCTGCATCGTGCCGGGCGCGCCGCCCGCCGCGGCTGCCATTGGCCCGCGCCGCCGCCGGGGGGCGAGCTGTGGGTGAGCTGCGGTGCGCCTGCCGGCGCCGCTGGCGGTGCGGTGGAGGAGGCGGGCGGCAGGCGGGCGTTGATGCCCGGCAGCGCAGCGGCGTCGGCGTCGGCGCCGGTTGCGTCGCTGCGGCGGGTGGGGTGGCGCGCCGGTGGCGAGCACACGGCCGCCTCCCGCACGCAGTCGCGCGTAAAAAGAGCGCGCTTACTCACCCGCTTCAATGGGCACTGCTGAGACGCGGAGGGCGCAGGCGGGCCCGCGGCGATCTCTTCGTCCCCGTCCCTCAGCCGGTTGTCTAACCCAATTGTGCTGGAACGGCGCGCTTTTGTCGCGGGAAGTCCACCCAACTCCCCACTGGGCGACCGCTGCGCTCCCGCCGCTGCGCACGGTGGCGCCCTCCCAGACGCCGTTGGTCACTTTCTCGCAACGGACAGTATTTCGCACGACACAGTCTGAGTGCTGCGCGCCACCTCCCTCCCAACGGCGCCGCCGCTCCCAACCCCTCTCATTACTCGCCGCGGCGTCCCAACCTTTGCGACACAGGGCAAGCGGAGCGCTCGCCCCCTCCCCCTCCTCGCGCCGTTTGACCGCGGTCAAGCAACCCCTCCTCCGCTGCCGCCGCCCAGCAGGCGCGCGTACTCCTCGATCGCCTCCCCCTCTGCCGAAAGGTCCACATCATATGCGGCCATTGGGTCGTTCCCCGCGCCGCGCGCGGCCGCGACCAGCGACGACTCGAGCCGCTCCTCCTCGCTGTCCGACGCCGCGCCGCTGCCCGAGGAAGCCGAAGAGTCCGACGCGCCGGGCGACTGCCGGCCTTCCGCGCGCGCGCGGCGCGGGCGGCGGCGCCTGCGGCCCGCGCCGCGGCGGCGCGGCGCCGCGCCGCCGCCGGGGCCCTCCCCGTCCGCCCCTCCGCCGCCGCCGTCCCCGCCCCCGCCGCCGCCGCCGCCCGTCAGCGCCTCCAGTGCGTCCCGGAAGCTCCCGTCGGCCGCCTTGAGGGCGACCCGGGCCTCCCTCTCCCCAAACCCCATCTCCACCAGCCGGGCCACGTGGCGGGGCTTTACGTCCTGCGGCGGGCGGCGGCGGGGGGCGGGGAGGGGAGCGAGGTTTGGCGGCGCGGCAGCGCAGGCGGGGCGCCCGCCCGCCTGCCCCTCCCCAAATGCGCGGGCGCGTTGACCGCGAGGGCAACGGGCACCGGCGGCGGCGGCGGTTCGGCTTGCACGTGGACCGCCCCCAGGCTGGCCTCAAGCCCAAGCCCCGTCACCCGACCGGCGCCGGCCCACCTGCGGGCCCTCGTCCGCCTCCTTTATTTGGCGCGCGACGATGGCCAGCTGCAGGGCGCCCGCGCGCACGGGGTCCGCGACAACGTCCAGCGCCGCCTGGTCAATGATGGGAGGGCGCGCGGGGGGCGCGGCGCGGCTTCTCGATTTGGGGGGTGTGGGGTGGCACGAGCCCTCGAGTTCGGGCCCCCGGGCGGCCCCGCCGCGCGCCGGGGTGCCCGCGCGGCCTCCCAGCCGCCCCCAGCGCCTCTCAATCGCGCCGGCATGATTGAGCGCCCCTCCCACCCCACGCCCAACTCCCCCCAACCCCCCCAACCCCACAGCGCGCGCCTGCAGGTCGTTTTCGTTCGCCCTCAGCGCCTCTGCGGCCAGCCCCCTCTCAAACCCCAGGCCCTCCAGGCGCGCCAGCCCCTCCCGGTCCACAAAGGCACCGCCGGGCGTTTTGCCGAACGCGGCGCGCTGCGACAGCCACGCGCGCTGGCGCTGGCGCTCGGCGGCGCGCTCCTGGGGCGGGGCGGGGGGTTCGGGTCGTGGTTTTGGGGGGGCAGAGGCGGGGCGCGTGGGTGGGCGGGTGGGTGACTGGGGTGGGGGCGGGTGGGGTTCAGCAGGCCTGCACACGACACCGCAACCGCACTAAAGCCCCACAGCACCCCACCGCCCAGCTCAGCGTTTGTGCAGGTTTTTGCGCTTTGCATATGCACGCGTGTTCTGAATTCAAAAAAAGAAAGGCGCGCCTGCTGCTTGACCCGCTGCTCCGCGATGAAAGCCACCGCCGCAGAAACGTCGCCGCCGCAGAAGCGCAGCGCGCGGCCGGCCTCCCTCCGGTCGTAGCCCATTTCCAGCAGGGCGGCCAGAGACCCGGGCGGCACCTGGGCGGGGGGGGGGTCGGAAATGCCGGTTGTGTGTTGGATGCAGTGCTGGCGGACCCACTTGCAATATGGGTTGAGCTCAACCGCAGGCACACTCCCAATCGCACAACCACATGAATTTGGGCCCGCCCCAAACCCCAAGCCCCCAAAGCGCGGCCGAGCCCCCCAAAAGCGGCCCCGCGCCGCGTGCCCCCGCGCTCGCCTGCAGCCGCGCCCACCGCTCCCGCGCCGCCGCGAGGTGCCGCGCCGCCGCGGCGCGGTCGCCGCTGTGGAAGGCCACCACCCCCTCCATCGCCTCCAGGCGGACGTAGCTGCCACAGGGAGGTTTTTGCGTTTTCGGGGGGAGGCGGTTTTTTGGTTAGGGTTTTTTGCATGGTTTTTCTCTGGGGATTTGAACTTGGAATTTGCGTTTGGGGGTTGGTATGAATCGTCGACGATGTCGCTGACACATTCTTCTGCAAGAAAACCACAGCCCTTGAATACAATCGGCAAAGAAAGCAAAGCGCATCACCCACGTCGCGACCTCCGGCGAGAAGCCCCCGTGCAGCACCCGGACGCGCTCCAGGTTGGGCCCGTGCGCGCGTGCCAGCGCCTCGCGGGCCTTTGAGAGGCGCGCCGCGCTGACCCCGAGTCGCCCGATGTCGCGCAGGAGGTAGGAGCACCTGGGTTTAGTCACCAAGCGGCCCTGATTAGTCGCAATCGGGTGAATCGGGGGCCTGGTCAACTGGGCTCTGCTTCTCTCACAATTGGGATCTGACCCAGAGCTCAGGCGGCACGGCCCCCTGGCCACGAGCGCGCTGCAACATGGGACGTTCTGGCTTGCCCTCCCCCCCGCTGCCCACCAAACGATATCCAGCAGCAGCAGCGCCACATTGTCGACCGCCTGCAGCAGCTGACGATCCGCCACCTGGCAGCGGCGCAAAATGGTTGCAAGGCAGAGGAGGGGCGTCCGAATTGGTTCAGACCGATCGACAAAAACTTTGGGGTTTTGCCTTTTCGTGTGGCATGCTCTACGGTACTGTGGAGCCCGCTAAAACCGCGGATCAGCCCGCCGCACGATCAACCCAGATCACGCACCAGATCAAACGCCTCCTCTGCCAGAAGCAGCTCCTCAAGCGCCTGCCGCAGCATCTCATTGCCGCCACCACTGCCGCCGCCGCCGCCATCGCCGCCGCCGCCGCCGCCGCCGCCATCGCCGCCGCCGCCGCCGCCGGCCCCGCCAGAGGCGGAGGTTCCAGCGCCGCCGCCGCCGCTCGCGCCGTCCGTCCCACCCGCAGGCGCCGAGGGGGGCCCCGCATCGCCGCCCTGCGCGGCCCTGGCGCGCGCCCGCCGCGCCGCTTTGTCCGCCTTGGCAGCCGCCGCCAGCGAGGTGCGTCCCTTTGTTGCGGCGCAAATTGTGATGGCGTTATCATTTGCGGAGCTTCCCCGCACCAGTCCCCCCCCCCTAAAAAGAAAGTCAAAGCACGCCGGTCAAACAGCAAGCCAGGCCAACGCACCTTTTCGTGCAGCGCCAGGCCCGCCACCAGAGCCTTGCGGTCCGCCGGGGCCACGGCGATGCGGGTGCCGTCCTGGTTGGTCAGCTCAAATTCGTACTTGTCTGCGGGTCGGGGTTTCACGGGGGTTGGGCGGTCAAACGTCTTACTAATGCTAGTCGAGGGAGGCGCGCCGCTGCCCTCATCGCACGCAAAGGAAAGCGAGTGCCCACAGCAGCGGCGCGCGCCCGGCGCACCTGTCAGGCCGCGGCCGTCGCCGCGCGCGGAGAGCTTTTCGACCACTGAGAGGCGGGAGGGGAGGGATCGAGGGGGAGGTGAGGAGAGGGGGCGCCGGAGGGTTGCGCTAAGGTGTGTGTGGCTGAGAAAGCAAACACAGACCGGCAGCAGCCCGGCGGACAGGCCCCTTCCGCAGCCCCACCGGTTTTCAGCTTCTCAATACGCGCCTCGCGCGCGTCCGCTGCCGCGGCCGCCGCCGCCGCCGCGCCGAGCGCCGCGCCCGCCGCCGCGCCGCGGGTCACGAGCACGCGCGAGTTGGGGGTCCAGCCGTAGTCGCTGAGGGGCTTGGAGTCATCCTGGTGTTTTGGGGGCTGGCTGGCTTGGGCGCGCGGTGTCTGCGCAGCGCACGGCGGGCTGCGCGGCGCACGGCGCGCACAGCACGCACGCACGACATGGTCGCACCCACGCGCCGCCGCCCCAGCCAAAATCCCCATCAACCAGCCAGCACGCCGCCGCCGCAGAGCCGCGCACCACGAGCGTCTTGCCGCCGCAGAGCAGCTTGACGGTGGAGGCGTCGCCCCCGCCCGCCAGGCGCGCCGCCTCCCGCCGCAGCGCCCCCACCGTCGCGCTGTCGAGCTGCACGACGCCGCTGATCGCGCCCGCCACCTTGACGGTCGCGGGCGAGCCCGCTTGCGCGTCCATGCCCCCGGGCTCTCGCGCGGGAGGCCGATATGATCTCGGAGGAGGGATCTGGGAGTGCCCGTTGCCCTGATTCAGGTCGTTTTGCTGTTTGCTCTGTCCCAACCGCGCCACATTTGTATTCGCCGCCACATATACAGCGGCGCAGCCCCCGCTGTATAGATGCTGCGCGCGCGTGCGGCGGCGGCAGCGGCGTTGCAGCAGCTGCGGTGCCGTGGTGGCCCCAGCGCGGTGATGCGCTTCTCGCCACTTGCACGCCGCTGGGCTCCCCTTGAAGCTCCTTGTCCCAGGCAGCGCGCGCTGCCTGCTCGGTACAGCGCCGCGGCGGCCGCGGCGGCGGGGCGGGGGCGCGGCGGCAGCGGCAGTCGCGGCGCGGACGAAGCGGGCGACGCCGCAGGCGCGCGCAAAGCGGCGGCCCCACACGACGGCGTCGACTGCGGCAGCGCCAGCAGCAGCGGCAGCGGCAGCAGTGGCAGCAATGCTGCGCAGCAGGCGCGGCTCGAAGAGGCCCGCGCGCTGCTGCGCGCCGCGGCCTCGAGCGCGGCCGCCGAGGCCGCGCGCGCGGCGGCGGCGGGGGAGTCCGACTACCGCAAGGCCCTGGCCCGCGCCATGCGGCTCATAAACTACCGCGAGCGCTCCGCGCGCGAGCTGCTGCAGCGGCTGGGGGAGGACGGTTACGACCCCGGGGTCGCGGCGCGCGCCGTGGCGCGCATGCAGGAGCTGGTGAGCGGCGCGCGCGGGGGGCATGCAGCTGCGGCGCGCAGAGCCCCCATCGACACGGCGCGCGGCGCTCGCCGTTTGATTTGAACATCCAGCGTCGCCTTCGGTCGCACCCCCCCCCCCCACCGCATGCGCTGCCCCGCCTCCCAGCCGTTCGCCGCCCCCGTTTCCCCGCCCCCCCCCTCCCCCCAGGGCCTGCAGGACGACGAACGCTACGCCCAAATGTTTGCCCGCGGCCGCTGGCGCGCCAGCGTGCGGGCGCCGTCGCAGATAGCGTGGGTGAGTGCGCGCCGGCGCCGACGGCGGGGACGCTGCAGCCGCTTGCTGAACCGCGGCTGCTGCAGGCGCCCTCTGCTTGCGCACGTGCGGCCCGACTTGACAGCGGCAACGCTGCCGGCCGCTCGAGGGACGCCCAACGCGCAACCGCCACCCCCAGGAGCTCAAATCCAAGGGCGTCTCGGAGCAGCACGCGCGCGCCGCGCTCGAGGCGGTTTTTGGGCCCGGCGGCCGCGTCCAGCCCGATGCCGACGGCGGCAGCGGGGACGAGGGCGGCGAGGGGGAGGAGCGACAGGGGCAGAGCGCGTGGGCCCAGCTGCTGGAGCAGGCGCGGCGGAGGGCCGACATGTCGCGGGGAGAAGACATCATGAAACGAAGGTGCCCGCCTGGTTTGCGGGGATCCGGGGTGCCGAGCCCTGGCCTGGCACGCCGCGCCATTGTTTGCGCCGTCCCGCCGCCGCATGCGCGCGCGACGCAGCAGACCAATGCCGCGCAACCCCCGATCCGCGCAGGGCCAAGCTGGCGCGCTGGTTGCAGTACAGAGGGCACAACTGGGACACCGTGAAGCGGGTGATGCGGGAGGTGGGCCTCTAGGCAAGCCGAGGACAGTGCAAGTGTCCGGGAGGGAGGTTGCGTGCCGAGCCGCTGCAAGACTGCGGCTGCGGGTGCGTGCCGAGCCACTGCCGCCATGCAGCTGCTTGGGCGCGCATGCAAATGCCGCTGTAAGATGCGGACGGCAAGGCAGCAGGATCACCAGCGAGGCAGGCGGACAGGGCGAGAGGGCGGTCACTCGTTGCGACACTGCTGCGGTCCCGCCGGTCAAGCCGCCGCCTACATCACTACCCGCGCGTCTAAATAGCATTTTTGATTGATCGGCATTCTGGGGGCATTCCCGCGCCTCCGGCAGCGTCCCCGCCTCCGGCAGCGTCCCCCAACCCCCGCGGGGCCCGCGAGGAGCCAGGAAACCATGCGCAGCCCGACGGCCTTCAGAGCGCTTGCCGCCTCGCTACTTGTTACGTTAGTCTTTACGGGCATCGCGGGAGCCTCAGAGGTGCGTGCAAAGCGGCGGCGCGCGCGCACTGTGCAGTGCGCAAAGCGGCGGCGCGCCCTCTGCTGCTCAACTCCAGCACGCGCGGTGCGCCCCTCCCAGCACTGACCCCATCCTACCGCGGCCGCTCTTCGCGTGCGCACCACAGGCGAGCGATCGGCGCAGCGGCGCGGGCGCTGCGGGCGCGGCGCGGCCCCGGCAGCAGCGCCGCTGGACTGTGGAGCAGCTCCAGACGGACGCCGTGCGCGCCGCGCTGCTGGCCCACGCGGGGTTCATCGAGCCCCTCAAGCACAAGGCCGGCCAGCACCTCGGCCGCTGGGCGGGCCGGGCGCACCGGCAGCTGCGCGAGCTCGAGGGCCCCGCGCGCAGCACGTACGCGCAGTGGCGCTCGGCGGTGATCGGCGCGCTCGCGGCGACGCCGTTTGAGGTGTCGCCCAAGCTCGTGGACGCGGGCAGCCTCATGGTCGGCGCCGGGGCGCTCGGGCTCGCGTGCGGTTTCGTGCTGCACCTGATCCTGGGCTGACGCGCAGCCGCCGGAGAGCATTGAGGACATCTTCTGTACGGTAACCAATCCCAACTGCCGTTGTGAGAGGGGATTGTGGGGATAGACCGGCGCCAGTGTTTGCGCCACAGCAGCGGCGAGCACGGCAGGGACTGCCACACCAGCAGCACAGAAAACGCCTGCAGCACGCCACAGCGGCAGCTGCCGGCTGCGCATGCGCGTGTTGAACGTGTGTTGGCCGGTCGCGTCGCACCATACAACCCCTTGGCGATCAATACGCGCTCGCATATGGCCGTGTGGAAGCGAAATAGAGCGGGAGATCACTCGCCCGCCCCTTTCGGCAGCCGCTGGGCCCTATGGCGGACGATTTTAGCTTCGTGGGTGCCCCCAGAGGACGTGGGGCACCTCCAGCCGGCCAGCAGCAGCAGCAGCAGCAGCAGCAGCAGCCTGGCGGGGCCGGCATGCAAAGCGGCGCCGGCCGCGGCGCCGTCGCCGCGCCTGCCGCAAGCCCGGCGCGGCCGCGCATCGCCATCCCCAGCGCGGCGGCGGTTGCGGCGTCGGAGTCGCGGCCCGCTGCCCTGCCGATGATGTTCCGCCCCTCCTCGGCAGCTGGGGGACCGCAGTTTGGCGGACCCACCCCGGCACCGCCCGCGGCCGGCCCGCCTCCGCCGGCCCAGCCCTTGTTCGCACCCGCGCAGCCCTTCCAGCAGCCGGCCCCTGCAGCGCGCCCCGCCGCCGCCCCGCCCCTCGGCCTGCCGCTCGCCCTGCCGCGGCACGCCGAGGGCGCGCCCGCGGCGCCGGGCGCGCCGCCGGCGGCTCTCGCCCCGCCGCACCAGCAGCAGCAGGCCGCGGCGGCCGCGGCCGCGGCGGCGGCGGCGGCCGCGTCGCCCAACGTGCTGCTCGTCAGCCCGCGGCAGAACGGAAACCCGATGCTGAAGCACATCCGCATGGTGCGGTGGCAGTTTAGAGACATCACCGCGGATTACCAAATGGGGCAGGACGCGGCCGCCGTGTTCCTCAGCATACGGTGGGCACAACTTGCTTACAGCAGGGCTTTGTCTTGGCCGGCGCAGCCGGATCGGGGGGGATTACAGGTGCGGCCTCGGTCCCTCCTTTCAAAAAGGCAGCTCAGAAGCGCAACCACCAGGGACTGGCAGACCGCCGTTGACCACGAGCCCACGAGCAAAGCAGCACCAGCACCGCCAACACCCCACCCCCCCTCCCGCCTCCGCAGCTACCACCTCCTGCACCCCGGCTACGTGCTGCCGCGCCTGAAGGCCCTCTCCCGCGCCTTCCGGCTGCTGGTGCTGCTGGTGCACGTTGACGCGGAGGACGCAGCGAAGCCGCTGAGGGAGCTGGCGCGCGTCGCCGTGGGGCTGGACGCGACGCTCGTCTGCGGCTTCAGCAACGAGGCGAGGGGGGGGGGGGCACGCACGCACGCGCCGGCTGCGGCGCTTTGTTTGAACTGCCCGTCGGCGCGGGCGTCATGCTTGCGCCGTCGGAAGGGGGCCCGCGCCAGAGGCGCCGCCGCGGGACGCCCCACCCCTTCCCAGTCCCCACCCCTCCCCCGCCAACGCCCTCCAACCCTAAACCCCCCCAGGAGTGTGCCCGCTACCTCGAGCTGTTCAAGGCCTACGAAAACAAACCGGCTGCGTCCATCCAGGCCAAGACCGACACCGATTACGTGGGCCGCCTCACCGCCGCCCTCACCAGCGTGCGGGGCATCAACAGGAACGACGCATACACGATAGGCGCCACGTTTGGCACGCTGGCGGACGCGTTCAGGGGCTCGCCGGCGCAGTTTGCGGCGTGCCCCGGGCTCGGGCCCGTCAAGGCGCGGCGGCTGCACGACGCGTTTAGCCAGCCGTTTCGGCGCGCGCTGGTGGCCGCCACGGGCGCGGGCGCGGGCGCGGCAGGGGGCGGCGCGGCGGGAGCGGCAGCGGGGCAGCAGCAGCAACAGCTGCAGGGGCAGCAGCAGCAGCAGCAGCAGGGGCAGCAGCCAGGGGTGCCACCAGATGGCAGCGCATTCAGCGGCGGCGGCGAGGGGGCCGCGCCGCCGCTGGTCGAGCTGCCCATCGGCGACGACGACGGGCGCGCCTCAGAGGAGGAGCATGACGAAGGGTAACAGCAGTGTGCGCAGTGCAGAGGGGGAGCGAGCGTAAACGGGCTGCGAAGGCAGGGGCGGTCGGTTGCGTGCGGTGTCGCCGGCTCTGCTACCGGTGGCAGACCAGAGCCGCCTGCGCGCAGGCGCGTCCGACTGTGGTGCGCTTCGAGGCAGCTCGTCTAGCCTCGAGGGTTTAAATATGTCAGTGCTTTCGAAAGTGGATTGCGCTGCACTGGAGCGCCGAAGGCGAGACCCTGAGACCCAGCGCGGCGACGACCAGCAGCAGAACAGCCCCGGGAGACATTTCAATGCCTCGCCACCGGTCGCATCAGCATATAAACCGTCTGTATAAATCTATATCGCAGGCGTAACCCGAGAAGGCCCACCAACCACCCGCGCGGCGCCATGAGGCGCGTCCTCTGCGCCCTGGCGCTGCTTGCCCTAGGTGAGCGTCCCAGCTGAATAGTTGCCAAATATCCCCATGAATGCTTCACACCTCGCAGAGGGGCAGGGGGGCGCAGTGGGCTGGGGCAACTGGGCGGAGGCAGCCGGTGCAATGCCGCTGCCGGCCCCGGGGGCCTGCACGCGGTCCGGAGGCCGCCGAAACGGGATTATGGCGGTTTAATGCATGCAATGCGACCTGTGGGCCTGGCTCGCCCGTGCCGCGGAGGCCCTCGGCCGGCGCCGCCGGTGGCGAGCGCGCCGACCTGCCGAGGCGGCCCACCTCCACCTGCCAGGCAGCTGGCGCCACCGCGAAACCATGCCTGCGCGCCTCCCCGTGCCCCGCCCCCCCCCTTGCAGTCGCGGGCGCGCACGCCCAAAGCAAGCCGAAGCGTTATAACTCGAGGGGAGAGCTGCTGAGCGACGCGGCTCCCTCGGCGCCGCGCTTCCTGTCGGCAGCCGCGCCGACGCAGGCACCGGCACCAGCACCAGCGCCAGCGCCGGCGCCAGCGCCGGCGCCAGCGCCAGCGCCGGCCCCGGCGCCGGCGCCCGCCCCAGCACCCGCCCCAGCGCCGGCGCCGGCCCCCGCACCAGCGCCGGCGCCGGCCCCCGCGCCGGCCCCCGCCCCGGCGCCCGCGCCGGCGCCCGCCCCCGCGCCGGCGCCCACCCCGGCCAAGGCCGCCCCGGCGCCCGCCCCAGCGCCGGCCCCGGCCCCCGAGCCCGCCAAGGCCGACCCCAAGGCCGGCGCCAAGCCCCCCGCCAAGCCGGAGGATAAGCCCTCGATCGACCCAGTGACCGGCCTGCCCGCGGGCGTGATCCCGCTGCCCGGCGCCCCCGCCGCCGCCGCGCCGCGCGGCCCCATGCCGGGCGCATACCCCGGCTACCCCCAGCAGTACCCTCAGCAGCAGTACCCTCAGCAGTACCCCCCGCAGTACGGTTACCCTCAGTACCCCATGCAGGGCGCCCCCATGCAGGGGCAGTACGCCATGCAGCCGCAGGGGATGCCCGGCGGGATGCAGCAGGGCGCGCCGGGGCTGATGCTGCCTGGCGGTGAGTGCGCTCGCGCGTGCTGAGGGGGCGAACGCTGCAGCCGCCTGTGCCTTTGCCTTGCGTGCCTGCTGCGTTTTTGACTCGTTTTTCACACCCGGCCCGCATCCCGCCGCAAACACATGTGCACCCCTCCGCCCCAAACCACGCAGGCATGCCCCCTGGTGCCATCTCCGCGGGCCCCTCGCCGGGCTTCGGGCAGCCCGCCGCCCCCCTCCAGCCGCCACCCAGTGAGTTTCGGCAGCGCGCCTGCGCAGTTAGCGCGAGCCCGCACTCTTGCATGCCCAGCCTGCCACAGGCGCCTGCCACAGCCTTGCCTTGCCTTGCCCCCAACCCCTGTCCCCGCGACCCGCCACCCCTCCCTCCCCAGCCGGCCCCCTCTCCGTCTCCGGCCCCATGCCCTACGACGGCGTAGTCAAGGGCGGCCAGGGCCCGCCGCTGGTGCAGCCGCCGCCGCAGGTTGACCCGGTCAACCAGGCCGTCGACCCCAACGCGGGCGCGGGCGCCGGGATGGGCTTCGCGGGGCCCGACGCGGCGGCGCCGCTGCTGCCCGGCCTCAGCGGCGGCGCGGGCGCGACGCTCGGCGGCGGGCCGACGCTCGGCGGCGGGCCGACGCTCGGCGGCGGCCCCACCCTCGGCGGCGGGCCCACCCTGGGCGGCGGCGCGCCCCTCGGCGGCGCTGTGCCCCCGGGCGGCAGCCCTCCCGGCACCCTGCTGCGCCGGCGCCAGGACGCCGCAAGCAGCGCCACCCAGGCGGCCAGCGGCGCAGCGATGACCGTCGCGGCTGCCATCGGCGCGCTGCTGCTGCTGCTTTGAGCGGCCCAGCGGCAATTTAAACAACGACTGACGGCCCCCGGTCTGCATCAGATCACGGCATGTTTCAAATGTCCTCCCTCCACATTTCTCCCACCCGCCCGGTTTTCGGTCCAAAACGACCTCGTCATATCTGCATGCGCTTGCGCGGGCAAAGCACCGCCTGAACGCGGGCCCCGCCCTCCAAACGCATCGCACATGTCAGCGGCCGGGCGGCGGCGGCGCAACCAATAGCGCGCCTCGCCCGGCCGCGCGGCTGCCGCCCCATGCGTTTGTAACGATTCCATTTTACACTTGGAAGTGGCAGGCGGGGGGCGTGATAAGAAGAGGTACACCAAAAAGCAAAAACACAGACGGGCGATTCGAGTAGAGAGATGCAAAAGGCAGCGCCCAGGGTGCTTGGCCCACGCCGCCGTCGCGGCTGCGGAGGTTTTGAGGCTGGTGCGCCAACACAGCCCTCGGCTGCTGCTGGCGGCCAGGCCTCTGGTCGCCGCCGCTGCTGCTGCTGCTGCCGCCGCTGCTGCTGCTGCTGCTGCTGCTGCTGCTGCTGCCGCCCCCGCCCTGGCACGGCTCCCTGGCGCCCTCACATGCCTGGGTGGGCGCGCGGCTGAGCCGTCCAGAGCGCGGGCTCAACGCGCCGCCGCTCACGACACCGGCACCAGCTCAAACTCAATAAGGGACAGGTTGTTGTCCTTCTGTGGGGCGGGGGGGGAGGGTGGGAGGCGCACCGCGGCTGAGCACCGCCGCCCCCGCCAGATCGCGGCCAGACTGCCTCCCCGGTCAGCAAACCGATCGGCGCAGCCTGCCAGCGCGTGGCCAACGCGGCCTGCCGCGCCCAGAGACCCCAGCCGAGCCGTCGCCGTCGCCCATCGCCCGCTGCTGGCGGCCGGCCGCGCGGAGCAGGAGGCCTGCGGACTCAACGCACCTTTGCCTCAAAGCCCAGCTTGTCGCTCGCCTCCACTTTGCCGGAGCTGTCCACCACCACCCGCATGGTGCCGCGGTACATGTCCACCTTGGCGTTGCGGAGGACCAGGTAGGCGCCGGGCTTGACCAGCTCGGCTGCGTTGCGAGCGGGGGAAAAAAAGGGGGTGTTGTGGCGGCGCGTGCGTCGGCGCGCGCGCGCCGGAACGGGCCCGCTGCGCGATCGCCGGCCCGCCGCCGCGCGCGCTTCGCCGCCGGCTTGCTGCAGCAAACGGGCCCTTCTGGACGCGCGCGGTCCGGCGCCCGCGCCGTGGCCAAGGGCCATGCGGCAGAGCAGCCCCCGGGGCGCCGGCGAGCGCGCCGCGCACCCTGCTCGTTCTTCGCGCTGAACACCACGCTCGCCGTCTCGTCGCCGACGATCGACTCCACCACGGTCAGCTTCGGCCGCTCGACCACGGTCTTGGCATCCACCACCTGGCGCGTACCGGGCGGCAGGGTGAGGAGCAGCGGCGGAGGGGCCCAGGGACGGGGCCGGGGCCAACCTCCCCCAGCAGACCGGTCTGCACGCGCCCCGGCACCCCCGCGCGCCCGCACGCCCGATCGATCGCACCTTGACGCGGAGGTTGTGGCCCGACGTCGAGGGGCGCAGGTCCGACACCTTGCCAAAGTCGCTGCTGTCGCCGG
Source organism: Raphidocelis subcapitata (assembly GCA_003203535.1). Lineage (NCBI taxonomy): Eukaryota > Viridiplantae > Chlorophyta > Chlorophyceae > Sphaeropleales > Selenastraceae > Raphidocelis > Raphidocelis subcapitata. The sequence goes on from BDRX01000007.1 coordinate 585,014, forward strand.
CCATTGCTGCTGCTTGCTGCTGCTTGATCGCTGCTGCTGCTGCTGCTGCTGATCGATTTCCTGAACTCCGTGGGGTGTGAGGAAATCGAAAGGAAATGCGTTCAACGCGATCCTGTCGTCCCGAAGACTTTGGCCACTCACCCGCAACACACCCCGGCGAACAAGCCCCCCAGCGTCCCGGCCGGCCAATCGAAACCCCGAGTGACCGCACGACCGGATCAGACCCGCCCCCGACGTCCCGCGCCCAGGCTCTCGGCGTGATCGGCGCCCCCCCCCGCAGATCGGTGCAAAGATGGCGCTGGGCGTGAGGTCTTCGCGCGGCCTCGCGGCCAGAGGAGCCGGCCAGGCCGCCCGCCGCGCCGCCGTTCCGCCCGCCACCCGGGTCATCGGCGCCGCGGCGCGGCGCGGCGCCGCGGCCGCCCCGCAGGCGGCGGGCACCCCCGCGCCGCGGCTCGCGCGCATACCAGGTGAGGGCAGGACGAGGGGGGGCCCAGCCCCGCACGCGCTGCGTGCGCGCGGCCGCGGGCGGCGGGGCGGGCGGGAGATGCGCCTGCGGCGCTCGAGCGGCCGCCACGTAGGACGCATGCATTGCATGGCCGGGGCGGGCGGTTCGGCGTTTCTGCGGGCGCGGGCCTTTTCCGCGAGGCCCCACTTGGCCGGCACCCGCGCGCCGCATAGCGCCGCCCCCTTCCGCCCGCCCGCCCGCCCACCCCAGGCGCGCCCCGCCCGGGGTCTGCCGAGCCCCTCGCGCGCGCCCCGCCGCCGCGCGCCGCCTCGGGCGGCGCCTCGGCGTCCTCCCCCTCCTCCTCCGACGGCGCCAACATGGGCGCCGTGCTCGCGGCCGTCGGCGTCGCGTGCTGCGGCGCGTACGCGTTTGGCTACCACCTGGGCGTGGTCAACGGCCCCCTGGACGCGATCGCCAAGGACCTGGGCTTTGCGGGGAACAAGGCGCTGCAGGGCCTGGTGCGGCGCAGGCGCGGGCGCGCGCGCGCGCGAGCGAGTTTGGTGCGCCTGCCATCAGGCGCCGCATGGAGCCGGCTTCAGACACCCGCAGCGGCCGGGCTCATTCGCCACCCCGCCCTCGCCCCCGCGCGGCCCCTCCGCAGGTCGTGAGCAGCACGCTCATCGGCGCCGCCGCGGGCAGCCTCGTCGGCGGCGGCTTCGCCGACGCGCTCGGCCGCCGCGCCTCGTTCATGCTGTGCGCGCTGCCCATGCTGGTCGGCCCGCTGCTGTCCGCGACCGCCACCAGCCTCAACCCAATGGTCGCGGGCCGCTTCCTGGCCGGCGTCGCCATCGGGCTCAGCTCCGCGCTCGTGCCCCTTTACATCTCAGAGGTGGGCCCAGGGCGGGCTTCGGTGCGCTTGGTATGAGATGCGGGGGGCTCCGAGGCACGCGCGCGCCTGGGGCGCGCAGAGCGAGCGGCGGCGGTGTCGCATCGCCCTTGCCGCCGCCGGCTGCAGCCGGTGCAGCTCCCCCCCTCCCGCCGCGCGGCCACGCCGCCGCCGAGGACGCACCCGACGCGGCCCGCCAAAATCCCGCCCCGACAGGTCGCCCCCACCAAGGTGCGCGGCACCCTGGGCTCCCTTAACCAGCTGATGATCTGCCTCGGCATCCTGGGCGCGCTGGTCGTCAACGTGGCGCTGCCCATGACCTCGTGGCGCACCATGTTCATGCTGGCCGTGGCGCCCGCGGTCATCCTCTTCGTGGGTGAGGGGGGCACATGCCCGCGCGCGCGCCGCGCGGGGTCTGTGGGAGCACATTAGGGGCACATGCGCGCGTTCGCCGCGGGGGCCGCGCCGCGTGCCGCACTCCGGCGCGCGGGCAGCGGAGCGGCGGGGCAGGCGGTACGGCCGCCTGCCCGCGCTGCCGCTGCTGTGCGCGCGCCGCCCGCAGCGCTCTGGCGCACGGCTGACTCGCCGCTCGCCCCTCCTGCCCCCCCCCCCCCAGGCATGCTGGGCTGCCCCGAGAGCCCCGTCCACCTGGCCAGCAAGGGCAAGCGCGCCGAGGCCGAGGAGGTGGCGACCAAGCTGTGGGGCCCAGGCGGCGCCAGCCAGCTGGGAGGTGCGCCGGGTTGGGAGACCGCGCCGGCCGCGCGGGCTGAGATGGCTTGGGGGTTGACGCAACCCTGCTAGACTCCGAAGCAATCCTGTGCTCGCACCGGTGCACCTTTCCTGGCAGCTTGCTCCTCTCTCAGCCTCTCTTCACAACACCCCCCCCCACACACACACACGCAAAGCCCGATTAAACAGGCCCTCGTCCAAAACCCATCCCCCCACCCCCCACCCCACGCCCCCCCACCCCCCAGCCGCCGGCGACTCCAAGGGCGCGCAGGAGAGCGGCTGGTCCGACCTCTTCAAGCCCGGACTGCGCAAGGGCGTGCTGATCGGCTGCATGCTGTTTGTGTTCCAGCAGTTCAGCGGCATCAACGCGCTCATCTACTTCTCGTCCTCCGTGTTCCTCCAGGTGGGGGCGGCCACTAACACCCTGAGCCCAAAACCAACACCCAAAACCCCGCAACCGCGCTGCGGCGGCGCATTTTTGCGCCACCGCCGCCTACCGCCTGCTGCTGAGGAGCCGCAACACCCGAGGCCGCCGCCCTCACGCCCGCGGCGCGCCGCGTGCCTCGCATCCCGTCACGGCAAGCCGTCCCCCCTGCCGCCTCTCACACCACAGCCCCCCGACCCCCCTCCCCGCCGCCACAACCACCCCCCTCCCCCCCCCAGGCCGGCATCACGTCCGGCGCGCTCGCCAGCGCCGCCGTTGGCGCGACCAACGTGGTGGGCACCCTCATCGCCACGGGCCTCATCGAGCGCGCCGGCCGCAAGCAGCTGCTGATGCAGTCCTACTTCGGCATGGCCGCGTCGATGCTCATCATGGCGGCGGGCTTCACGCTGCCGGGGCTCGCGCCCTTTTCGGGTGCGGCGCCTCCCTCTGCCCGGGACCTGCTGTGCAGCGGCCCCTTTCTGGCCGTTTCCATTCCCGCATCTGCCCCTGCGCAGCCATTGCCCCTGCCGCTTTGCCACCGCGCCAAGCCCTGGCAGCGTTCAAGCACCGGCCCCGCCCACGCCTCCGCCGCCGCGCCTCGGCCCACCGCACCCCCCCCCCTGCCCCCTCCCCCCGCCGCCCCGCCCGCAGGCGCCATCGCCCTGGGCGGCACGCTGTTCTACATCCTCTCGTTCGCCATCGGCGCGGGCCCCGTCAGCGGCCTCATCGTGCCGGAGCTCAACGACGCCCGCGTCAGGGGTGAGCGGCGCGCTCGGGGGGGGGGGGGGGGGAGTTTTGCTTGCCGCGTGTCAATCCGCTGGGCGCGGCGCGCCGGCGGGCTCGGCGATGGGTCGGGCGCGCGTCCGCCCAGGCCCCCAGCGTGCCCGCCGCCACCCCAGCGGCCCGCGAACCGGCACGCACACCCCGTTTCGCCCTCCCCCCGACCCACACGCCCCCGCGCCCGCGCGCAGGCAACGCCGTGTCGGCTGCGATGGTGACCCACTGGGTGTGCAACGTGGCCATCGGCCAAAACTTCATGGCCTGGGTGGACGCCTTCAGCCTCGCCGCCGTGTACGCCGGGTTCGCGGCCGCGTCGCTGCTGGGCGCGGCCTACATCCACGCAAACGTGCCCGAGACCAAGGTGCGGCGGCGGCCAGAGGCGGCGGCGGCCAGCGGCGGCGGGATCGCCTCGGCGTTGCGCGCCCCGCTGCGCGGTCCGCGGCTTGGCTGGGCGGCGCGGCAAAGGGACGCCCGCGCGCCCAGCCGCTGGAGCTCTGCCCCCTTTGTCCAAACAAGCCCCGGCACTGGCGTGTTGACGCACCCCACAACGCCATCGCCGCCGACAAAAACAACAGGGCAAGAGCTTTGCCGAGATCCAGAAGGAGCTCAACGCGTGAGGGAGCACACACCGGGCAGGGGGCGCCCAGCCACGGCGCGGTGGCCCCCCAGATGCGCCCCCATTTGGCGTCGCCGCCGAAGCCGCCGCTGCCGTTGCACGCACGGCCTCCGGCTTCCGGCGGTGTGACGCGGCGCGGTGTGCAGGAACGGCAGGCCGCTCCCTGATGGCCGCGGCTGCCCGTTGTTTTGAGCGGCGGCCCCGACAGACCCGCCCTGCGTTGCTCGACTCAAGTTTGGACCGATTCTGGTGCATCCCCCGCCCCCGCCAGCAACGGGGGCGCTTTTCCACCCCCAACCTGCACTCGCGCACGGCGCGGCGCGCGGGCCCGGTGCCGGGAGGCGGCTCGCGCATTTGAAAGGCCTCGCCGACCCGCCACACGCGCGCCCGTGCTGCTCACGACGCTTCAGCTCATCTGCATTGCAAACACTGCACCTGCATCACCGCCGCCCTCCCACGCTGGCGTGGGCGCGCGTGTTCCGGCCCCAAAGCGCACACCGAGTGAAACACCAGCGTGCGCGCGGACCCATGGGCTGGCTCGGTCGGCGGGGTCGGGGAGGGGCTGGCGTGCTGGGGCTGTCGTGCTGCTGGGCGTGCTGTGCTTGGCCGACGCCGACGCCGACGCCGCCCAAGCGCGGCAAGTTTCTGCGCATAACTTGGGATCCTCCTGGGTGCTCAAAGGGAGCGGAGACTTTCATCCTGGTGGGGCTCCGCAAGGGGGCCTGGGCGTGGCAGCTGCCCACCCCCTCGCCGCGCCCACCAGCAGCCAGCCCCCTCGCTGGCCGCGTCACTCTGTTCCTTGCGACCACGCGCGCTTACAGGCACGGCCCCTGAGGGTGGCAAGCCTCCCTTGCGGCGCTTTTTTCGCTGATCGGGCGCCCCCTGCGCCGTCGCCGCCGGGAGCGCCCGCTGGGGACGCGAAAAGCATGACACCGGCCTTGCAAGATGGTGGTGAGTCCGGCGGGGCGCGGGAGGGCCGCAGGGCTGGCCAGCAGCACAGGCACCGCCCCTTTTAGCTGCCGGCGCGCTCGCCCAGCGGCCTGCTCCGCCCGCGGTTCCGACCAAACGCGCAGGGCCGGATCAAAGCGTCGACCTGGGCGCCGAGCTGCGCAGGAGCGTGCTGGGCGCGCTCGTCGCCAAGGCCAAGGGCGGGTCGTCGGCGGCTTACACGACGTGAGCGGCGGCGGCGGCGTGCTGCGCTGCGCTGCGCTGCCGCAGGCGTGACGGCCGCAGACGGCCTTGCGGGGCGCACGACTGGGCCAGGGAAAGCGGCACCGCCTGCTGGGCCGCCCCGCCGCCTGTCTGCTCCGTGTGCAGCCGCCGCCGCAGGCCGTGCTCTTCGCCCCCGCCCGTCCCTCTGACCCACGCCCAACCCGCGCACGCGCCCCCAGGCTCGTCCGGGACCTTGTGGTGCTCAAGCGCCGCCTCGAGGCCGACTCTGCGGACTGCGAGGCCGAGTTCTCCCTGGCGCAGCTGCTGCGCGCGCTGACGGGCTGCGTCTCGTCGCTGCGCGAGCGCAAGCACGAGGCGCTGCTGGCGGAAGTGCTCAGCATACGCGTGTGGCTCATGCCAAAGGTGTGGGACTTGGATCGTGCGCAGCAGTCGGGCTCGGCCGGCAGCTGGACGCCCGCGCGCATGGCAGGCGCATGCGGCGCCCAGCCGCGCCCCTGGCGCGTGCATCGCCTGCCCGGCCGGGCGTGAGCAGCGTCTCCGTCCCCCAAACCCACCGAAACACTGCCATCAAAACCGCCACCGCAGGACGTGCGCGCCGCGCTGCTGGATGCGTTGGTCAACCTAATGGTTGCCAACGGCGCGTTCACGCACAACTGCCTGCAGGCGCTGCTGTTCAGCCTGCTGCCGCCGCCCGGCGCCGCGGCCGCGGCGGACGAGCCGGGGGCGGAGTGGGCGCCGGCGGCGGCGGCGCTGGAGGTGCAGGGGGAGGTGCTGTGCGCGATCGAAAAGGTGCGGCGGGCTGCAGGGGGCGGCTGGTGGGGGGAGCGCAGGGATGGGCAGCGGCGATGGGCTTTCACCGCCGGCCTGCTGGCGCCTGTCTGCACGCGTGGCGCAGATGTTGGGCCCCGGCTGCAGGGACGGCTGCGGCTCCCTCCCTTTCCCTAACCCTCCCCCTTCCCCTCCCACCCCCCTCGCCCCCGCCGCGCCCCCCTCCCGCAGTCGCTGCAGCTGATCCCCACGCTCCCGACCACGCTGCTGCCCATGCTGCTGCAAAACCTGCCGCACAAGACCCGCGACCGCGTCACCCAGTGCCTCTACCTTCGCGCCTCCCTCGCGCTGGCGGAGCGCCCCGTCGGCGCCCCCCTGCGGGAGGGGCTGCTGCTTGGCGTGGTGGACCACCTGCTGTCCCTGGATGTGGAGATCAAGTGGGAGGACATCGTGGACGTCAAGACAGGTGGGGGGCGCGCACCAGAAAAAACAGCGAGGGTTTGGGGTTCTCTTACACAACACCAAACCAGTTCGCTTGCTCGAAATGAAGTTTGAGGGCGTCCTGCTGTCGCCATCCAGCGGCTCGGCGCCCGCCCGCCCCCCAACCGCCCCTCCCCAACCGCCCTCCCCCAACCCTGCTCCCCCCCCGCGCGCAGGCCAGGAGCAGGAGGAGGGTTCATCGGAGGAGGAGGAGGACCCGGAGGACATTTTCGAACTGGAGGGCATGCAGGAGCTGGACATACACGGCCAGCCCATCAACCCCCACGCCGCCGCGGGCGCCCGCCCGCCGGGCCTCCGCGGCGGCTGGGAGGGCGGCGCCGGCGCGGCGGACGCCGGCGGCGCGGGCGGCGGCGGCGGCGGCGCGGAGGGGGCGGAGGCCTCCGGGCGGCCGCCGGTGGATGAGGCGGTTGACAAGCTCGATTCGATGATGGAGCTGGTGCTGCAGCACATGGCGCGGCGCTGCGAAGCGGGTGAGGGGCGGCACTCGGGGCCGCGGCGGGGCTTTCGGGTGCGGAGGCGTGGCATGCAGCGTGTGCGGCACAACTCCAGGCGTGCCGTGTGCGCACGTGCGCTCATGTCTGTATTTGCCGCTGCCATCAGCCGCGCTCATCACGCCGCCCCGCCCCCTCCCCCTGCGCCCTCTCGCCCCCGCAGGCCAGCTGCCGCAGCTGTGGGCCACGCTGCTGGCCGCGTTTGAGCGCAGCCTGCTGCACACCCACCGCTCCAAGTTCACGCAGTACCTGCTGTTCCGCGCCTGCGCTGAGGACCCCGCGCGCTGCTGCGGCGCGTTCGTCTCGGCGCTGCTGTCGCGCCTCAGGGACGCCCGGCAGGCGCCGATCACGCGCGCCGCGGCGGCGGCGTACCTGGCGTCGTTCCTTGCGCGCTGCGCGCTCGTGCCAGAGGCGGTGGTCGTCGACGTGCTCTCGCAGCTCGCGGCGGCCTGCACAGACTACGCCGCGCGCGCCGGCGGCGGCGGCTCTGGCGGCGGTAGCGGCGGCGGCGGCGGCGGCGTGGTCAAGCTCTCGTCCGCCGGCAGCGGCGCGGGCGACGCGGCCGCCGGCAGCGGCGCCGGCGGCGCGCAGGCGGCCGGCGGTGACGCGCAGCGGCACGCGGTGTTTTACGCGATGGTGCAGGCGCTGCTCTACGTCCTCTGCTACCACATGGAGCCGCTGGTCCACCAGCAGCGCCAGCACCCCGGCGCGTCGCCCGCGCACGCTGCGGCGGTAAAGGCGCTCGTCCGCGGCGCGGTCGTGCCGCTGCTCGGCCACCCGCGGCTCGCGCCGCTGGCGGTGTGCCTGCCGTCGGTGTCGGCGGAGTTTGTGCGGCAGGCGGCGGCGCTGGGGCTGGCGGACCTCGCGCCGCTGCTCGCGGCAGCGGGCGCGGCGGCGCAGCCGCAGCCGCAGCCACAGCCGCAGGCCGGCGGCGAGCAGGCCGGCGCGGCGGCGGCGGCGGCGGCGGCGCCGCTGGTGCGGCCCGCCGTGCGGCCGCTGGAGATGTTTTTCCCCTTTGACCCCTACCTCCTGCGCCGCAGCGCGCGCTACCTCAGCCTGGACAGCACCTACGTCCGCTGGCGCGGCGGCCACCCCGAGGCCGCGCCCGCCGACGGCGGCGGCGCCGGTGCCGGCGAGGGCGCCGCCGGCGCGGCGGGCGGCGGCGACGACGACGCGCTGCTGGGCGGCAGCGAGAGCAGCAGCGGCAGCGGCAGCGATTCGGAAGACGAAGGGGTGACCAGCAGCAGCGACTTCGGGGATGACGAGGACCACCACATGGCAGCTTCCCTGGACGGCCCCGGCAGCATGACGCCCCCCGGCCTGGGGCTCGGCGCCGGCGGCGCCGGCGCCGGCGCCGCAGCCGCGGCGGCCGCGGCCGGCCTCGCGGCGATGCACCGCGCCGCGTCGATCGGGCGGCTGCGGCCCGTCGGCGTCGCGGCGGCCGCCGCGGCGCGGCAGCAGCAGCGGCTCGCGGCGGTGGCGGGGCTGTCGGTGTCGGGCCCCTCCCCCGATGCGCTCATGCTGGGCGCATCGCTGGTCAGCTCGGGGGGGCTGCCGGAGAGCTACGGCGGCGGCGGCGCCGGCGGCGCGGCGGCGATGGGCGGCTCGCCGGGCGGCGTGACGCCGCTGGGCACGTCGCCGGCGCCCATGTCCTTCACCCCCTACGGCGAGTACATGCAGTCCATCCCCGCGCGCCTCAACGGCCAGGCGTGAGCCTGGGCGCGGCCCGGCCCGGTTGCTCGAGCCGAGTTTTTTGACAGCCCCCTCTGGCGCTCGTAGCGGGCGCCCCGTCATCGCACCGGCGCGGTGCATGGTGAATGAGCCCGCCGACGGCCGTGCGCACGCCCCCTTGCCCCAAAGTTATTCAGAGAGAAAACGCGACCCCTGCTTCCTTTTGCCAGCTCAATGCCATCCGTGCCCTGCTCATCACCTGCTCCCCTGGCAGCGCCGCGGACGACGCGCCGCGCGACCACCATCCACCACCCAGTGTAAAGCCGCAAAGCTGGCTGAGGAGGCTAATGCGAAAAGCCGAGGGGCCTCGAGGGTTGCCAAGGCCGTAGCAAGCTGCTTGGCCTTGCCAGGACTATTACTTGGTCAACCCGCGGGTCCGCATGACTGCAGCAGGTCCTCCGGCGCCAGCTGCACCCCAAACTCCGCGGCCAGCAGCGCCTCGCACAGCCCGTCGCACAGCTCCCCAACCTCGGACGCCACGCGCGCGAGCGCCTCGTCGACCAGCGCGTCCGCCACCGCCTCGACGACCGCCGTTGGCGGCGGCGCGGCGGCCGCCGCGCCGCCGAGGGAGGGGTCCGCGCCGTCGAGGGCCGCCTGCCGGCGCAGGAAGCGGCGGCGGCCGGCGAGGATGGAGCGCAGCGCCGCGTCCGGCACAGGGTCCGGCTGCTGCAGCTGCTCGCACGCATGCCGCTGCCGCTGCCGCGCCGCCGCCGGCCGGCAGCGCAGCGAGTAAACGGCGGGGCCGCTCGCCGGCGCGTCTGCAGCGGCCGCTGCCCCCGCTGCCGCCTCGGCCTCGCCGTCGCCGTCGCCGTCCGCCAGCCAGCGGGCCGCAATGTCCCGTTCAACGGCCTCTGCCCGCCCCAGCGACTCCAGCACCTGGCACAGAACAGCCGCGTCCGAGTCCAGCGGGCCCCCATCCGCCGCCTGAGGTTCCCGTGCGGTGCCGCCGCCGCCGCCGCCGCCGCCGCCGCCGCCGCCGCCGCCGTCGCCCCGCTGTGCCGCGGCGCCCTCGAGGCCGGCGATCACCTCCCTCGCGCGCGCCTCGAGCTCCTCCAGCCGCTGCAGCCTGCGAGGGGGGCGGGGCGTGGGTTTGGGATTGCGATCGGGGGCTGCGGGGTGGCTAGGCATATTGCGAAGTGCCCCCGCCCCTTTTTGGCGCTGCAAACCCTCGTCCCACAGGCGTGTGGTGTGTGGCTCGGCCAACGCAGCCCCAAGCAACTTGGGGCGGCACAGGCACGCCCGCCCAGCCCACCTGTCGTGCACCTCCTCCTCCTCAAGCTGCAGCTCCACCCGCCGCTCCGCCTCGCGCGCAAACGCCTCGCGCTCCCACGCCTCGGACGGCGCGCGCGCCTGCCTCGTCGCGCCCGCTGCGGCGCGGCGCGCGCCGGACGGCCGCTGCTTGCGCGGCTTGGGGCCCGCGGCGGCCGGCAGGCGGACGGGGGGGAGCGGGCGGGCGATGAACTCATCTGGGGAGCTGCGGCCGCGCGCGAGGTGGGGGGGCGCCCGCTGCAGCGGGCGGTCGTCCCACCCTGGCCGCCGCCGCGGGGCGTCGGGCGCGGCCGACTCATCCGGCCTCAGGCCCTCCACCCACTGCTGCTCCTGCTTTCGCGCGCTGACAACGCCCCCGCCGCCGCCGCCGCCGCCGCCGCCACTGGCTCTGCGACCCAGGCCCGCCGCGCGCCCAGGCTCGCGCGTGGGCGGCTGCTGCCCAGCAACCGCCGGCCATGCGCCGACAGCATTGCCGCCTGCAGCGGCTGGCCACTGCTCCTGATGCTGGCATGGCGGCTGCTGCTGCTGCTGCTGGGGCAGCAGCGCTGCTTGCAGCAGCTGCGCCAGCGCAGGCCCGCCGCTGGGCCCAGCGGCGCCGGGGTCGCGCCGGCCCAGCAGCAGCTGCCGGAGGGTGGCCTTCAGCGCCTCCCTGCGCTGCTCACGATCTGACACATGAGACGGCAGCTGCCACGGCTGAGCTGCGGCCGGCGCCTGCATGTGGAGCGGTGGCGATGGAAGCGCCGCGGCGGCCCCGCTGCCCGGTGCCGGGTCGCGCGCCGAGGGAGCAGCCGCAGCAGGTGGTGCGCTGCCGCCAAGCAGTGGCTGCACGAGCCATGAGCTGCGAGCGGCCTCTGGCAAGCGCTCCGCCACGCCGCCCTGCTGCTGCGGTGGCTGCTGTTGCAGTGGCTGCTGCTGCTGCTGCTGCTGCTGCTGCTGCTGCTGCTGCTGCTGCTCCTGCACGCCCGCGCGCGCCAACACCTGCTGCAGCAGCGCCTCCTGCCGCCTCATGCGCTCGTCCTGCCGCTCCACGGTTTCCCGCAGCTCCTGCGCCTGCGCCGCCAGGTGGAGGGTGAGGAACGCGCTCGGCCCGCCCCCGGACGGATCGCCGACAGATGCAGCGGCGGCAGCGGCAGCGGCGCCTGCCCGGCACGGGACGCCGGTCGCCGCGTCCGCCCCGCAGGCCGGAGGCGGCGGCAGGCCGAGCGACGCGTCGCGCGCCGCGAGCGCCGCCGTGAGCGCGATGCGCCGCGTGCGCTCGGCGGCGGCGTCCATAGCGGGCACGGCGCGGCCGCCGCCGGCCAGCGACGCCTGCAGGTTGGCGGCGGACACCCAGTTGGGTGGGGGCGCGGCCGCCTTTACGGCTGCCCAGTCCATGCCAGCAGACGCCGGGACAGTGTTGAGGTCGGCGGCCTGGGGTTTGGCATGGGTTGTTTTGGTTCAGTCCTGGGAGTTGCTGCGCGCGGGGCGGACGGGAGCGGCGGCCATGCCCCTCCCGCCGAGAGCGCAACGCGCCTGCCAGCCGCCGGCGCCCGGCACAGCCCCGCCGGCAGAGTCCTCCTCCGCGAGCGCTGCTGCGGCCGCGGCGACGCGCTGCTGCTGCCTCAGGCGTGTGCGGTATGCGAGCCGCTGCTGCGCGCACGCGGCCGCGCGCAGCCGCTGCACGCCGTCGAGCGCGCCGGGCGCGCCGCCGCAGCCGCCGTGGCCGCCCGCCCGTGCGGCGACGACCTTGGCGGCAGCGGCGCGAAGGCGCTCGCGGATCCAGGAGGAGTAGTCGATCGGCTCGCCGGCCGCGCGGCGCTTGAGCGCTTCGTACTCCGCCGACAGCTGCGCCAGCAGCGGGCGGTCGGCGACGAGCGCGGCGAGGTCCATGGCCGCGGGCTGGGTGGGCTGGGCGGCTCCGGACCAAGATGCGCCGCCTTATCGGCGCCTTTCCTAACGCAGTATGGCGCACGGTCTCGATCAAGTCCTGCGAGCGAGGGCAGGCCGTGATCGGCTGCTGGCCGGGCGTGGTTTAATTGTCCCCGGTTTCGCCCCAGCTCTGGTGAGGTCGCCCCCACGCGGGTCCAAGTGCAGGTCAAACCCCTGCGGCAGCCAGGCGGCAGCTTCCTCCCCACCACCGCTCCCGAAACACCTCCCAAGGCCTCTGCAGCGGGCGAAACGCGGTACACGTGTCCCATTCAAAGCCCTGAAGCCCCCCGCAAGGCGCGCAGACCCTTCAACCGCGGTCGCGGGGGCCGCTCCCCAGTTCAGCGGCCCCAGCACGCGGACGCGGTGGAAAACGATGGATCGCGTCAAGCGTAAGCGTGCGCTGCAGCCCCTGAGCGCCAACATCCTCGCCAACGTCGGGGTGGGTGGTGCCGCTGGCGATGGGCCCCTGGCCAAGCGCCGTGGCGTGCCCCCTGATGGCAAGGCCGCGTCCAGCATTCCTAACGCGCCTGGAGGGCGCGAATCGGGGGGCAAGCGCGTCATGCGGCGCTCCAGCGGCGCGGCGGGGCGCGGCACCGACAGCCCGGCCCCGCAGGCAGCGGGTGCCGCCGCCGACACGACAACGGCGCCAGCCGGCCCCGTGGCGCCGGCCCCCGCTGCGCCGCGCCCCGCCGGCAGCAGCATCCTCAGCGGGCCCAGCGGCATCCCCAGCGGCATCCCCTGCGCCCCCGGCTTGGCGCCGGCCGCGGCCGGCGCCGCCAACCGCCCCGTTACGCGCCGCACGTCGGCGCGGCTGGCGGCGGCGGTGTCGACGCAGGCGTCCGACCTGAGCGGCGGCGCCGCGGCCGGCCCCACGCCGCGCTCGGCGCGCCACGGCCAGACGCCGCTGTCCACGGCACGCACCACCCGCGCCGCGGTGGCCGCGACGTCGCTGAAGGCGATCGCCGAGGCGCCCGAGGCGACGCCGCGCGGCGCGCCGCCGCCGTCGCCGCTGCACATGTCGGCGCGCTACACGGCGACGCGCAGCGCACGGCGGCAATCAATCGCCCGCAAACCGCGGCCGAGCATGGACAAACTGCACACTGAGTACGAAGCCCTGCAGGCCAAGCTCGCGGGCATGAAGCGCCCGGCTGCAGGCGCGGCGGCAGCGGCGGCGCCAGCCGAGGCGGAGGCGGCGGCGGCACCAGCCGAGGTGGCGGCACCAGCCGAGGTGGCGGCGTCAGCCGAGGTGGCGGCGCCAGCCGAGGCGGCGGCGCTGGCGGCGGCCCCAGCGTCTGGGGTTCGCCGCCCCTCGACGCGCCGCACAGGCCGGGCCGCCGCGGCTCCGCGCGCATCGCCCGTGGAGGAGGGTAGGGAGGAGGAAAAGGAAAACGCGCCGGCAGGGCAGCAGCGGGGCGTGCCAGAGGCTGCGGCGCGCCCTCAGGCTGTCGCGGTGCCGGCGCAGGCCGGCGATGCCGAGATGGCGGGTGCCGCGCCCGTGCCAGCCATCTCCGCGGGCGGAAGCAGCCCTCACAACGACGAGGACACCGCCGCCGCCCTCGCGGCGGTGCGCTTCAGCTCGCGCCACGCCGGCAGCGCGCTCGGCGCCGCCGCGGGCTCGGCGTTTGAGGACCCCGCCTTTCTTCAGCGCTGCAAGGAGGCGCTGACCGCTCAGCCGCCATCCAGCAAGCAGGGCGGCGCAACGCCACTGGTCAGGCAGCTGCGCGACTGCCTGCGCGGGGCGCTGTCAAAGGCCGCCGCCGTCGTTGACCGCGGCGTGGAGCTCGAGGGCGCAAGCGCCGCCGCGCTGGGCGCCGCGCGCGACGAGGCGGCGCGCGACGAGGCCGAGGTTGCTGCGCTGCGCGAAGCCGCGGGGCGGCGCTCGCCCGAGCAGGCGGCGGCGGCGCCGGCGGCTGGGGATGATGGCGCGCTCCAAAGGCAGCGTGTCGCGTTTGAGGAGTGCGAGGCGCAGCTGCAGGTGGGCGGGCGCGCAAGATGGGGGCAGGGTGCCGTGCGGTTTTCCCCGTCCTATGCTGTTTGATCAAGCGCGCTGTGGTCAAGGTGTCGCCGCATGCGCCAGCCAGCTTGGGATTGCAAATAGGCTAACGAAAACGCACGCACGCACAAGCACGCACACACAAAAACTGCGCAGGAGGAGGTGGACGAGTTGCGCCAGAGCCTCGCCGCCGCGGAGGGCAGCGCCGACCGCCTGCGCGCCGAGCTGGCCTCGCTGCAGGCGGCGCACCAGGGGCTGCAGGCTAGCCTGGAGGGCAGGCAGACGGCTGCGGCGACGCTGGAGGCGCGGGTCGCAGAGGTGCGATGCGGGGGTGGCCTGCGCTATTGGTTGGGGGATGCGGCAGGCAACAGGGCTCTGAAAGCACCCAGCCAAAAACACCCGTGTCGTGTGCGCCTGCCGGCTCGACACAGCACCGACCGAAATCTGAAACCCACAGGGCCAGGGCGAGCTGTCAGACCTGCAGGGCCAGGTGGCAGCTCTGGCAGCTGAGCGGGCAGCCCTGCAGTCCGAGCTGCAAGCCGTGCAGTCTAAGGCCGAGGCGGCAGCTGCCCAGCTGGAGGAGGCGCGGGAGACGGCCGCCTCGGACGCCGTGCGGCACGTCGAGGAGATCTGCGCCTTCGAGGAGCAGCTGGAAGGCGAGCAGGCGGCGCGCGCCGCCGCCGCGGCCGAGGCGGCGGCGGCGAGGCGCAAGTGCGAGGAGGCGCTTGCGCGCGCCGAGGCGGCCGAGGCGGCGGCCGAGGCAGCGGCCGCCGCGCAGGCCGAGGCGATCGCGTCGGCCGAGGCGCTGCAGGCGCGGCTGGCCGAGGCGGAGGCTGTGCTGGCGGCGGCAAAGGCGGAGGGCTCGTCGCAGGCCACGCGGCTGCAGCACGTCGAGGTGCAGTTTGAGGCGCTGCAGGAGGCGCTGGGCCAGGTGCGAGAAGGGGCGGGGTGTGAGGGCACTCGTGTGTCCGTTTTATGGCTCCTGTGCGATGCTACGATGGCTCCAGGGCGATGTGGATGTCTAATTGAATGGGCCCATGTCAGCAGGCTCAAGTTGCACATGCTCAACAATGCGACCCGCCGCGCAGGGCGACCAGCGCGACGCGGCGGCCCGCCTGCTGGAGCGCGTTTCGACGCTGCAGATCGCCGCCGCGGAGGCCGAGGCGACGCGGCGGCGGCTGCACAACGAGCTCGTGGAGCTGCGCGGCAACGTGCGGGGCGGGAGGGGCTGCTTTAAACCCTTGGACGTGCGGGGTGCTCTTTTGCTGCGAACGAGCACCCCCCCCCCCCCGGGGCGGTGACGTTTGAAGTCCAGCGCCCCCTCTGCCCAAGGCCTCCTGAGCCATCCGCACCCTCTGCCTGCTCTACGGCCCCTATCTCCCCCCAAACACACACACAAACACAAACACACACAACCCACAATCCAAAACCGCCCCGCAGATCCGCGTATTCTGCCGCGTGCGCCCCCACCCCCAAAGCGCCGTCCGCTGCCTGCCCGGCGGCGCGGCGCTGTCGCTCGCCCTCGACGGCCGCGAGCACGCCTTTTCGTTCGACCGAGTGTTTGCGCCGGGCGCCCCGCAGCAGCAGGTGTTTGCCGAGGTTTCTGAGCTGGTGCAGTCGGCGCTGGACGGCTACCACGTCTGCCTCTTCTCATACGGCCAGACGGGGGCCGGCAAGACCTACACCATGCAGGTGGGGGGCAAAGCTTGCGCTGCGGCCGCCGACGGCTTTTGCTCGCGTTTGACTCCTGGGCTTTGACTTTTTGTTACTCCCAGCAGGTGGCCTTGGGTGCGCGCGGGGCTTGTTCATCCTGGCGCTCCGAATGGACCGCGTAGCTAGCCAAGCACAAGCGCGCCCGTCACCCCCCCCCCTTCCGCCCGCCTTCCCGCCGCCGCCAGGGCACGCCAGACGCGGCCGGCGCCGGCGTTATCCCCCGCGCCATCGAGCTCATCCTGTCGCGCGTTCAGGCGCTGGCGGCCCAGGAGTGGGCCTACACCCTGGAGGCCTCCTTCATAGAGGTCTACAACAACACGCTCAGGTGGGGGCCGTGCCTTGGGCGGCCACGCTTTTGGGGCTGTGCGGGCCTGGCGGGGGTGGGGGACGCGCCCAGCACCGCTCGGGTGGGGCGCCGCGTTTGTTGGCCGCCGTTGACTGTTGCTGTAAGCGGTTCCGGCTCGCGTTTGCATCGCATAGACGGGTGGAGTTTGCAGGCCAGGCCGCGTGTTGTTTGAGCGGCAAGGGGCTCAACCCAAACGCGGCCTAAACAAAAAACACAGGGACCTGCTGGCCGACGGCGCCGCGCGCAGCGCCGAGGCCGGCCGCATCCACGACGCCAACGCCATCAAGCACGCCCCCGGCGGCGGCCACACCATTGTCGCCGGCGCGCGCCGCGTGCCGCTGCGCGACGCCGCGCACGCCTCGGAGCTCGTGGCGCGCGCGTCCGAGGCGCGGGCGTGCGCCGAGACGGCGATGAACTCCTCCAGCAGCCGCAGCCACTGCGTGTTCATGCTCTACATTGCGGGCGCCCACGCGGCCAGCGGGGCGCAGCTGACGGGGTGCCTGTGCCTGGTGGACCTCGCCGGCAGGTGGGCTGCGGCGCGCGGGCGTTTGGGGGGGAGCCCGTCTCGACATGCTTGGTGGCGCCGGCAGCGGTACGGCGCGCCTGGATAAGCCCTGCACAGGAAGGAGGGGGCCCTGTCTGCCTGCGCCCTGGACAGCCGCCCGCAAACTCACCACCTGGCCACCCTGCCCACGCGCCCACCCACCCGCCCGGCCCCGCAGCGAGCGCCTGGACCGCTCCCTGGCCGAGGCTGAGCGCAAGAAGGAGGCGTGCAGCATCAACCAGTCGCTGTCGGCGCTGGGGGATGTCTTTGGGGCGCTGTCCTCAAAGTCGTCTCACGTGGTGGGAGGGGAGGGGGCCCTGGCTACCCGCGGGGAGGTGTTGGCCGTTGGGCTGCATGCAGCAGCACATCGACAGCAAAGGGCACCTTCCAGCCGCCCGCCCACCCTTTGTCTGCGTCAGCGAAAAGCAGCCGTCCCCAAACGCGCAAACCCAACCCCTTTTCAACCCGCGCAGCCCTACCGCAACTCCAAGCTCACCTACCTGCTGCAGCCCTGCCTCGGCGGCAGCGGCAAGACGCTGATGGTGCGTGTGCTCGCCGCGTGTGCATGCGCGTACGCGCTTTCTCACCTGCATTCTCAGCGGCTGCAGTGCTGGGGGCTTATCAAGCGCTGCGAGCTCCCAATCGCAGCCCCAAGGGAGAAACCCACAACCCCAAACAAATTTGCCCTGCCAAATCCGTTTTGCGCACACGCCTCTCCCCACCAAAACAGTTTGTGAACATCAACCCGGAGCCGGCCTCGGCCCAGGAGTCCCTCTGCAGCCTCAAGTTCGCCGCAAAGGTCAACGGCTGCGAGACCGGCGCGCGCGGCGGCGCAAAGCGCAACGTCGCGCTGGCCGCAGCGCCCGCGCCGTCCGCGGCTGGCGGCCCCGGCGGCAGCGAGGTGGCGGCGCGGCCCGGCGGCGCGCTGAAGCGGGCGCCCGGCGCAGCGGCGGCGGGGGCGGGAGCGGGGGCGGGGCGAGGGCCGGGGCTTAAGCGCAGCCGGCTCGCTTAGGCTCAGGGGTTTTGGCCTCACCTTGGCACCCGGCTGCACTGTATTCTGCTCTAGCCAGCAGCTCTCTCCTCCCGGCTTCCGACTGCCATTGGATACTGTGCGCTGCTCACAGGCCCCCCCTGTCGGCCCCCATCCGCTGTCGCCGTTTCGGCGCCCCAAAGCGCTGTTGCCCCGTGTGTTCCGCCTCCGCCTGTGTGACGCATGTAAAAAGCACGCCGTCAGCACACAAAAAGCGGGGGCGGCACTCGGCAAGCACTGCGTGTGCGCAGCGGTGGGAAAGCGGCCGCCGCGCGGAGCAGACGCGGGACGGCAGGCCGTCGCTGCATAAACAGGGGCGTACCGCCACGCGCGAGGAAGGACCCAAAAGTGAAAAGACGAACGGGAGCGTTTGCAGAAGGCGAAAGAAAGTCTGGGGTTGCTTGACAGCGCTTTGCTGGCGCCGCGGGCTCGGGGCGCCCATCCCTGGGCCATGCCGGCTGCACACGCCTCTGTCGCCGCCGCCCCGTTCCCAGCTGAGACTCCAGTCAGGGGCTGCCCCTGACCGGGCAGCTTCACAGCCCGCCCTGCGTCCCGGCCTGCCTCTGGAAGTAGAATTTCATGCGCTCCTTCATGCCGCTCTTCGCCGCCGGCGTGCTGGGGCTGTACATGATGTCACCGCTGCCGCCGTGCGCCGCCTCAAAGTCGGCCTCCGGCGGCAGCGCCACCTTCAGCGACGGCCGCAGCGGCGAGCCCGAGGCGGCGGCGGCGGCGGCGGCGGCGGCGCCAGAGCTGGAGCCCGTCGGCGACGGCGTGTGGTGGCGCGCCGGCGGGCCGGCGGGCAGCGGGTCGCCGGCGTGGCCCACCTCCGACAGGTGGCTGAGCCGCTTGCCTAAGGCGGGCGCGGGCGCGCCGGCGGCCGCCGCGCCGGGCGCGCTCTCGGCGAGGCGATCGTGCGCCGCCCGCTCGCGCTCGGCGCGGTCGGGGGCGAAGCGGTTGTGGTGCGCGCCGGGCAGCGGGCTGTGCAGGCCGTACGCCGGCATGCCGCCGCCGTGGCCGTGGCCGTGGCCGTGCCCGCCGCTGCCGCCAGCTGCGCCGCTCGCGCTCACGCTGCTGCCGGCGCTCGTCGCCCCCGCCGCGGCCGGCGCGCCCGCCGCCGCACCGCTGACCGGCGAGGGGGTGCGCTCCTTGTGCAGCCCGCCGGCCAGTGCCATGTGGGCGGTGGGGGTCGCTGGGAAGCTGCCCGGAAGCTGCGGCGCGCCGGGAAGAGAAACGCTCAGCTTCGGCGGCAGCTTCTTCGCCGCGGGCGCCGCAGCAGCAGCGGCTTCTGTGGGCGCGGCCGCCGCCGCCGCCGCTGCTGTCGGGGTCGTCGTCGCGGTTGCCCCGCTGTTGAAGCTGGTGGTGCGCTTGCCAATCTTGAGCACCGCGCCGCCGGGGGCGCCGGCGCCGGCGCCGGACGGCGCGAGCGGCAGCGGCTGCAGCAGCACGTCCTTTGAGGGGCGGTTGCCTGCCAGCAACACCCGCTGCAGGTTGAGCTGGACCCTGGGGGGTTGGGGTTGTTTTGGGGGGCGGCGTTTTGTCTGGTCTGTGTGTGGTGGGAACGGGGGATCTATAATGTTTCAGGCTCGCTTGGCTATTCCCTCCACTCTTCAAGGCGGCCAGCCCCCCGCTACTTGCACCCACCAGGGGTGCTGCAGCAGCTGAGATGCGTTGGGCCGCGCCTCTGGGTTCTTCGCCAGCGCGGTGCGCACAAAGTCCGCCCATTGGGGGGTCCTGCCGGGGGCGGCGGCAGCGCGAGGCGCGGCGCGCACGCGCGGTATGAGGCACCCGTGTGCATCCCAACCCAACAGCACCCGCATCATCCTTGCCCCCCGGCCGCTGCGTGCCGCAGCCGTTGATGCCCCCCTCTGTGCGCCCACGCGCAACGGCGGGTTTCAAGGTCCTAAAACCCCAAACCCCAGACTCACTTTGCCGCGGGGAACTTGACGTTGTCGCTGTACATGATCAGCGCCGCCGTCTGCGCCTCGTCCTCCACCTCAAAAGGCGGCCGCCCCACCACAAGCTCGTACGCCAGCACGCCCGCCGCCCACACGTCCACGGGCGGGCCGTAGGGCACGACGCCGCGCGCCGCGAGCATCGCCGCATCCACGGAGCGGCCCTCCTGGAACGGGACAGAGGGGTTCTTCAGGACCTGGCGGTTTGGGTGGGCGGTTGTGGCGCAGGGTGGTGGGATCTGTGAGCGGCTTGCTTGCTGTGGCATGCATGGGCACGAGGAGAGGGGGCGTGACGCATGCACCCGCCGCCGTTCTGCCCGGGCGCGCTTGCTTCAGCGTTCAGCGCACACCCGGGGCCCGACGCCCAAGCCTGCGAACTGCCCCACGGTCAAAGCGGGTCAAACATGCGGAGCGGGCGCGCGCCTCCGGTGCCATGTAATCGAGTGTGCCGCTGCGGCTGAAGGGGATCTCCTCGTCGAATTTGATGGCCAGCCCAAAGTCCCCCAGCCGAAACTTCCCCAGGGCGGTTAGAAAAATGTTCTCCGGCTTGATGTCCCGGTGCAGCAGCTTCAGCGCGTGCATCTTCTCCAGGGCACGCAGCAGCGGCGCGATGATCTGGGGAGCGGGGCGACGGCGACGATTGTTGAGTCAGTGTAAAGCGGTGGTGCGCACCGCAAGCGGCCCCATCCATGCTTGAAGACAGTCAGAAAGCAGTCAGAGCGGTCACGGGGGGAAAGCAGGCGCCCGCACCTCCACGCAGACCCACTGCTCCTCGAGAGCGCCGCCGTGCATGAGCATCGTTTTGAACAGGTCCCCGCCCTCGCAGTACTCCATGATCATGTACACGCAGGCAGGGTCCTCAAACGAGGCAAAAAGCTCGGCGATGTAGGGGCCTAGTGGGAACGGGGGGTGTTGCAGAGCGAGTGTGGGTAAGAGGACTGGGGGCATGCCGCGTGCAGCTGGTGGCATGCGGGATGATGTGCTGATCATCAGCACAGCTTCGTGCGGCCACCTGTTGGCAGCCGTGCTGCCCCCCAACAGCCCCTGAGCACCCATGCACCCACCCTTGAGCGTGCGCATGCAGGCCAGCTCCCGCGCCAGCTTGTGGAAGTGCTTGGGGTGCATCTTGGACTTGTGGTAGGCCTTGATGATGACCTTGCCGCCCGTCTCGAGGCACACGCCCTTCAGCACCGTGGAGATGCTGCAGGGTTCGGATGGGCGGTGATGTGGGCGCGGTGGCGGAGGCGGCGGACGCTGGCAGAACGGGCGATCCACGCTGCTGCAAGCAAGGCCTTACAACAATTGTGTCCTGTGGCCTCGATCCCCTGGGCGGTGTGCGCGCGCAGCCGGCCCTCACCTGCCGCGGTAAAGCTCCACCTTTTGGCTGAACTGGCTGATGGATTCGTACTTGATGCGCGCCTGCGGCGCGGGCTGCGACGGCGCCGCGGCCGCCTGCGCCGCGGCCTCGGCAGCCTCGACCTGGCGCCTGCGCACGGGCACATAGCTGAAGGACTTGGCAGACTGCTCCACGCGGATGGCGGCGTCGCCGTCGGCAGAGCCGGGGCCGCCGGCGGCGCCGCCGCTGGAGAGAGCCCTGTCGTTTGGGGCCGCGGTGGAGCTTCATGTAAGCGCAGAGCAGCCGGGGTCAGCAGGACAGAGGGAGCACGCAGCCAGCAGCATGCACGCCGGCTGCTCAGGTCTCTACCGCGGCGCGCAGCGGCGCCAGGCGCCCGCGCCGTGCGCTGCAGCGACCGCCCAGACCGGGCCTCTTCCAAGATTCGGGATCCTCCCGCTCACTCTTCGTCCTCGCCTTCGCCCCGTCCCTGCGCCCCGCGCAGCTGCGGGAGGCTGTACTCGCTGCGCACTCGCTGCGCCACCTTCAAGCCCGAACCGTCGAGGCTCGCGGCGTCCTGCAGCTTCTTCTGAAACAGCTCCTTCAGGAAGCCCATTTCTCCAGCTGCAGGTCGCCCCCGTGCCCCCCAACGGGCACGGAAACGCGGGCGCAGGAGTCAAAGCCGGTCTTCAGCGAGAGGCCGACCACCCTTTGGCGTAGTGAGCACGAGGGAGAAGCCTCTTGAAGATGGGAAAGCCGATCGGGCGGCCCGTGGACGCTGCAAGCTGTGCTGCGCGCGGCTACGCGCCAGCGGTGACGCCTGCCTGGCTTCCGGCTTCCCCTCAGCACACAAGAACTGAACGCAGCGGGCCTGGCAAGGCCCCCAGCCTTCGATGCCAGGGTTTACTGTACAAGTGCATGTGAAGCGCGGTGGGCGATGCATGTGATCTCCTGCACCACACGCTGATGTGCGGGTGGCCATGTGTGGGGCAAGCATGGTGCCCCTTGCTTGGGGATTTCACTGTATTGTGCAGGCGTGCGGGGCGTAGCTCGGATTTGATTTCCGTTTGTTGCCGTGGGCGCGCGCACAAGCGGGAGCCCGTGCGTGCCGGGCGGCCGCCTCTGCGGGCCCGCACACGGCCACGCGCTGTCCCCACGCACACGGCCGCTCTCGTGCAAAACAGTTTAGGCAGCAAAAAGCAAAGGCAAAATCGGGGCGGCACATGCCCCTGCGGGTGCCGCGGCCTGGAGGCGCGTCCCGCGTGTTGGCGGCGGCGCAAGCAGGCCCCCGTTTCGTTGGAGTGAGAAGTGCGGGGTGCGAGGCGGCGGGTACGGCAAAACGACAAGGCAGATGGGAGCAAAAAAACCCGCCGCCACGCGCGGGCGCACGCCACTCGCCGCCCCTCCTGATTCTTCACGTGCGCGCTGCGTGCGCGTGCCGACTTGCTCGCCGGTGCGGCTCTTCCGCTAGCCTTCAAGCTCAAACAAGCTCAACAAATCTCCTCCACTGGCGCAGCACTGCTGGCCACACCGCCGCCGCGGCCACCAACTCCGCCGCCGACCGCTCTGCGACCTCAAAAGGGCGCTGGCGGCCCGGGCGCGCCCATGCCGTTGGCGCTGCCGCCGTTGCTGCCGCTGCTCGTCCGAGGCGCCCTGCTGCCCGACCCCAGCCGAACCCCCGCGCCGGCGGCGCTCTGCGGGCTGCCGCCCTCCGCGCCGGCGCTGCCGCCGCGGCCCGACAGCGCGCGCGCCAGCGCGGTCAGCGCCTCGACCTCTGCGATATCGCTCATCGAGCCGATCGGCCCCTCGTCGCCGCTCTGGACGGATTCCAGCCCGCCCTGCTTGGCCGACAGCCGCCGGACGTCGATGACCAGCGCCGGCGAGTCGCCCTCGCTGCGCCGCCGCGCGTGGTGCGCGCCGCCGCCGCTCGGGCCGCCGGCCGCGGCGAGCGCCGCCGCAGCGGCGGCGGCGGCGGCGGCGGCGGCGGCGGCGGCCGCGGTGCTGAGGCCGCTCGCGCCGGCGCTGGGGGATTTTGTCAGGCCGGTCTGGCGGTTGCGCAGCGCCGCGTGGTGCAGCATCTGGCGCACCGTCATCTCGCGGGGGCCCACCTCGCGGTCGATCCTCTGGGGTTTTGTATTTGCAGCGTGTTATTTGGGGCCATGCCATTTTGTTTGCAAGCAAGCACTTCTGAAGCCAGGGAGTCTCATGCAGCAGAACAGGTACAAACGAGCAGGTACAAACACCAACGGCTGTGCGGCTGCAACCCAACTGCCCAGAGCTGCCCAGCACAGCCAAGGCCAGGGCCGCGGCACAGCCACAGCCGGCAAAGCAGCGGCGCGCGCACCTCCTGTAGCGACGAGATCGTGTTGCACAGCTCCAGCGCGCGCTCCTCGCCGCCCAGCTCCGGCCGCGGCGCCTGTGCTGGCGCGCCCGCGACCCCACCTCCGCCCCCGCCCTTCCCCTCGCCGCCGCCCTCGCTCGCCTCGCCCCTGACTATCCCCATCAGCTGGTCTATTGCGTCAAAGTACTCCTCAATCATGGAGTGGTCGCGGACGCCGTGCAGCTCGTCGATGGACATCAGGGGGCTGCGCGGGGGGTGGGGGTGGGGGTTTTGGGGGTGGGGGAGGGGTGGGCACGTGCGCTGCTGAATCAGTCAAAAAAAGAGATCTGGTGATCTGAGACAGTCCGAAGCAACGCCGTCGCCTTTGCAACGCCGCCTCCGCCAAAAGCAGAGTCCGGGAGAGGCGGAGCCAGCGAAAACCTGCCGTGCTGCCCCAGCAGCAGCCGTCGCGTGGCTCAAACAACAAGCGCTGCCTCGGCGCGCGGGCCTCACCCCGAATACATCGACGAGGTTGCTGTGCCGCGCGCGAGGGGCATCAGGTCGAAGCTCGTGCGCACGCCCGATGCGGACGGGCGCCCGGTCGACGGCAGCTTGCCGGGGCCCGGGATGCGCTGCTCGCTGCGCGCGCGCGCCGGCATCGACTGGCGGAGCGATTTGGGCGGTGCCAAGGGGCGTGTGAGGGCGAGTTTGTAAAGCAGTCTTCTGCCCCTACACATGCAGCAGACCAGAGACACGCGGGCCCTGGCCTGCCCATCCAGGCTGCAAGCCAAGCGGCGTGCCGCCTTTCAAGCAGCCCGTGCGCCCGGGCTCTGCGGCGTGCCCCCCCCCCCACCTCGCTCTTTTGCAGCAGCACCGGCGCCAGCAGGAACACTGCCAGCGTGCCCAGCGTGCCGCAGATGATGATCGCAAACACGCCGGTGGTCAGGATGTCGTCGCCCCAGCGGCGCCAGGTTTCGTAGTCGGGGCGGGATGACATCAGCGAGTTGATGACGGACAGCGGCACGGCCGACAGCGAGGCCTGCACGGTCGCCTTGGGCGTCCAGGCGACAGCGAAGAAGAGGCGCTCGCGCCAGCTGTAGCGGCGGTCAAACATCACCAGGAAGGTGCTGATGGTGCGCAGGGTCACGCCTGGCGGGTGGGCCGTGGGGTGGGGGAGCGCGTGCGGGTGGCGTGCATGAGTGATGAACTGCAGCGGTTGGCGCGGCGTGTCGGCACCGAGCAGGGCGGTGCGCTCAGGCATTTGCCGATGCGGCGCAGCGCCGGCAAGCTGCTGCTGCTGCTGCTGCTGCAAGCTGCATGCTGCGAAAGTGTGTGCGCCGCCAGCTCGCGAGCCCTGGTGACAGCGCAGCCCCGCCACCCACCCGAGACCACGATCGCAATGGCGCGCGGGATGGTGTTGTGCTGCAGCTTTTTGAACACGATGCTGGTGCCGATGGTGCCAAACAGCAGCGGCTCCATCACCCAATTCCAGACCTGGAGGGATGGTGCGGTGCAAGGAGGAGGCTCGTCTTGCTTTGCACATCCAAGGCGCAACACATGCCGCCCACACCGGAGGCTGCAGGAACAAAGCGCAGCGAGGCGGCAAAGCGCGGATCAGGCAGCGCCACTGAACCCACCTTTGCCACCACCCTCTCGATGTCTGGGGCAAATGTGGAGCTGGGCCCCGTGCTCGCGCAGCGCGGCGCGCCGCGCTCCCACATGTAGCACGTTGCCATCCCCACGATCAGCGCGCCGAGGGCGCCGCCGGAAAGCATGTCAAAGTACTCCAGGAAGAACATGAGCAGCAGCGCTGGGGGTTTGGGTGGTGGGTGGGTGGGTGGGTGGCTGGGTGGGTGGGTGGCTGGGTGGGTGGGTGAGCCCGGCTTGGGTTGGGTTGGATTGGCTTGGTGTGCTGCAACCAGAGCTCCCACAGCAGACCGGCGATTGCAAGCGTTGGGGGGCGGGGGCGGCCACGGCAGCCCAGACAGTGCGCCGCTCTGCGCGCCGCGCACCCGTGCCGTACAGCCCCGCCAGGCGCTTGTACTTGTTGTTCCAAATCCGGGTGCAGCCCAGCACGGCGCCGCCAATCGCGCCGCCCGCCACGCCAAACAGCACCTTTGTGAGGAGAAGGGATGCGAAGTCCAACGGTTGGATGGGGGCTGCAAGAGCAAACCCATGCCGCGGCGGAAGGTGTTGCCGGCGCAAACCACAAGCAGCGCTGCCCCTCTGCTTGCGATGCGTCGCTGTTCCCGCGCCCCGCCGCACCTGCATCGGCCCGCTCGCGATCTGCCACGCCGCGTTTTCGCCGCCGGCGATGGCGATGTTGATGAAAATGCTGAAGCCCGTGATGGCGATGATGTCATCAAAGGACGCGGCGATCACCACAGTGGAGGGCACGCCTGGCGGGTTGGGTTTGGTGTGGTGGCGGTGGTGGCGTTGGACGGTCCTTAGGGCCCACACAGGGGCCAGCTAGTGGGAGGGCCGCAGCAGAGCGCCCTGCACAGTCCCCCACCCGCCCCCTCCCTCAAAACAGCCCCCGCGCTCCCGCTCCGCCTCGCGCGCTGCCGCACCCTGGATGGCGCCCCAGCCCTCCTTCTGCAGCGCAAACATCGCCGGCACCACCAGGCCCGGCCCCACCGCCTTGAGGATGAACCCCATGGACAGCGCCAGCGTGAAGGGCATGCCAAACAGCGCCACGCCCATGCCGGCGTCGAAGAGGCCCTCGATCAGGCCGGGCACAAAGGCGAGGCGCAGGGCGGGCCACTTGTAGATGTTCATCGTCTGCGGGAGGGGCGGTTTTGGTTTTCGTGTTGGTAGTGTGTTTTGGGCTGGCACTGTCGGATTGCGTTGCCGTCCGAACTTGCAAGTTCCGGAGCGGTTTCCTGTTTTGAGGCTGGCAAGCAATTCCACGTAGCCCCCTTGCCGCGACCACAAGCCCCCAACCACAACCTCAGCCGCAACCCCCCTCGGGCCGCGGCCGCCCCACCTTGAACTCCAGCTCCAGCCCGCAGCGCAGGAATATGGTGGCCAGCGCCGCGGCGCGCATCTGCACGCCCCACTTCCGCGGGAACGCGTCCACCACGCCGCCCGGGACGTTGGCCAGCATCAGGCCGATGCCCAGCATGCCCACAACACGGGGGATGCGCAGCTGCGCGAGGGGGGGGGGGGGGAGAGCGGCATTGCGGGGCGTGGGCGTGCGCGCCGGCGGCAGTGGGCTGGCGGCTCGGGAGTTGGGTGCGTTATGGGGCGGAGGGGAGAGTTTTGCAGGGCAGCAAGGGCTGGCGACGAGAAGAGGGGGCCCATGGGCGGTGCAGAGGTGCATGCCGCCGCATGCGCCGCGCCGCGCCGCTCACCCAGCGCGCGATCTCCGCCCCCATCAGCGCGCCGACCCAAATCAGGACGGTGCAAAACGCGGCGTGGCCCGGCAGCCAGACGGATCCCATCGAGAAGAAGAGGACTGCGGAGAAGGGGGGAGAGGGGTGAGTTCTGGTTGCGCAGGCCCTTCTTCCCTGGCCGCGGGCGCTGCCGACTGCTGGTGCGCCGTGGGGTCGAGGCGCGGCGCGTGTCGAGGGCGCCGGGGCGCGCGGCGCGCACCTCCATACGCCACAGCGGCCAGCACGACGACCTCGGGGTGGATGATGACGGCTGCGGGGGGGGGGAAGCGGAGCGAACGCGTCTCCGGGCGTGGCGCGCGGGCGGCGTCGTGCGGTGGCGGCGGGCGGCGGCGGCGGCGGCGCCCCGGCGGTGCGCGGCGCGCGCGCGCACCGTGCGGCGGCGGGACGAGCTTGTGCAGCAGGCGCGCAAAGCCTCCGCGGCGTGCTTCCTGCTGCCCCCTGGCCCCTGCATCGTAGGAGGCCAGCGCGTTGCCCTGGCCGTCCACGCTCAGCACGGTGCTGGAGCTCTTCGTGGAGCCCCACGCCTTGGGCTGGCCATCTGATCTCCCCCGGGAGCCCATATGGCTCCCGAAGGGCCGGGGCGCAAGGCCGCGAGGGCCGTCGACCGATCTCGGAGGGACTGGGCGAATGCCGGAGGCACTTGCGCTGCGATTCTTGGAGCCCACGGCCGAGGTTATCGGCTCTGAACACAATTGGCGGGGAGGGGGGGAGCTTTGAGGGGGCCCACCCACGCAGCCGAGGTCCCCACAGCTTCTCGAGCCCCCTGCGGCCTTGCCGAGTGTCGCGTCCGCCGTTTGAGTACGTTTATACCTCAACAAGAAGCTCAGAGAGCGCCGTACAACGCAGCTCCGCTCCCAACATCCGAGCGGTTTTTCGGCCTCGCGCGAGCTTTGCCGGGGCCAGGGGCGCCCCGGGCCGGCGCATCGGCCTTACAGGACCCAGTAGAAAAACATGGCGGGCGGCGCGGCGGCGACGGAGGCCGCCGCAGCCTCCGACGCGGCGGCGGCGGCAGCAGCGGCGCGGAGCGGCTCGGCGCCCTGCCAGGCGCGCGCCTCCTCGAGCGCGCTGCTGCTGTCCATGGACGACTTTGCCAACTTCAGGCAGATTGGCAAGGGCAAGTGAGTGTGCCCGTGAGGCCGAAAGGGCGGCCGCCTGCCCCGCGGGGGCGCCGGCGGTCATCGGCGCGCTCAGCCACCGCGGGCGCCCCCCCTCGCCGTCTCGCAGCCGCCGTCGCGCGCGCAGCCCCAGCAGCCGCCAAACGCCCCCGCCTCCCAACTCCTACCTTTAACAACCGCAGGGACAGCGTGGTGTACTCGGCCACGTGCGTCAAGCTCGGCGGCGCCAGCGTGGTGCTCAAAGTCTACGACAAGTCGCGCATCAGCGCCGTCAAGGGGCGCTCCGTGCGGCGGGAGGCGCGCATCATGCGCTTCCTCACAGACTCGCGGTGGGCGGCGCGGCGCGGCGGCGGGAAGGGGGTGGAGGCCGGGCGGCGGCCGGGCGGCGGCGGCTGGCGCTTTGGGGGGGCAGCGCCGCAGCCCGCGAGGATGCGGCCGCCGGCAACTGCGCCCAGTCAGCTTCGCGGCCGCGCCGTCGGGCCTGGTTGGAGCGCCGTGCCACCCAGATGACTGATGAGCTCTGGCGCCAAACCCGCTTTCCTCCCCCTCCGCGCGCAGCGTGCCGCACGTGTGCCACTACATCGGCGCGTTCCAGGACAGCAAGCAGATATACATTGTGATGGAGCACGCCAGCGGGGGCGACCTGCTGGAGCAGCTGCTGAGGGAGGGCCGCGCGATGACGGAGAAGCGTGTCGTGCGGGAGGTGCGCGCGCGCGGCGGCGGCGGTGGCGGGCACATCACGGGGCAGGGACGGGCATTTCGTTTCGATGCCATGCCGCGCTCAGCGCGAGCGGCACGCAGCCGTCCTGGGCCCCAGCAAAGCCACAGGCAGAGCCCGCTGCCGGCTCATTTCGTGCCGCCGCCGCCGTCGCCCGCCCGCCCGCCCGCCCCCGCAGGTGATCGTCCCGATGCTGACGTGCCTCGCGCACCTCCACGCCGGCGGCGTCATCCACCGCGACATAAAGCTCGAAAACCTCTTCGTCTCCCCCACGCGCGGCGTGCTGCTGGGGGACTTTGGGCTGGCGCTGTGCACGCACGAGGAGAAGCCCATCTCGCCCGTCGGCACGCTGGGTGCGCGGGACGCGGCGGCGAGGGGCACTGGCGGCCACTGCTTTCGTTTCAGCTGCCCACGCGGTTGCAGCTGCGCTTTGATTCCTTGCTTGGCCAGCGCACAGCCTTGTCTTGCCTTGTGAGTCGTGCCTGCCCCGCACGTGCCAACTCACCTGCTGAGCATACCCCCACCCACCTCCCGACCCCCCCAAAACCCGAACAGAGTACATGCCCCCCGAGATTCTGCGGCTGCCGACCACGGACCTGCTCACAAACGGCACGGTCCGGGCGGAGGACGTGGTCCCGGTGGACGAGAAGGTTGACTCGTGGAGCCTCGGCGTCACCGTGTTTGAGCTGGTGACGGGCCGGTCCCCCTTTGAGGGCGCCAGCAAGGACGAGGTCAGGTCGGCGATCCTGCGGCACGCGATGCGGCCGCCGCCGGCGTTCCTGTCGCCGGACTGCGTGGACTGGGTGACGCGCGCCATGACGCCGGCGGCGGCCGACAGGCCGGGCGCGCTGGAGCTGCTGCGGCACAGGTGGGTGCTGCGGCACCTGCAGGCCGAGGACGCGGCGCGCGTTGCGGACCTGCGGGTGTGCGTGCCGCGGATGCCCGTGGCGCCGCCGCCGCCGGCGGCTGAGGCGGCGGCCGGCGACGCGGCTGCGGCTGTGGAGCAAGGCGGCAAGGAGCCCGCTGCGGAGGAGGTCGATGCCGCAGCGGCCACGGCGGCAGCAGTGGCAACTTCAGCGGCAGCGGCAGCAGCAGCAGCGGCGGCGGCGGTGGCGACAGCTGCAGCGGCGACGGCGACGGCGGGGGCGGCGGCAGCGGGGGCGGCAGTAGAAGCCACAGGAAAGCAGCTGCAGGTCGTCGCTGAGGAAGCGGCCACCGTGTGCACGGCCACCTGCCGTGCCAGCAGCGCGGCGTCGGCCTCCGTTTGCGCGGCCAACCCCAGCGCAAGCAGCTGCAGCAGCGGCGCGCCCGTCAGTGCGAGCAGCGTCCGAGGCAGCCAAAGCACCGGCAGCAGCGGCTGCGGCACGAGCAGTTTCTCGGTTGCGGACAGCGCCTCGTCGCTGCCGGGGCTGGGCCGAGCGGTCGGCAAGGGCGGCGCGCAGCCGCCAGTCCCGAAGGCCGGGGGCCAGCTGCGGCAGCGGCTGGCGTCTGACGAGGTGTGCAGCGGAAAGGAGCGGGGTGGGAAGGGGAACAGGATGCTGGCATGGATTCGCAGGAGCAGCGGCATCATTGCCAAGGAGTCTGCCTGAACTCGGACGCCTTGTTGGCCTGCGTTTGATTTCTGCAGCTTGGCCTTGCAACCGGCCCGTTCGCCCCGGCAGCCTTTGAGCGCGACGGCAGGGCTGGCCGCAGGCGTACCTATGGTAATACACAGGCAGGTCATTCGGTGCAGCCTGCGCTCACAGGGAGGGTCAAACAAAGCTGTCGGATCTCGATGCTGCCTGCCATGAGTACCATGCCCTGGCCAAGGCGGTCCGCTCGTTGTAGGGGGCCAGCGGCGATCGGATCAGTTTAATTGTGAAACTTAATTTCATACCATCAGCACCAGCAGCCCAGAGCGCTGCGAGCACGACACCCGTCCCCGAGGTGGTTGGCCGCTCAACGGGCGCTCTCCCCCCCTCCGCCGCTGCAAAGCAAGCTTGAACGTGATGATAAAGCCTATGATCCTCGTGATGGCGCTCGCGGCGCTCGCCGCGGCGCCCGCGGCCCGCGCGCAGAGCGGCGCGGACGCCGCGCTGTGGGCGTGGCTCACGGCCAACGGCGCGGCGCTCAACTTCCAGCCCAAGGTCGCGGACGGCGGCGTGCGCGGCGGCGTCGCCGTCGCCACGATCCCCAAGGGCGGCCTGGTGGCCTCCATCCCCATGAAGCTCGCGATCCGGTTCCCCGCCAACTACGCCAGCTTCCCGGTGCGCGTGCCGCGGTGTCACATTTGCGCGCCCGCCGCATTGAGCGGCGCTGCATGGTGCCGCATGGCGCGGCGTCGCATGGCGCCGCATGCGGGCGCGATGCAGTTACGGTTGTGCCGTACAGCGCAAACACCATGACCCACCCTTCCAAACAACCCCCGAAACCCCCAAACCTGCAGGAGCTTGGCGAGCTGCTGGCCCTCGAGGACCTCAAGGCGGACAGCCCCTTCCGCCCCTACCTGGACTCCCTGCCCTCCCTCAGCGACCCCCACCACACCCTGGCCTGGGAGTCCTTCCCGCCGGAGTACCTGCACCTGCTCACCGACTCGACGCCGCTGGTGCGCGGGGGCGATGCGCGCGCGCGCGCGCGCGGGCGGCGCCTGCGCGCGGGTGGCGCCTGCGCGCGGGCGGCGCCTGCGCGCTGGCCTTCCCAGCAACTGAGGCCCGGCTTGCTCTAGAAACCGCGCAGCACCTGGCGCGGGGTGCGCAGGTCAGGTGCAAGCGCAACCGCCCCCTCTCGTCTCAAAGCCCACGCCCCAACGTCAAAAACCTCGCCGCCGCCGCCGCAGGTCGACCAGACCGTCGCGCGCCAGGCCACCCTGGAGCAGTACTGGGCGCGCCACGGCGCGCGCCTCGCCGCCAAGGGCGTCTCCCTCGAGAAGCTGCGTGCCGCGCTCGTTACGGTGCGCGGCAGAGGAGCAGCGGCGGCACGCTGCGGAGGGCTGAGGGGGCGGCCAGGCGCTGCGACCATGCCTCTGGGCCGGCTTGGCTGAAAACGCCCCCCTGCCCCCAAAACCAAACCCCCAGATCACCGCCCGCTGGTTCGAGGGCCCCAGCGACGGCCCCGACGCCGGCCAGGGCGCCCTGGTGCCCGGCCTCGACTCCCTGAACCACCGCAACGACTGCCCCGTCAGCTTCTCCCTGCTGCGCTGCCCCCCGCTGCGCGCCAACACCGAGGCCGGCGCCGACGAGTCCGCCGCGGCCGCCGCGCTCAAGGCGGCCCAGGCGAACGAGGTCTGCGTCATCGCGCGCACCGCTGAGGAGATCCCCGCGGGCGAGGAGGTTTGCATCTCCTACGGCAACCTCGCGCCCGACGTGACCCTGCTGCAGTACGGTGGGTGCCTGCCCGGGCCGTTGCTTTGTTTTGATGCTGCGACTTTAGTTAGCTGACTTGAAAAGCGCTGAATCCCCCTGCGCCTGAGATGCCATGCGTCCCCCCTCCCAAGCGCAAAACGCACCGCCCACAGGCCCTCCGCCCCCCACCCCACCTCCCCCCCACAACAGGCTTCCTCCCCGCGGGCCAGGAGCTGGCCCTCTCCCGCGTCGACGAGCGCGGCGCGAGCATCGAGGACGTCACCACCCAGAAGATGCACTCCCCCGCGCCCCCCAAGCTGACCTCGGCCTTTGCCACCGCGCAGCAGCTGCGCACCGAGCGCGCGCGCCTGGCGGGCATCCTGTCCCACCTCCGCGAGACCGAGGCCGTCGCGGCCGCGACGCCGCGCGCGGCGGCGGACGGCGAGGGCAAGCTCCTCGCGCTCGTGCTCAAGTGGCGCGCGCAGCGCGCCGGCGCGCTCGAGGCGGAGGTGGCGCGCCTCGACAAGGCCGTTGTGGAGGCCGAGGCGAGGCCCGAGACCGGGTCCGAGGCGGTCAAGAAGCTGGCGGACGAGCTGTGAGGCGGCCAGGCTTGGCGCCGTTTCAACGGCGAGCGACGTGACTAATGACGGGCGCGATGAAGAGAAGCGGGGCGGCGGCCAGGGGAGGGCAGCGGCCAAAGGCGGATGTGCGATTCCCAGGAGCTCGAGCCCGCGCGCTGCATGCCGCCTTGCTGCGCGAGCGTGGGGGTGACAGCCCTTGTGGAGGCGCGGGTTTGGGCCGGACACTTTCACCGCGGATGCTGGGGTTTCAGCCCGTGCCAATCTGCATGCGACCAAAATTGCCGTTGCAAACACAGTGTAACGCTTCCGATGAGCCCATGTCTGGATTTTGCCTCGGTCAACACAGCAGTCAACACAGACTTCCCCAGCAAGTTTTTACACGCGCCGCGCACCGAGCGCAGAGCCCTAAATTGGCAGGGCCCCTGCACCCGGACCAGCGCCACTTCTCATGCCGCCGCCGCAGCC
The DNA here is from genome assembly GCA_003203535.1 of Raphidocelis subcapitata. Lineage (NCBI taxonomy): Eukaryota > Viridiplantae > Chlorophyta > Chlorophyceae > Sphaeropleales > Selenastraceae > Raphidocelis > Raphidocelis subcapitata. The sequence goes on from BDRX01000007.1 coordinate 617,560, forward strand.
AGCCCACGCGCACGGCAGCCGCAGCAGCAGCCTCGCACCAACGGCGGCCGCCACCGCCGCCGCGCCCGCGTTGCCCGCGTCGCCCGCAGCCTCCGCCCTTGCTCACAAGCTGGCGAGCTGGTTGGCGACCATGGCGGCGTCGATGCGGCCGTTGGGCGCCATCTTTTCGATGTTTTTGATGGACCGCATGGACTCCATCAGGGAGGCCACCTGCAGCCCAGGGTTGGGGGAGCGCAGTTAGGTTTGGTGAGCGTGGGATTTCAAAACTGACGGCTGGCGAGGAGCGGCGGCGGGCCAAGCGTTTTAGGGCTGGCAGCCCAGGTCCTGCCGGCTGCGCGTACGGGCATGGCGCCGGGGCTCCCTCCCACTGCCTGCCCAGCCAGGGCCAAAGAGGGCGCGCCTTGTTGCGGTGCATCGACGCCGCCATGTTTGCGGCCTTGCGCTGCTCCTGGATCGCGCGCCGCTGCTCCAGCAGGCGCGCCGTCTTCTCGTTCTCCTCCATTATCTTCTCCAGCAGCAGCTGGCGCTGGTAGGCCTGGGGGTTTAGGTCGATTGCCGAGGTTTAGGGTTCTTCGTTTGACCAAGGGGGGGTCCTCTGGGGCAAAGGCCATGCCGTTTGATGATGCCTCTGGAGGTGTAGCCTTTGGCCAAAAGCACAGAGGTCGCCCCGCGCGGCCCCGCGCCCACACCCCACGCTCCGACCCACACGTGCACACGCGCACACGCGCGCACGCCGCCCCACGCGCCTGCATCTTCTGGATCGCGTCCACCTTGTCGCGCCTCAGCCCGTTGAACAGCTCCCGGTCGACGCGGCGCGTGCTGTTGGCGCTGCGGCGCGCGCCGTCCGCCTCGTCCAGCACCACCTGCTTGCGCGCGGCGCGCGACTTGATGTCCTGCGTTTAGTGGGGAGTTGGGGGGGGTTGAGGCGGGTTTGAGGGGGTTTGGGGGGTTTGGGGGTGGGGAATCTGGCACTTGGCAGATCAGGGGCTTGGTGGCAGGAGGGTGGGCGAGCGCCAGCTTCAACCGCTCATCAAACCGGCCCCCACCTGCTTGCGTTCCTCCTCCCGCTGCAGGCTCAGCTCGTACTTGCCCCGCCTCTCCGCCTGCTGCCTCTCCTCCTCCGCCCGCTTGCGCTCGTCCGCAGCGCGGCGCTCCTCCTCCATCGCGCGCCGCCGCGCCTCGGACGCGGCCTCGCGCTCCTCAAAGTCCGCGCGGCGCTGGAAGAGGATTGCCTCGTTCTGGGACAGCGCGTCTGGTTGGGTTTGCAAAGGGCCGCGGTGGCGGTGGAGGGATTAGAGTTGAGGCCTATTCGCCGCGCAAGTGTACATGTGTCCACCACTGAGCTGCGATTGCAAAACAACAGAAACCAGGCCCCCCAGCCGCGCGCTCACTCGCGATGCGCTCCTCCGCCTTCTTCTTTTTTATGGCGTTGGAGGCGGCGCGCTCTGCCGCCTCCTTCTCCATGCGCTCGAGGCGCTCCCTGATTGGGTTGATTTGGGGTGGGATTCAAATTTTGATGCAAGCAAAAGGCGCAACCCAGGCAGGCCTGAGAGGGCTGCGGAGCTGCAGACAAGGCCTGCAAAGGACCCAAGACGGGCTCAGGTGGCAGCAAGCGCCGGCGAGCGCCGGCAAGCGCCGGCAAGGGGCACCGGCAGCGCAGCGCCCGCGTTGGCGCTTGCACGAGGCACTGAACAACGGGGCCCCCGCTCCCGCTCACTTGTCGCGGCGCTCCATTTCCGCCTTGCGCGCCTTGACCTCTGCCTCCTGAGCAGCGAGGATGCGCTCCGTCTCGCGGCGCGCCTCCTCCACCTTCTCGCGGCGCTCGACCTCCCTGCGGGGGTTGCGGTTGACCAAGGCGGCTCACGCCCGCTGTTCTGACCGCGGCGCAAGCCACCATCGCGGATCACCCTAACACACAGGGTTTCCCCACCCGCAGGCATGCATGCCAACGCAGATTCAGTTGACCAGCCAGATCGGCTCCTCCCAAACAATCTGGAATGGGTACCAACGTCCGCCCACCTCTGGAATGCCTCCTTCTTGCGGCGCCGCGCGTCCTCCGCCTCCTTCCTGTGCAGCTCCCTCTCGCGGCGGTAGCGCTCCGCGGCGATGCGCAGCGCCTCGCGGTCGCGCTCCTGCTCCTCCGCAAGCTGCGGACGTATTGGAAGAGGGGGGCAGGCCAGGGTTTATGGTGATTGCATGCATGCGGGGGTCGCACGGGCGCATGGGTGTGTGGGGTTTGTAAGTGGTGGACTGATTGTGCCGGCGCGTGCATGGGAGTGCGGCCAGCGCATGCATTTAGGAGTGGCAAACCTGAGGCCGCTGAAAGCGGCCAGACCATCAGGGGAGACCAGGCAAAGCCCAAAGGCAGCACCCACCTTCGCGAGCTCGCGCTCCCGCTGGGCCACCGCCCACTGCCGCTCGTGCTCCGCCTTTTGGTGCCGCAGCTCCGCGGCGCGCGCCTCCATGGCCTCTATCTTCTTTTGCTGCTTGTCCAGCAGCTGCTTGCGAGTCACCTCGTACTGCAGCATCTGCGCGATGCGCGATGTGGGTTGAGGTGGGTGGGCTTTGTTGGTTCAGGGGCCTGCACGATCCAGAAATGCAGCCTTGCACCTTGCAAGGACCGGCGGGTGGGCCGTTCCAGAAGGCGCAATTGGTCAGAACGTCAGAGCCAAAACGGGGCAGCGAGCGCAGCGTGCAACAAAACCTGTGGACGAAACAAGGCATGCTTGCCTGCTGGATGTCCCTCTCCTGCCGCCGCTTGAGCACCTCGAGCTTGTGCTTCTCCTTTTCAATCATGGCGCTCGTCGCCGCGCTGTCGGGGGCCGCGCCGCCGCCGCCGCCGCCCGCGCGGCCGCCCGAGGCACCGGCCGTGGCGCCGGGGGCGCCGCCGCCGAGCTCGACGCCGCCATCGATCAGCTTCTTGCGCTCCTCGACGAGGGCGGCGAGGCGCTCCTGCGTTTGCGCGGTCGCATGGGCATGCAGCACTGAGGGCAGGGCCCCACTGCTCGGACTGCATGGCATGCTGCGCATGGACCTATCTCCGGCCACAGCGTGCTTTGCCGCCTGCCCTTCCAGCAGGGCGCACATGCACACCTTGCATGCGCCCACTGTGCATGCGCTGCACTACTGCGTGCCGCGCCTCAATCCCCCCAACAGCCCCGCCCGCTCGCCTGCCGCAGCGTCTCGTGGTGCGAGTGGCGCTTTGCCGTCAGCTCCTGCGGCTCCCCGGGGCGCTTGAAGTACGAAACGGGGCGGTACACCAGGTCAAGGGGGTCCAGTCCGAGGCGGAAGCAGGCCTCGACGGAGCGAGGGGAGGTGGGGATCAGGGCGGATTCGGGGCGGGACGGCTCGCCCTCGGCGCCGATGGCTGCGGGGCGGTTCGGGTTTGGAGGGCGGGCGGCGTGGGTTTTGGGGTGGGACGCTGGACTGGAGGCGTCGGCGTGAGGGCAAACGCGGGGTCGCGGGCGTCGGTGTGAGGGCCAAAAGCGTCGTGAGCGAGAGAGCAAGGCAGCGAGGCGCCGGCGCCGCCGGCCGAGCGAGGGGCCAAGGGCAGCAGGGCAGGAGCAGCGGCCCGACGGGCTGCTATGCCCACCGTTGGCCCGCTCAATCAAATCTTGGATGGTGGTCTTTGGCTTGGCGCTGTTGGTGCTCTCAGCCTGCGGCGGGTGCGATGAAGGGGGCGGCGCGGGACGGTCAAACATGCGGTCGCCTGCAGGAGCGGCGTGCGGCAGCGGAGCGCCGAACTCGCTCAGCGGCGCTGGGCGCTTCATCATGCTGCGCGCGGCGCAAGCCCACCTTGGCCCGCTGCAGCTGCGTGAGCCATGCGCTCGCCGGCCTGTGAGGGCTGCTCATGGCGGCGGCGTCCGCGCGGCGCTGCGCCGCGGCGCGAAAAGCAGCGGGCGCGTGGCGCGGGCCTCCGTCTGCGTGCACGGCACCCGCGAAGGGCCAGAAGGCAGCTTGGGACGAAATACGGCCCACCAATGCCGCCGGTTTGGCGCCCTGCCGATCGCGGCTGCTGACACCTGGAAACCGAGCTGCCCGGCTCCCGGTCAGCGCCTCGCAGGCAGCCCTTCGCAGCGCGGTATGTGGTGTTTCAGCTACAATCAGACGGCCTCGCCGCGTCGCGAGGCTAGATGCCCCCGGGTCGCTGGTGCAGGTGGCCCACGAAAGCCGCCGCGAAACCGCGCCAAGGGTGGGGTGTCGCGGCTAGGAATGAAATCAAACGGTTTCAACGTGCGGTGAGAACACAGCAATCAACTCGCCGCTGCCGAGCGCCGCGCGCGCCGCGCAGGCACCGGCAGGTGCAGTGCAGCAGCGGCGGCTGCGTGCGAAAACGAGCTAGGGCAAACATACCGTAAGCGCACATGCGGCAACCACAAAAGGTTCATGCGACCACACGGCTCAAGGGCGCCCGCACTGTGCGAGGTGGGGAAGAAAAGAGAGCGAAGCCCCCGCAGCACCTTTCATCAGAGGCGCTTGAACATTTCGTCGAGCTTCCGCTTTTTCTCCGCCTTGGCCTCGCGCTCCTCGCGCTCCTTCTCGCGCCGCTCAATGGTGGCCTTGGCCTGCTGGAAGGCGCTGCGCGGCGGCAGGGGGGTTGATTACGATGCCTCGCTTGTTTGGCAGGCCTGCTCACGAGCGGCTTTGAACAAGGTTGCGCCGCGCCGCAGGCTGCATGCACAGCATGCCGCAGTTGTGGCCAGGAAACGCCTGCGCCAGGGCCACCGTACGCAGCCAGCGCCCACCTGATCATTTGCCACAGCGACAGCGCAGCAACGGCCGCCACCGCAGCCCAGCCCGCGGCCGCGATTGCGGCGTCGCCCGTGGTGTCGGCAGCCGCCCGATCCGCCGCCGCTGCCAGCTCAAAGAGCTGGCGGGGACCGCCCACCAGCGCCCCGGCGGCGGAGTGGGGCGCCGCGGCGGTGCGCACGCTGCGGCCGCGGCGCGCGCCGCTGCGCCGCGGTCCGCTGCACCGCGCGGCCCGCGAACGGCGCGCACCCCCCAGGAGGGGCTGCGGCCTCCGGAGCGGCTGTTTCCGGCTGGATGGTTGCATTTGTGTGAGCGTGCCTGCCGCGGAATAAAATGGGACCACGGGGGATTCCACGTAAAAAGTCCAGTGCCGAGTGACACGCCCATGTTTTGCGGTCGATACCTCGATACTTCCTCACCGTGCAGCCCCGCATTCAGCCGCAAAGGCGCCAGCGCAGCCCCGAGCCTCCGACACCGCCCCCACCGAGCACCATGGCGCGCACGGCCTTCTTCGCGGCCGCCTTTGTGGCGCTTATGGCACTTTGTGGCCAGTCCGAGGTGCGTTGGGCGCGCTGGGGCGCGCGGGCCCCGAGCGCTCCGGCGCCAGCGCCGGCTTGTCCCGATGACGGCGGACTCGCCATCCACGGCCCCCGCCCCTGCATCAGGCCCGCCGCCTGCACCAGTCACTCGACACTATCATGAACCTGCCCGCCGACCTGCTGTCGAGCGCGTCGGGCTCGGCCACGGCCGCCGCGATCCAGCTCGCCACCGCCGGCGGCTCGGCGCTGGACTCCGTCATGCGCACCGCCACCCGTGGCACACTCCTCACGACGGCTCAGAGCGGCGTACAGGCCATCGCAGCCAACCCCGGTGGGGGGCCCGGGCCGTGGGGGCATGCGTGCGACGCTCTGCGCAAGGGGCGGGGAGTGCATGCGGCACGCATGCAATGCGCGCGAACCAAGCCGCACACCCTGGAACAAGCAACAAAGCACATCCCTCTGACGGCACGCTCTCCCCAACCGCAGAGCTCCGCGCGACCGCCTCGACCACTGCTGCCCAGAACGTTGTCAACCAGAGCTCCGGCGGGCAGACGAGCGTCTCTCGCGCCACCAGAGTCGGCGCCATCGGCGGCAACGTGCAGAATTCCCAGTCCAAGGCGGACGTCGGCGACATCGGCGTGCGCACCGGAACCTACTACTCCGGCCGCTAAACGGCGAGCGCTGCACGCGGCTGCGCGTCGCTGTGCATGCCGCCGCGTCGTGGGTAAGTTTACCCTTTCCCGAATGCGCCCGACCCTGAATGCGCCCGACCCCGCTGAACCCCTGTGCAACAAGTGTGTCTTGGCAAAAACCCACATTTTGCCAAAACACCCATCCCACAACCGCGTGCATTGGAGCGCCCTGGTATTCCGGTAATTCACCAATTTCTTTACCCGTTTCCAGCGGCAGAACAGCAGTCAAGGGGCCCAGCTCACGGCGCGGCGGCAGCCAACACAGGGGCAGCCGAGCCGCGTGCCTTGGCCACAGCGCGCGCCTCGGACAGCCCCGCCCGCAGGCTTGGCAGCTCCCCCGTCGGCACCCCCTCCAAGGATAGGATAGGATTTACATTCCCTGCGGCCGAAGCCGCTATTGGAGCTCGACCAGAGCTCGTAGGGGTTGCTTGTGGTGCTCAAAGCATGCATGCACGAAGGCTGCCATGCGGGTCTGGGGCTCCTGTGACACAAATTCGCGGAGCCGCTCGGCGGGCGGCGGCGGGGGGTGCGTTGGCTGGAAGAAGCGCGCGTAGGGGGGGTTCTTACCCCCTAGGGGGGGGGAGTTTTAATATGGGCATATGCGGGGCAGTCAAGCAAGACAGGCTCGGCGGTTTCGGGGGGCGCCGCCAGGCACCGGCGGCAGGCGGGGGCGGCGCTCCACTTGAGGGAAGGGCACGCCGCAAAGGGGTCGTAGCAGCAACGCATGCGCATCAGCGCCCGCACATGGTCAAACTTAAAGGCCGAGGTGTGTCGAAAGTAAAACGGCATTTACTCAGGGAACAAGGGTGGGGTGTCGCGGCTAGGGATGAAATCAAACGGTTTCAACGTGCGGTGAGAACACAGCAATCAACTCGCCGCTGCCGAGCGCCGCGCGCGCCGCGCAGGCACCGGCAGGTGCGACGGCTGCGTGCGAAAACGAGCTAGGGCAAACGTACCGTAAGCGCACATGCGGCAACCACAAAAGGTTCATGCGACCACACGGCTCAAGGGCGCCCGCACTGTGCGGTGGTGGCCGGAAGAAAAGAGAGCGAAGCCGCCGCAGCACCTTTCATCAGAGGCGCTTGAACATTTCGTCGAGCTTCCGCTTTTTCTCCGCCTTGGCCTCGCGCTCCTCGCGCTCCTTCTCGCGCTCCCCCTCCTCGCGCCGCTCAATGGTGGCCTTGGCCTGCTGGAAGGCGCTGCGCGGCGGCAGGGGGGTTGATTACGATGCCTCGCTTGTTTGGCAGGCCTGCTCACGAGCGGCTTTGAACAAGGTTGCGCCGCGCCGCAGGCTGCATGCACAGCATGCCGCAGTTGTGGCCAGGAAACGCCTGCGCCAGGGCCACCGTACGCAGCCAGCGCCCACCTGATCATTTGCCACAGCGACAGCGCAGCAACGGCCGCCACCGCAGCCCAGCCCGCGGCCGCGATTGCGGCGTCGCCCGTGGTGTCGGCAGCCGCCCGATCCGCCGCCGCTGCCAGCTCAAAGAGCTGGCGGGGACCGCCCACCAGCGCCCCGGCGGCGGAGTGGGGCGCCGCGGCGGTGCGCACGCTGCGGCCGCGGGCCTGGCGCGCGCCGCTGCGCCGCAGCCGGTCCGCTGCACAGGGGTGGGTGCGCACCCCGCAGGCCCGGCCGCAGGACCGGCCGCAGGCCCGCGGGCGGTTGCATTTGAGCGATTCCATGCCGCCGAATACATTGGCGGGGACCAGGCCGGACTCGATATGCTGTCGAGTCCAAGTGCCGAGTGAGTGACACGCCCGGACATTTTTCGCGGTCCTCTCCCTCCCCGGCGCCGTAGTCCTTATTGAATTCCTCCCCCCGACACCTCCTCACCACGCATCCAGTCCCAGCCCGCGCCGTTTGCACGCGCCAGCGCAGCCCCGACACCGCCTCGCACCGAGCACCATGGCGCGCACGGCCTTCTTCGCGGCCGCCTTTGTGGCGCTTATGGCACTTTGCGGCCAGTCCGAGGTGCGTTGGGCGCGCTGGGGCGCGCGGGCCCCGAGCGCTCCGGCGCCAGCGTCGCGCCGGGGCCAGCCCCCGGCTTGTCCAGGTGACGCCAGCCCTCGCTGCACACGCTCCCAACGCCCCTGCTGCAGGCACGCCACCTGCACCAGTCAATCGGCAACATCATGAATCTGCCCAACGACCTGCTGGCGAGCGCGTCGGGCGCCGCCACGGCCGCCGCGATCCAGCTCGCCACCGCCGGCGGCTCGGCGCTGGACTCCGTCATGCGCACCGCCAACATCGGCACGTCCATCGTGTCGGGCGGGAGCGGCGCAGGGCCCATCGCAAACAACGGCGGTGCGAGGCCCGAGCCGTGGGGGGCTGCGTGCGCCGCTCTGCGCAGGGGGGCCGCGTGCATGCGGCACACCACCGCACGCATGCATTGCGCGCAAACAAAGCTGCACACCCTGGAACAAGCGATAAAGCACATCCCTCTGATGGCGCGCCCCCCCAAACCGCAGAGCTCCGCGCGACCGCCTCGACCACCGCTGCGCAGAACGCCGTCAGCCAGAGCGCCGGCGGGCAGACCAGCGCCTCTCGCGCCACCACCGTCGGCGCCGCCGGCGGCAACGTGCAGCGGGCCCAGGCCGCGGCGGGCGCCGGCGACATGGCCGTGCGCCCCGGCACCTACTACTCCGGCCGCTAAACGGCGAGCGCTGCGCGCCGCTGTGCATGCCGCCGCGTCGTGGGTATCACCCTTACCCGTATTGCGCCCAACGGGCCAGACCCCTGTGCAACCATCCCACAAGCCTGCGTCTTGGCAAAAGCCCACATTTTGCCAAACACCTGTCCCACAACCACGCGCATTGGAGCGCCCTGGTATTCCGGTAATTCACCAATTTCTTTACCCGTTTCCAGCCGCAAAAGAGCAGTCAAGGGGCCCAGCTCACTGCGCGGCAGGAGGCAACACAGGGGCAGCCGAACCGCGTGCCTTGGCCACAGAGCGCGCCTCGGACAGCCCCGCCCTCAGGCTTGGCAGCTCCCCCGCCGGCACCCCCTCCAAAAACGTCACAGCGGCAGCTGCCAAGCGCGCCTCCAGTCCGGCCCCCGCCTCACCACCCCCAGCGCCGGCAGCGACGCTCACCGCGCCGCCCCGCTCCCGCGCCGCCCGGGCAGCGGAAAGCATTGCGACCCGCAGCGCGCCAAAGCCGTCGTGCAGCAGCGCCTCGGCCCAAGGCTCGGAAAGCGCCGCCGCAACGTCGGCCGGCACCTCCGCGGGCGCGCGCCCGGCTCCCGCGGGGGGCTGGAGGCCCAGGTACGACAGCGGCAGGCCCACCAGGACCGGCAGAGAGGGAAGCAGACCAGCCAGCGCCGAGCCGTCGCGCGCGACAGCGCAGGCCTGGCGAATGCAGCCGGCCGCGTCGGTCACAATGCTCAGCAGGCCCCCGGCGCCGCCCGCCGCGGCGCTCAGCAGCGAGGCGCCGCCCGGAGGCGCGGCGAGCGAGGGCGCCGCCAGCGCCTCGCCGCGCGCTGCGAGCGAGAAGGCCCAGCCGCCGGGCAGGCGGCAGGAAGCGCCACGCGCCGCGGGGAGCGCGGGTGGGCGGGTGTTGGCGGCGGCTGCGGCGGCGGGGGCCGCGTGTGGGCCCGTGGCGGCTGCGGCAATTGCGTCTGCCAGGCGCGCGCCGACCTCGGCGCTGTTGTGGTTTTCGAGGAGTGTTTCCGGCGCCCCGTACCGCCTGTGTTTAGGGGTTTGGGGCACGATGCTGACACGTATTAGGGATTGCAGGTCATAAGCTGCCTATGCCCCTTTTTTAGCAGCCAAGGCCTAGGCTTCTGCCAAGTGAGCAGCTCACCTGGAAAGCTTGGCGACGGGCCCGGCAGCGAGCACCGAAGGCTCCGCCGTTGCAAACCCCGCACCCACCACCGCGCGGCTATTGATTACGAGGCCAGCGGCCGCAAGGGCCAAGGCAACGCGCGCGTCGGGCGCGAGAGGGCCGGCGGCGGCGATGGCGTCGACCTCCAGGCCGAGCTGGGCGCCGTCCGGGGCCTGCGTCGTTTTGGTTCGGGGTTTGTTGGGAGGTGGCGCTGGGCGATGTCGAGCTGCTGGGTTCGGGTTTGGGGTGGTCTGTGCAGCTGGCAGCTGAGACCGCTGCTGATGCTGCTGTATCCCAGCGGTCAAGCTTGTGCGGTTTGCTTTGCAAGGAAGCATGGCCCCGCTGGCAAACCCTCACTTTAAACTTGAAACTCGAGAACACCTGAACCCGGAAGCCCATCACCAGCCCACCTCGACGACCACCGAGCATCGGCCCTCGCCACCCTCCGCCACCCGCACGTCCCTTAGCCGCCCCGCCTGCGGCGCCGGCAGCTCCAGCCCCGCGCGCCTCGCCAGGGCCCGCGCCAGCGCAGCGGGCCCCGGCCGCCGCGCCACGCCGCCCACGTCACCGAGTGAGTGATCTGACACCCAGGTGATGGCCGCCGCATCCGCACCCGAGTCCAGGAGCGCGGACAGCGCGGTCAACGCGTCCAGGCTGTCCCCGATCAGAAGGGTACTGCTGGTCCGGAAAGCGGCCTCGCCGGCGCCGGTGGCTGCGGCGGTGAGCGCGCTGGCGAGCGCGACTGCCGGCACGACGCAGGCGGCAGCTTCGGGCCGTGCCGCCGCGACGCGCGCCAGCAGTGGGTCCTGTGGCAGCAGGTGGCGCGAGCATCGAGTCCGTCAGGGTCGGGGCGACAGAGACAGGGGTCTGCTGCGCGACCCGGATCCTGAAAAACCCTAGCCGCAGACTGCTGAAAACGCCGACCGACACCACTGATGCCGAGCCCAGCAGCCCACCTGCAGCCCCGTGGCAAGCGCCAGCACGTCGTAAGGCAGCTCCCTCCCGTCCTCAAGCACGGCCACGCGCCGCTCCCGGTCGATGGCCGCCAGGGCGCCGTCCACGTCAGCCACCGCCCCCTCGAGCCCCAGCCGCGCCAAAGCCTCTGGCGAAAACCGCGCCGGCGCAGCAGCCACGGCCGCAGTCGAGGCGGCGGCGGCAGCGGCGGCGGCGGCGGCGGCCAGGCCGCCGGGCGAGAGGAGGGTGAGGTGCGTGAACAGCGTGCCGCGGTGGCAGGGGGCGGTCAGGAGGGTCTCGAGGCAGGACAGGCCGGTGTCCGAGGCGCCGACGACCACGATCTGGGGGTTGGGTGGGGCAAGTTGTTAAGCTTAACGGGCGAAGCTCGGCTTGAATTAAGCAAGCCTTCTCAGGACCAGCCCCCCAAAGGCTTTGGGCATTGATCATCGGTGGCTCAGGAGAGAGCAAACAGCGCATGGGCCCAAGCAGGACCGCCGCCGCCCCCGCTGCCGCCCAACCCACCCTGGTGTGAACGGGCCGCTTGATGGCAAGGCTGCGAGTAAAGGCAAACAGCGGGAAAGGAGGGCCACCGGGTTTCTCTGCCGCCGCGGCCCGCCGCTGCCGCCGCCTCGGCACGACCTGCTCCGCCGCCGCCGCCACCGCCGGCGGCGGCGCCGCGCCGGGCGCGACGCCGCAGACCGCCGCCCGCCGCGTCAGCAGCGTGAGCGCGCGGCTGAGGAACGCCGCCGAGTGGGGCTCGAACAGCGGATTGACCACGACCGCCTCCAGCGCTGCCTGTGCATTCGCCGGCCAATCCGCCGGGGGCAGCAGGGAGTCGAGGTCAAAGGCGCCTCGCAGCCGAGGCAGCTCCACGGGCTCCCCAAACGCGGCGGCCCCGACGACCTCGCCGCTCAGAAGTGCGAGCACCGCAGTGCCGCGGCCTATCCGTTGTTTTTTCGATGCAGAAGCTCAACGGCCAGCCGCCAGCCGGTCTGGCACCCCAGATACGCCACCACCTGAACGCTGGCTGCCAGAGAGCTAGGCCGCCCACGCCTGACCCCCCTCGCAGAACCCACGCACCCATTGCGAGGGCGATCCGCTCCCCCAGTTGCGGTGCGTCGGGCAGCCCCTCCAGCAGCGGCTGCACAGCTGCCATGTCCTCCACAGCGGCGAGGCGGACCTGTGCACGTGCGGCAATTGCGTTTGGTTTGGCAGATGGTGATGGGCGCAGACCGCATGGGCTCACTGAACATGCACAGTGCATGCATGGCGTGCGGATTGCGTGTGTTCCACACCGTGCCAAGTGCCAATGCCGGAGCATGCTTGGGCCGCGCACCTCAAACTCCGACAGCAGCGAGGCGCGATGGGCCAGCAGCACTGCGTCAGGAAACACGGACGCGCCCGCAGAGGCGGGGCCGCCGGCGGGCGGCAGCACCGTCATCAGCCGCGCGAGCGGCGGCTCTGGGATCGCATGCGGCACCGTCAGCGCTGCATAGTCCTGCGGTTGTTGCCAAGGGGGGTGGGCGAGAGCCGGCGCATCAGGTCCTGCGCCGAGACTGGAAAGCGGCCACGCTGTATGTTGCCGCTGGCGCGTTCCACCATCCGCGGCGGCATGCTTACTCGTTCCATCGCGCGGGCCTTGGCTCACTCCAGGTCTACCCCGTTCCTGCCGCCCCGCCGAATTGCACAAGCCCGCGCGCCGCGGCGCACCTTGTCGGCAAAGAGGTCAAACGCCGCCGCCAGCAGATCCGGCGCCTGCACCTCCCACCCGTCCTGGAAGCACAGCATCGTCACCGCAAACAGCCGGTGGCGCGGCGGCGCGCGCCCCGCCCCTCCGTCCAGCGCCTCCTGGACGAGACCCGCCAGTATCTGCCGCACGCCTTCCTCCACCTCGGGCCCGCCGCCGGCAGCGGCGCCGTCGGCGTCCAGCTCGCCCTCCCGCCCGCCGCCGCCCTGCGCCGCCGCCCCGGATGCGGCAGCGGCGTCCGCCGCCTCGGACGCGGCCAAGGTGCGCGCGCGCTCCTCGAGGGCCTCGTAATCGCCGGGCTGGAGGAAGCCGTCGTAGGGCCCCAGGTCGAAGGAGGACTGCAGCAGGGGGACGTCCACGTCGCACGTCGCGGCCAGCATGCCGACCTTGGATGGGGAGGGGTGCAACACGCGGCTGGGTGCATGTTTGGTGGGTGGGCCTGTTTGCCTGGCATGGTTGGGGGCCAGCTGCAAGGGCTAACAGCCCTCAGGCCTCCTGCACAGCAGCACCGGCGCGCGTGCAACCAAAAGCCAAGCGCCCCGCCAGCTGCTTCGCGGCGCAGCCCACCAGCGATTCGCAGCCGCGCGGGTGCGCCACCAGCACCGCGTTCCCGCCGTCCTGGCTGTCGATCAGCCGCGTCAGCGCAAACGGCTCGGCAGGCCGGCAGCTCTCCGGCAGCAGCGCGAGCGCGGCGTGGCGGCCGGCGGCGGCGCGCTGCAGCAGCGGGAGCATCTCGTCGTGGTCTTGCACGCGCGCGCGCCGGACCACCAGCTCCGGCATCACCGCGCGGCGCGGCGCGGCGCGCAGCTGCAGGCCCACCCGCGGCTCGACGGAGGCCTGCGCAAACGGGGGAGCCCTGGCCAGAGCGGAGAGGCAGGGTTCGCCGGCGGCGGCTTCGCCGTCGCCGGCGCTGCTCGTCAAAAGGTGGCTGGGGGGCTCGCCAGAGGATGCGAGCAGCACCGCCTGCAGTGTCGGCGCTGCGCCAAACGCGGCGCGCAGCAGCGCGAGCGCCACGGGCGGCGCCGCGCCGTCGGCCGCCGCCGCGGCCGCGATCGTGCAGCGCCGCACGAACGCTGCTGCCCCTGGGCCGAAGCCCAGTGCTGCTGGTTCGGCCTTGAGCCATGCCGCCTCCTCCACTTTGGGTGGCCGGGCCGCCGCCGCGCCGTAATTGCTGCCGCCGCCGCCGGCGGCCTTGACCACGACTGCGGGCTCATCTGTCAGCTCCAGGAAGCCGATGACGACTGCTCCATCGTCCCGTTCTTGCCGCGCCACCAGGGCGAGCACACAGTTGCGCCTGAATTGCGAGGGCAGCGCGCGGCGGATCTCGCACAAAAAACTCTCAAGCGGCGCCGCAGCAGGGGCCCCTGCTGTCCCCGCCCGCATGCCGTGCAAGCCCGGGAGCCGCACCTGAGGAAGGGCTCCTGCTCGTGCCTGGCGGGGTGGAGCAGCACGGGTGAGGCGTGAGCAGCGCAGGCACGTGGACGCAGCAGAAGGCAGACGCAGCGGGCACTGCAGCGCGTCGTGCGAACGCGCAGCGGAGCAGCACCGCGAGGCTCACCCCCGCAGGAAGGACTCCAGGTCAAGATCGCCCTCCTCCGCGGTTTCCACGCGCAATCCCGCCATCGATGGCAGTCGCGCGCTGGTCAAAGCGGGCACGATCACATGCGACGATGTCTCTCACAAAGATCGCGGGTTTTACAAATCTGCGATTACAGTTCTTGATAAACCGCTGAAACGGCTCGGCGCTGGTGCTGTTGCGCTGGTGCCGCCGCCGCTGGTGCCTCTGCCGGGGCGTCTGCTGCTGCTGCTGCTTGCCGCTGCCTCTGCTGTTGGTGCCTTCTCTCGACCGTGTTACAGTGCATGCTGCAATAGGATCGCAACGCAGTGCTCAGCGCTCGCTTGTTCTTCGTGCCTACCTATCTGTACGAACCCGGCGGGTGGCCGGGCGGCGGCTGCGGGGGCGGGACACCGGGCGCCGGCCGCGGCCACCCTCCCTGCTGCTGAGGAGCGCCCCAGACCTGCTGCTGCTGCTGCTGCTGCTGCTGCTGCTGCGGTACCTGCTGTAGCTGCTGGTGGGCAAAGTTCTGCTGCAAAAATAGCTGCTGCTGCTGCTGGTGCTGCTGCTGGCTGTGGTTTGAAATGGAAGGGAACTGCGGCACTGCCAGCGTCATCTGGCCCTGAGGCAGCTGTGAAGCCATCGTGCTGTGGGCCAGCCTGATGGGAGGCGCCAGCTGCTGCTGCTGCGGTTGCTGCTGCTGCTGCTGTACCACCTGCGGCGGCACAAGCGACACCGTTGTTGCTGGCCCCAGGAGCTGTGCGCCAGCCCAGGCGGACGGCGCGCCCGCTGCGGCCGGCTGCAGCACGCCGGGCCAGGTGCCCGCCGGGGCGACTGCTGGCGCGGCGGCCAGCGGGGCCGTCGTCGCGCCCGCGGGCCGCTGCGCCACAGCCTGGAGCTCTCCCAGCAGCTTTGCCAGCTGCGGGTTGGAGGCAGCCAAGGCCGGCGCCGATGCCCCGCCGCCGGACAGCTCAGCAAGGGGCGGCGCGAGCGCGGCCGCCGGGGCGGCGGGGACGCCGTCCGCGCTCGCTGCAGGCCAGCTGGGCAGCTGCGCCTGGCCGGTGGGCGGGGCAGCCTCCTGCTGCTGCTGCTGCTGCTGCTGCTGCTGCTGCTGCGCCTGCCGCCGGCGCCTGGGGTCGGTCGGCCCTGCGTCCCCCTGCACCGCTGCTGGCACAGCCGCGGCCGGTGGGGCTGCAAACGTCTGCACCGCAACCGCTGGTGCCAAAAGCTGCTGCTGCTGCTGCTGCTGCTGCTGCTGCTGCTGCTGCTGCTGCTGCTGCTGCTGCTGCTGCTGCTGCTGCTGCTGCTGCGGCTGTGCCTCCAGCAGCTGCATCTGCCCCAGCGGCGGCCCCGCGGCGACCGGCGGCCCCGCGGCGGCCGGGGGCGGCGGCGCCAGCGCGTGCCCCGGGAACAGCCGCTCCACCGAGGCGTCTTCCACGACGCACCCCCGCGCGCGCGCGTCGTCGATCAGCGCGCCCCACGTCGCGTCCGCCGCGAGCGTGCGCAGGTGGCCCAGCACCCACAGCGCCGCCTTGGCGCGCGTTATCGCGACGTTCATGCGCCGGGTGTCGGCCAGGAAGCCGACGCCGCGCGCGCCGCCTCGGCCGTCGCCGCCGCCGCCGCCTCGGCGCGCGCGCGTGCATGACAGGATGATCACGTCCATCTGCTTGCCCTGGAACGAGTCAACGGTCTCGATGCGCAGCGCGGCCGCGAGGCGGGGGCCGAGCAGGCGGGGGGCCAGCTCCCGCAGCAGCTTCTTCTGGGAGCGGTAGGGCGTGACGATCCCGACCTCGAGCCCCTCCAGCGGCGGCGGCTCCGCCCCCGCTCCCGCTGCGGCAGCGGCGCCCGCAGCGCCGCCCCCCGGGCCGCCGCCGGCGGCGCCGGCGGCGGCGGCGCAGCGCCTCTGGGCGTCCACCAGCTCCCTCACGAGCGCCAGCGCGAGCCGCGCCTCGGCCTCGTTCTGCGCGCTCCTGCCGACGAAGCGCTCGGCGCCGCGGGAGGCGTCGAAAACGCGGTACGGCTGCAGCAGCCTGGACGGCGGCGGTTTGTTTGGTTTGGGATGGGAGGGGGGCTTGAGGGGCTTTGGAGGGGGTTGGGGCTGTCTGGCACACCTTGTGATGCTGAGAAAAGCTACCAGCTCAGCGGCGAGCGCGGGCAGCACAGCAAAGAGTCTCAGGCGCCTGCGCGCGCACCCGCTAGGGTCGCCGTAAAAGGGCGCCGGTGGGCGCGCGAGCACGGCGGGCGCGTCCACGAGCCGCCCCCCGTAAAAGTAGTTGCTGGGGAAGGCCCGGATTTGGGGGTGCATGCGGTACTGCACAGACAGCAGGGTCACCTGCCGGTTTTGGGGGGTAGGGGGGAATGAGATTGGGGGCCGTTGCGGCGCACAGGAGTGCTTGCTAGGGGTGTCAGCGTGACCTGGGGGTTACGCCAGTGGGTGCAGGTGGGCGCAGGTGTGCCTCAAGGGCCCTTCACCAAGCTGGGGCAGCACACGGGAACCAGGGTCAGCGCGCGCAAGCCCAAAGCCGAGGCCCGCCCCCCGCGCACCGGGCACCCCGCGAGCGCGAGCCGCTGGAACAGCGACCGCTCCATCTCCACCTCCCTCGCGCCCGCGCTGAAAATTGTGGCGGGCAGCTGCTGCGGGTCCCCGACCATGACTACGCGCCGCGCGCCGTAAACCAGGGGCTGAAGCGCGGCTACCTCTGCAGCCTGCGCCGCCTCGTCGATCAGGACCTGAGGATCAGGGGGGGGGGAGGGGGGGGGAGAGGCAGTCCGGGGCTGGTTTGGGGGCAGTCCAGGGGGGGGGGTTATGCACCATGGTGGTTGCTTGATTCGGACAGAACCATGTGCCCTTACGTGGGCTTTCGAGAGCTCTGACCGGCTGGAAAACGCCAGGCGCAGGCGTTCGACCCGGCACCAGCAGGCGCAGCGGCCCGCGCCCCGCGCCGAAAAACGACGGCAACGCACCAGCGGGAAGCCGCGCTGCAGCTTTGCGAACACCCCGCGCCCGCTGCTGCTGAGTGTGGTGAACACCATTTCCGCCTCGTCGGTGTATGTCACCTCCAGCTCCTCCCGCAGCCGCGGCGGCGCCGCCGCAAACGCCTCTGCCGGCGTCAGCGCCCCGCCGCGCGGCTGCTGCTGCTGCTGCTGCTGCTGCTCAGGGTGCGCCGTGTCCGCGCTGCCGCCGCCGCGCGCCTGCCGCGCCGCGCGCCGCGCGGCGGCGTCCTCGCGCGCGGCGAGGGCGGCCGAGCGTGCCCCTGCATCGTGCACAAACGGCGCTACCGCCTGCAGCCGCGACAGCGCCGCTGCGGCGCGCTGGTGGTCTTCAAACGCGTTGACCAGATCGCGGCTGGCGCGCGCAAAGCCCTCGGTGTGATCTGGGATCTGGGTCAGCCGCACCTGGCCGGCGAACACGCGCGCGGCGGCGGCAGCGACGGCGGACTCTGCGCGCGCCGCCTCGGACGCCCATTGGTCCGGCAGCAGCGCCAGCAGCCGGCCCGCCATCTCCTCCGCCCAAACCTGCGGCGCGTTGGCGTGCGTGTGTTTGTTTGTTGGTTGTTTGGGTGATTAGTGCGTCTGCATTGGATGGAGGCAAGAGGGAGAGTTGAAGTCTGGCCTGCAAACGAGGCGCAGGCGTGGGGGCAAGCAGACTAGGTCTCAGAACTGAGGAAGCCCCCAGCCGCCGCGCCCCCCTTCCCCCCGCCGGCTCGCCTGCCGCACTCCGTCGTTGAGCGCCTCGTCAGCGCCCACCCTCGCGAGCGACGGCCGGTACGCGCCGCCGTCGCGCGCGACAAAGCCGTCGCGCAGGATCCGCTCCAGCAGCTCGTCGATCGCGGCGTTGGAGGGGGCGCACACCAGGACGCGCGGCTTCAGGGCGCCCAGCTCGGCGCCCACCGCCGGCAGCGCGCCGCCTGCGCGACACGGGGGGGGCGGGCGGGTCTGGTTCATGCGCAAATGCAGGCACGCATTGAGCGCGCGCACCGCTTGGGGCGGAGGGACGTTTGACCAGAGCCCGGGCCCAGCGGTGCGAGGCGTGAGGCCGAGACGCCGCCGGACGGCCGAGGGACCCCACGCCTGCTCAGTGCTCACCCATTGCGCCCCGTGCCTGCGCCACCAGCCACGCCTCGAGGGCCACATAGTACCTGCAACGTTATTTGTTGTTATTTGAACTCTTTTGTTTCGGCTTGGAATGCTTCTTCAAATTCCGGTCGTGCCTCACTATCTCACTTCCCAGGTCTGCCGCTGCAGGGTTTCCGCGTCAGGGCGGCGGCGGCGGCCGCACAACGGCCGCGGCCGCACAACGGCCGCGGCCGCAGCGGCATCCCCCCGAGGCCCGCGGGCCCGCGGGCCCCCCACCTTTGGAACTGCGCGAGGTGCCAGGCGTTGAGGATGCCCAGGACGGTGTGGGTCTTGCCGGTGCCGGGGGGACCCTGGGGGGAGGGGGGTGGCGCCGGTCGGTGTGGGGGTGGGGCGGTGTGGGGGTGGGGCGGCGCGGTGCAGCGCCGGGAGCGGGGCGGGAGCTGGCTTTAGTTGAGGCAAGGGCGGGATGCCACGGTGCCGCTGATATGGGCGGACAGGAGCCATCGAAAATGGCCGCTGCGTCGGCAGCGTGCTGCAAAAAGCAGCGGCGCGGAAGCGCGTCCGGCAAAGGAAAAGGCCCCCCACCTGGATGAGGGTGAACGGCAGGCGCCGCTTGCCGTCGGGCCGCGCGGCGGGCCCTGTGGCGGCGGCGCCGCCGCCGTCGCCGTCGGCGGCGTCCGGGAGGGCCACGTGGGTGGCCGCGAGCTCAATAGCCTCAAGCTGGGGCTGGTCATAGCTTTGGTTTTTTTGGAGGGGGGAAGGGGGAGCGGGTTCGGGGCGGGCAGGGCGGGGAGGGGGTCAGACGGCGGAGCTGCAAACAGGTGCTTTGCCATGCTACGAGGAGACCCAGCGGCTGCCGCAGCCCGCTGCGATCCCCGTCCCATCCCACCCCATACGCAGGTGAGTTGGATCCCGGCAGCGCGCGATGACTCACCGCGCCCGAAGGTAGGCGTTGAACCCCGCATCGGCTACCCCATCCGAAAGCTCCCCCGGCCACACCCTGGCCACGTCACCCGGTGACACCGCCAGCCACAGGTCCGGCCGCAGTATGGGCTGCAGCAGCGGCAGGCCGCCCAGGCGCGCGAGCGTGTCGCACTCGCGGACGGACGTCACTAGTGAGTCGGCCGGGGTGACCCACCAGGTGACGCCGGCGCCCACGCTGTCGCGCAGCACGGGCAGCACCTTGTGTGTGGGGGCGGCGTTTTTGTGCGGTGCGTTTCAGGCAGGCAACGCAAAACCAGCACAGCGCCGCCCTTGACCGGTAGGGTCACAGAATTGCTGTCCTTTGCACCCGCTCCTCCCCAGCAGCCCTAGGGGCTGGGCCTGGGGGCAGTCCAGGAGACAGGCGTCGGAGCCTCACCGCGCAGCACGGGCTTTCGGCGTTGTCGGGGGAGTGCGCCGCGCAGCACGGCCGCACCACGACGCTCACAACACCCGCCCGCCGGTCCTCCCGCCGCCCGCCGCGCACGATCGCCGTGACGTGCGTCGCCCACGTGGGCAGCGCCGCCGCCGCGGCGGCGCGCGGCGACGCCGGCGGCGTCGGCGTCGGCGTCGGCGTCGGCGTCGGCGTGCGCGACGGCGGCGCGGAGCCGGGCGCGCGCGGCTGCGCGCCCGGGGCGGGCCCCAGATCACCTTCGTAGTCAAGCAGGCGCGCCCGCTTGTGCGGCGGCTGACCCTCCGGCTTCAGCTGCGGGCCGCCGCCCTGGCCGCCGCGGCCGCCGTCGCGGCCGCCGCCTCGGCCGCCTCCGCCGCCTCGGCCGCCGCCGTCGCCTCGGCCGCCGCCGTCGTGCGAGAGGATCAGCACCGAGCCGTCTTTGATGAGGGGCAGCGCCGAGGGGTTGGCGGCGAGGAGGCGCAGGCAGTGCCAGCCGCGGCCCTGGGCCTGCACGCTGCGCGCGCGGTTGGTGTTTGTGGTGTGTGGTGTGGGTGTGATGCCTCGCAAACGTGACAGCAACTGGGCGCCGCTCTTCACTCCTTCAAACCTTTGCGAATCCCCCCAATTACCAAGACGCCAAGGGACGGGAACCAAAACGCCCCAAATGCCCAAGTTTCGCTCCGCCGTCCCGCCTGCCCCCGCCCGGCGCGTGCGTGCGCGCGCGCGCACCTCCCGATGCTGGCCGCCCACCCCTTGCCGCCGTTGCCGGCCTCCCGGTATGACGCCCTCACCCCCTCCCGCGCCTCCTCCTGCAGCAGCGGCTCAAAGGTGGCGAGGTAGGCCCCCAGATCTGGGAACACGGTGGGGATGTGATCTGGCAGCGGCGGCGCGAGGGCGGCGCATGCGGGGCACCACATGCGGCCAGACAGCACCTCCGCCTCAAGCCTGTGTTTTGGGGGGTGGGTGCGAGCGGGTGGGTGACAGTTGCGGCTATGCGCGCACTCGTGCTTTTGTGTCTCATTGCGTGTGGTCGCTCGGTGCATGTTATCGGTTGGTGAGTCACAGCTGGACCTCAAACGCAGATCATGCGTCTGCAAATCTTGGGTCACGACACGCGACTGGCTTTGGACCCCCCGTTTGCAAAAAAGCACCTGCTGCCAGTCAGGGGCTGGTGCGGCAGCTGCTGCTGCTGCTGGTGCTGCTGCTGCTGCTGCTGCTGGAGGCCCGCAGGGTGGGGTGCGCCACCGCCTCCGTTCCGCGGCGCACCACCCCCGCGCCCGCCCGCGCCACCGCGCCCGCCTGCGCGGCCTCGGCCGGCGCTGCCGCGGCCCCCCTGCTGCTGCGCCGGTGCGGGCTGCTGCGCGGCCCCCGCGCCGCCTTTGGCTCCGCCGCCGCCGCCTCCGCCCCGCGGCGGGCCGCGCGTCGTGGGCACTTCGATTGCGATCGTTGAACGGCCGGCCTCCCGGCGCAGCGCGCTGCCCTCGCCCAGCGGCGGCCTGTCGCCGTGCGCGTCGTGCTCCGCCATCGCCGCTGCCGCCCTTGCAGTAGGCTGGGCCCTCTCTGCCCTAATTCATGGGCGCCGCTAGCTTCCCGCCATAGGGCGTTTGCCGAGCTGGACGGCCGTCTCCGTTGGGAAGCGACGGCAGGAGAATTCACGGCAGCTGCCGCAGAGCCGCTTTGCGCGCGCTGTATGCATTTCAGCGGACACGAAGCACGCGCTCTCGCCGGCCATTGATTAAAACAAAGCCCGCATCCGGCGCACCCGGCACCCGGCATGGTGATCTCGTGAGGAGCGCGGCCCCTCGATCGGTGCAGCGCCTGCGCGCCCCTCCAGCGGCTTCGGGGCGGCCGCGCGCAGCCTTCGCGCGCTCGGCGATGGAGGTCTACGTCGACCCCGGCCTCCGCGCCGACCTGGCGGCGCAGCTCGACGCGCTGCACCGCGCGCAGACGGCGCCGTGGCGGGGCGTGGTCGCTGACTACGCCGCGTGCCTCCGGCAGAACAGGGAGCTGGACGTGCGCGTGGCCCAGCTGGACAAGGAGGCGGCCGAGCTGCGGGACGAGGTGTCGGCGCTCACCACGCGCGCCAAGGCGTTCGACGCAGGCGCGGCGCGGGACTTTGCGACGAGGGCCGAGGCGCTGCGGCAGGACCTTTCGAGGGCGCAGTCCGAGCTGGCGTCGGTGTACAGGGACAAGTCAAAGGCACGGGTTTTTTGTGGGGTTTTTTGTGGCGTCTGGATGCTTGGTTTGCGGGGGTTTGGAGCAGCAAGTGCTTGGTGCCCTGCTTCGTGCTTTGGACTGGGGCCGCGCCAGAGCCCACACCCGGGCTGGCAAGGAATCGTGGGGCGAGGCGGAGTCCCTTGTGCAGCAAAACCAGCACGAAAACGAACCGGAAACGAAACACAACCGAAAAAACCCCCAAAGGCTCTGGAGGACCTGATTGCAGCGCAGCGCGCCCGCGACGCCGCGCTGGCCTCCGCCTCGGAGGCCCAGTCGAACTTCGAGGCGCGCGCGGAGGAGGTGGCGGCGCTAAAGGCGCGGCTGGGGGAGCTGGGCGCGAGGCTGGACGGCGAGGCGGCGGCGCGGCAGCTGGCGGCCAACGAGGCGGAGGCGAGGTGCGCGCATGCAAGCGCGCATGCGCGCGCGGGCGGGCCGGGAACGTGGATGGGATGTGTGGGTGGGCGTGGTTGCTGACAGTGACAGCGCGTCAGCAGGGGCGCCAGCGACGGCCTGGCACCGCAGTGCGTGGCAATGGCCGAGCCGTCTCCCCCCCCCATCTGAACGCCCCGCAGGCTGTCTGGCAAGGAGGCCGCCGAGGCGCGGGCGGCCAAGGTGGAGGCGGAGAATGCAGCCCTCATGCAGCGCCTGCTGGAGCTGCAGGTGGGGGTCCAGCCTTGGTTTCAAGGTTCATTTGGCGCTGGCCTTGCCCGTTGCCTTCCGTTCGGGGTTTCGGCACCGCCCTCCGAGTTCTGAAAGCCGTCCGCCGCAACGCCTCCTGCTCCAACCCTCCCCGCACTTCTGCTGCTCACCCTCCCTTTCAACACCCCCCCTCCTCAAACCCCCTCTTATCTCCACCCCCCCACCCCCAACTCAACAGGACCAGCAGGCCGAAAAGCTGGACCTCATCAACCGCATGCACGAGGAAATGGTGGAGCACAGCAGGAGGCAGCAGGTTGGGGGGGGGCTTGGGGTTGGGGGGGGATGCAGGGGAGGGGCGATGGGGGTCGTTGGCGGGGCCGCGGCAGGGCGGTGGCGGGCAGCGGGCGGGGCAGTCGTGGGCCAGGGGCAGGGGCAGGGCATGGGGCAGTGGCTGCAGGGTGTCGGGGCCATGTGTGACTGAGTGGTTTGCTGTGGGAAAGTGGCGTGGCCATGCTGTGTTGTCAGCGCAAGGTCAGGTTGACCGAGCTCGAGTCAAAACAACACTCACACCAATGACACCATTTCGTCACCCCTTGCCCCACTTCCAACCGCAGCTCGAGCAGGCCGCAGACAAGCAGCTCCTAAGCTTTGTGAAGGGCGGCCTCGGCGGCGGCGGCGCCGGCGGGCAGCAGCAGCAGCAGCCCGGCGCCGCGCAGCTGGGGGTGATGCAGGCAAAGCAGGTGCTGGGCACGCTGCGCGGCGTGGCGTCGGGGGCGATCGCGACGGCGCTGCTCGGCCGGCGCGGCAGTGGCAGTGAGCAAGGGGGCCCCGCGGCAGCCGCCGCCGCCGCCGCCCTCGGCGCCGCCGCGGGCACGGGGCCTTCTCAGCCGGCGGCAGCGGGCGGCCCCGGGCCCGCGTCGCCGCGCGGGGACGCGCAGCAGGCGGCGGCGGCGGCGGGCGGGGGGGAGTTTGTGCCGGGCTCCCTAAAGCAGCTGATGGGCCTCCCCGCGGCGCCGGCCGGCCCCGTGCCCGAGCGCGCGCTGCCGTCGGCGCCGGCGAAGTCTTTTCCGGCCGCGCACAAGGGCACCGTCTGCAGCGTGGCCGTCATGCGGCCGGGTGCGCGCGCGCGTGACCTGTTGCATTGCCGCCGCGGGCCGCGTGGCGAAATGGGGCGTGCCCGGTCCCCCCCCCCCCCGCCGCAACCCCGAGCTTTCAGGGGGGGCCCCGATCGCAACCCTTTGAGCGTGCCCTCAACCACGCCCCCCCCCAACCCAAACCCGCCAACCACCCTTCCAACCCCCCCAACCGGCGCAGGCCATTTCGTCGCGACCTGCGGGACCGACCGCGGCGTGCTGGGGTGGGACCTAAACACCCTCAGCTCCTCGGGCAGCTTCCACGTGCGCCGCCGGTTTTGTGGCCTCTTCCCCTGGCTGGGCTCCAGCTTTCAAAGCCACAACGATGCCGTGTGGGGACTGGCAAGTTGCGAGCAAACCCACAGCTTGAACACGGCACAAACCGCCCCGCCGTTTCGCCCGCCGCCGGCCCCCCCCCAAAAACAGGGCGCCGCCGGCACGGTCAACGACGTCGCCTTTACTCAGGACGGCCGCCGCCTCCTCGCGGCCTGCGGCGACAAACGGATCGTCACGTGGGCCTTTGGCTCCGCCCAGCCCGGCCACACGCTGACGGGGCACGGCGGCGGCGTGCTCGCCGTGTCGTGCTCGCCCCTCGATGCGGCGGTGGCGGTCAGCGCGGGGGAGGACCGGTGCGTCAAGGTTTGGGACCTGCAGCGGGGGTTCTGCGTGCGCAGCCTGCCGTGCGCCAAAATGCCCAGCGCGCTGGCGCTGTCGCTGGACGGGACGACCATCCTGACAGGTGGGCGCGTGTGTGGGGGGTTGGGGATGGGTGCGGGAGGGGGCGCGCGCGATCGTGGGGCCGAGCACCGCTGCGCGCGCGTGCGATCTCAGAATGCCGGTTTTGCCGGCGCTAGTGCTGCCGCAGTGCCGGAGGAGGCGGCGCCGCGCCGGGCCCCGGCCGTCGCTCGGTCAGCGCGCCGCCCGCCTCGGACCCCCCCCCCCCACGCGCACACACCCCGTGGCCCCCCGCGCCCCGCAGGGCACCTGGACGGCAGCCTGTGCCTCTGGGACATGCGGCAGGACCGAGCGGGCGGCAAGGCGCTGGCAGAGGTGGGGGCGGCCCCGACCCCTCCCCCCCCCCCCGCGCGCGCGCTGTCCTGGCGGTTTTTGGAAGCTCTTGGCTGCCGCGTGCTGCCCGCCCGCCAAGCCTCGGCCGCAGCGGGTCCTGGCGCACCTCGTCCATCCATGCTCCTTCGACCCCTCACCCCCACCCCCGAAAAAAAAACTACCATTGCCGCGCCCCCCGCAGCTGCGCGACTCGGCGCAGACCGTGCTGAGCCTGTCACCCCACTGGGGCGATGACTCAACCGTGCTGACCGCGTCAAAGGACAGCACCCTGCGGCTGTGGGACTTCCGGGCGCTGTCGGTGACGCAGGTGCGGGCGGTGTTGGCTTCTGCGCATGCTTCTTGTGCTCCAATATAGGCGGCTTTGTTGCCGCGCCGGGCCGTCATTCACTCAGCCGCCTCGCAGCTAGCGTGAAATAGGGTCGAGGGCTGTGAGGCACTTGGTGGGGTTTAATACACCGACGACGCCCCCCAAACACGGCCGGAGCTGCCCCCTGTCCCGCAAAGCCCCCGACCCCCTTTTCCCCCAAACCCGCGCCGCCCCCCAGACCCTAAAGGCGCCCGGCTTCTCCATCGGCTGCGTCGGCTCGATGGGCCGCGGCCGCTGCACCTGCGACATCTCCGCCGACGGCCGGTTCGTCGCTGCGGGCGCCGCGGACGGCTCGGTGCGCGCGCGCCGCCGCCGCCGCCGCCGCCGCGCGCCTCGGCCCCTGTTTTGGCCCGAGGCTTGCTCGACAGTCAAAACTTAGTGACGGCCCTCTCGCTTGCCTCGCCGACCTCTTGCCCTCCCTTCAACCCCCTCTTCCCTGAAGCCGGGTGCTCATCCGCCTTGAAAACCGCCCCCCCGCCGCCCCCAGGTGTTTGTCTGGGACCTCAAGCCGACCTCCCGCCGCCGCACCTCGGACGCGGCGCGCGGCGGCGGTGCCGGCGGCGGCGGCGGCGGCGGCCGCAGCGGCAGCGGCGGCGCCGGCCCGCCCGTCACCCGCCTCACCGGCATGAAGGAGCAGGTCGCGGCCGTGGGCTGGAGCTACGACTGCACCTCCCTTGTCACGGCCGACAAGACGGGCGGCGTCGCGTTCTGGCAGCTCACCGGCGGCGGCGCGTAGCCGGCGCGCCGCGCCTGCAGCAGCCTTTTCGCTGTAAAAAAGGAAGAACCCCCTCCTGCCGCGACAACCTTCCGCTTTTCCCAGCAACTCGTCGGTTCCCCCATCCTGCCTGCAGACCTCGTCAGCAGCAGACCCCCAGCCGTCGGTCAGTCCGCCGAGAGACAGCAGGCGGGGGGTTTACACGCCGCCAGGGAGAGCGAATGGGGGCCTCACGCGCCGCCGCCGCCGCCGCCGCCGCCGCCGCCGAGGCCGCTGCCCGCGCGCGCCGCCGGCCGGCCCCACCGTTTGACCTGGCCGCCGTGGCAGGCGGTGTACAGCGCGTCCTCGCAGAACAGCACGTCCGACAGCGGCTCCGCGTGCAGCCTGTTTGGAAAAATGGGTGGTTTGCGGGGAGGGGCGGGGCGGGGCGATCGTGAAGGATGTGTGAAGGATGCAAAAAGGTGTGCATTGGTCCACGCCGGGGGGTCGAGTCAAGCGCGACTACAGGGCAGGCAGAGTGGCGCGCCTGCGCCCCCGTCCGACGCCGCGCGCGCGCGGCGGCGCCCCCCGCGGGCGCTCACTTGTGCTGCATGACGGGAGGGATGAGCGTCATCTCCGCGCGCGGCAGCGACGCACCGATCGGATTGGGCGCCGCGACCGGGCCGTTGCCCGCTACAGCATGCCCCGGGTGCTTGCCCAGCAGCGCCAAGAGGTTGCTGCTGCCCTGCCGCGGCAGCCCCTCGGGCGGCGGCGTGCCCGGCCGCGCCGCGGGCGCGGGGCTGGCCGCGGGGGCGGGGGCGGCCGCGCCGTGCGGCGACGGGCTGGCGGGCGGCGGCCGCTGCGGCGAGGGCGGGTGCAGGGGCGGCAGCTGCGGGTTGTGGTTGTGGTGGTGGTGCTGCTGCTGCTGCTGAAGATGCGAATGATGCGAATTGAGCTGCTGCTGCTGTTGCTGAATCTGCTGCTGCTGGTTCGGGTGCTGCTGCTGCTCCTGCTCCTGCTGCTGCTGGCCCGGCTGCTGCTGCTGCTGCTGCTGCTGCTGCAGCTCAAGCTGCTCCGCCATCGTCGCCAGGTTGAGGCCGCTGCTGACTTTGGGGATGGGCACGTGCGACGAGCTGGCGACGCGCCTGGTCACGAGTGGGGGCGGGGCAGGGCGGGGCAGAGGGGAGCCGGCGGTGAGCGGGAGTCGGCATGGGGGGCCCAGTGCCAAGCAGCAAGGGGAAATGCGGGATGCAGTCAACGCCCTCCAAGCCGTGCGACAGTGCAGGATAGCCCTGCAGAAGCGCGTCCAGGGCACCCCCAAGCTGCCGGGGTTCCCCAGGCGCCGCCAACCGCTCAGCCCCCCCAACCCCCCCCCGCCCGGTACCCACTTGATGCCCGCCTGCCCCGTGGCCTGGTTGAAGTAGGCGGCGTCCTCCTCTATCACCAGGTCCCACAGGCAGAGGGCGGTGTCCTGCCCGCAGCTGCCCAGGCGGTAGGTCCGCTCGGTCGCCGCCGCCGCCGCCGCGCCGCCCATCCCGCCGGCGTCCGCGCCGCCGCCGCCGACCCCGCCGCCGCCGCCGCAGCCCCACGCGTCGAAGGCGACGCGGCTGACGTAGCTGCTGTGGCCCTCCCCAAACGCGACGACGCGGCGGTCCGGCACGCTGTACACCGCAACGAGGTCGTCCTCGCCGCCCGAGGCCACGAGGCGGCCGTCGGGGGACCAGCAGCAGCAGAGGGCGGCGCCGTAGTAGGACTGGGGGTTTGGTGTGTGGGCAGGTGTGTGGGTGTGGGTGTGGGTGTGGTGTGATTGTGCAAATGCGGGGTTGTGTGGAGGAAGAGGGACCGTAGCCGTTTGCCTGGTGGGTGCGAGGGTGCACGCGAGGGGACGTGCTTGCCGCCAAGCACTGCTGCCCCATGCACTGCCGCCCCGCCCCGCGCGCGGCAGCCCCTCACCCGGTACCCCGCGACGCACTGCCCGCTGGGCCAGTCCAGCAGCCGCACCGAGCCGTCCCGGCACGCCACCGCCAGGCGGCCGCCGTCGGGGCTGAACGCCGCGTCGTTGGCGCCGCAGCTGCCGGGCACGGTGATCGTCTGGCAGGGGCTGAGGCCGCTGGCGCGCGACGCTGTGAGGCTCGGCATCGACAGCAGCTTCCCGCTGCCGCCGCCCTCCCCGAGCATGCTGCCGCTCTGTGGAGGGGGCGGGGCGCGCGCGGGTGAGTTTGCAAGTGCGTTTGCGGGCGCTGGGCACGCGCTGCCGAGCATGCCGCGCAGGCGGGGCGCAGCACCCAGCAGCGTGCAGCTGCGCTCCGCCAGCGGCGTAAAAGGCGAGAGCTCGAGCAGCGCGCTTTCCGCACCCCAAACCCCCACCTTTTTGTACACCAGGATGTTGCCGCTGTAATGCACCGCCAGAAACTGCGCCCCCGCCGACCGCGGCGCCCACAGCACCGCGCAGCACCGCGTCCCGTCGTGCGCGCCGCCCTCGTTCAGCGTCGCCGCGGCGGAGGGCTTGGTCGAGCCGGGCGGCAGCTGCAGCTGCGCGCGCAGCGACAGCAGGTGCACTGCGGCGGGGCGGCGGCGGCGGCGTTTGAGCCGTGCTTGCATGGGCAAGCCCACGGGCCCGCGCATGCGCGTCGCGATGCTGCATGCGCTGCCTCAGGAGCGCCCGCCAGCTGGCAGCTGCAGGCCGCGTCACGCAGCCGCCCTCCCCAGCCCGGCCAGCAGTCAGCCAAGCCCGCGCGGGCGGGCGGCTTGCAAGCTTTGACAAATCCCCCTCACCCTCGCCATTCGCCAGGCCGACCAGGAGGTCGTTGCCGTCCCGCGACTCAGAAAACGCGTGCACGCGGGGGTAGCCGTCGCGCACCGACGCGGGGTTGAAGACCAGCGAGCGGAGCGGGTCCTGCGGGGGCGGCGTGCGTGCGGGGGGCGCGCCGCGCGGTCGGCTGACTTGGCCACCCCAGAGCGCCTGCCGAAAGCGGCCGATGCAAACCCCCAGCCCACTTCGCACGCGTGGTAGGGCGTTCACACGGCACGCATGCGCACCCCGCCCAGCGCACCCTGCGCAGCGCAGCCCCGCCCAACGCCGCCCACCTTGTTGGTCGCGTCGTGGGCGCAGACCAGCAGCTGCTCGCTGACGTTGAAGATGACGTAGCGCCCCGCCTCCGCGCCGCCCCGCAGCGTGGCCAGCGTCAGCCGCGTCGCGCGGCCGCCCTGGAACGGGATCAGCCCGCTGGTGCGCTCGGACAGGAGCGTGTAGCGCCCGTCGGTCGCCTTGAACCGCGTCTTGGTGGGGGGCTTGCCGTCCATTGCGGACGGCAGCGGCGGCGCGCCAGCGCGGCGCCGCAGCGGCCGGTCGGGGCTCCGCGGGCGCGCGGGCGTCGTTCGGCCGCGGGTTGAGGCTCCCCTCAGATGGTTTTAGGCATGGCTCGGCCTGCCAGGGGGCTGCACGCGTCCCAACAGCCCTCCTGATCCAACTGCGCCGCTGCTCCTGCCGTCCGCAGCGCACACTGGCGTTTTGCGCTGAACGTGACGCTTCGTGAAAGCCGTGTGCAGGGCCCACCGCGGGAGATCACTTGCTGGCCGAGCGGCGCCCGCGTGCGAGGCACTCTCGACAAGGGGGACGCAGTGGCAAAAGACGCTGTTGCACGTGCACGCACGGAAAACCGAGCGCCCGCCCTTTTGACGCGGTGCGGGCGGCGGCGCTGTCAAATCTGCCCATGTGGCGCCGCGCCTGGCCGCGCCGACAGCGGCCCATTGCCCCTGCTCTCCCTGCGCGTGCTCTGCCCCCCCCCAAATGGCAGGATTACACGGCGCGAGCACAGGCCCGCCAAGGCGGGCCTCACTTCTTCCGCGCCGAGAAGAACGCGGTGATGCTCTTGGTGCCCTTTGCCTCCTTGGCCAGCCGCGCCGCCTTGGCCTCGGCGCGGCCCTCCTCCTGCTTGCGCCGCGCCGCCTCCTTCGGGTCGAGGGGCTGCACCTGGGGGCGGGGGGAAGGGGTCATCAGGGACGGGGAGGTGGTCTCAGCGCCGCGGCAACCCAGCTTGGCTGGCTGGCTGGCCAATTCGCTGGAAGCGCGCGCGGCGTGTGCAAGCGCAAGCCCCCCCCCTTTGCGCGCCCCCCCACATCCCACCCACCTTTTGGGCCTTGTCCCTCGGCTGCGACGCGTCGACGCCCCCTGCCGCCCCAGCCGCCCCCCCGCCGCCTCCCCCCGCCGCGCCCCCTGAGACCGCCGCCGCCGGCCGCGCCGCCGGCGTCGCGCCGGCCAGCCCCGCCGGCGCGAGCCCGCAGCTGCCCGCCAGCTGCGAGAGCCGGCGGGGTGAGAGGTACTCCCCCATGAAGCCCAGGGTGTAGGCGCGCGCGTCTTCGGGCCGCAGCCCCGCGACGCTGCCCGGCGAGGCCTCCCGCAGGCCGTCCAGCGTCTGCTGCAGCTTGGCACGCATCCACGCCAGCACCTGGGGCGGGCGGGGCGCGTTTTGGTGGGGTTCGGCGGGGGGGACGTGCGGTTTGTCACCAACGCCACACGCTGCTGCCGCCCCTGGCCAGTGCAGCGCGCTCGGCGGCAGCTCACAGAGACGCGCAGCCAGCACCACGCAGCAGCAACAGCAACAGCAACAGTAAGCGCGCAGCGCCGCGCCCCCCTGCCGCAGCGTCCCCCTGCCGCAGCGCCCCCATGCCGCAGCCCCCCCTGCCAGCCGGAGCCGCGCGCACCCGCTGCTCGCTGGGTCGGTAGTAGCAGTCGCCGCCGCTGCCCTTTACGTCGCAGATCAGCGGCAGCGCCGCCGCGGCCAGCGCCTCGAGCGCCGCGGCGCCCGGCCACGCGTCGAGGCACAGCAGGCTGGAGGCTTCCTGGAACATGCCGGCGGGGCCCCCTCCGCCGCCGCCGCCGACGCCGCCGGCGCCGCTGCCATCGGCCGCTTCAGCCTGCCCCTCTTGCTGCGCGTCCAACAGGGCCAACAGCATGTATGTGGGATCCAGGGGCGTGCACATGTAGCAGCTGCCGTCTGGGGAGGAAAGATGGGCATGTAAAAGTGGGTGGTTTGACCGCCACGGCACGGTCAAACCAGGCGCGCTCCGCAGCCATCGTTTGGGCGCCGCGCGCGCCGCGTGGCACCGCAGCACCGCCACGTGGCCTCAAGCGCTGCCGCACGGGTGCCGCGCGCGTCGTTTGCGAGCCCACCTGCGTGCAGCCGGTCGGCCACGAGCCACGCCCCAAACTCGTGTCGCACGCGGTTGACCTCCAGCAGGCCGCGCCCGCCGGGCAGCAGCACAAACTGCTGGGCCGCGCCCGCCGCGGGGCTGGGCAGCTGCAGCAGCTGCGGCCGCTCGTCGTGGTCGCCGCCCGCGCCGGCGGCTGGGGGCACGAGGCCTGCGGCGTGGCGGGCGCGGGTGCGCGGGCGTGCAAACGTGGCGGGGCAAACGTCGCGCAGGCCGACCGACCCCCGCGTGGTGCCGCCCACCGCGTGGTGTCTCGCGGGCTCACCTTTGCCAACCAGCACCTTGTGCGACATGTTGGGGCCGGATAGGCGCCTCGAGGGGTTGGCGATCACTTGGCGCGCGTTCAACTCTGATGATCTATGCCGAGCGACCGTATAGCGCCAGTGCGCACTTACAATGAGCGCAGATGGGCTGGATTTGGCGATTGACAGCGGGCGGGGCGACCTGCAGGCGACGGCCAGAGGCAGTGGAAGGGCAGCAACTGGGCAGGCAAATGGGGAGCCCACCCCATTTGCATCGAGCAGCGCGCTTAAATTCTCCGCGTTTCAGACCCGCGCAGGCCCCATCCCGCACGCCAGGCCCGCCAGGTCATCCCTTACGCACGCTCGCGGCCAGCGCCGCCCTCCCTGGCATCCTCAACGCATCGTCAGGGCAAGTGAAGATCCTCTGCTGATCGGCTGCCCCGCGCAAACCCCTCGCCAGCGCGCCTGTGGGCGTCAGACGCCCCCGCGGCCGCGAAACCCCACGCCGCGCGCGTCCCGGCCGTACGGCGCGTGGTCAGCAGCGTCCAGGCGCAGCTGGGATCGCCGGGCGCCGCTTCAGCCTCGGGGACGGGGCGGCGGGCCTTCGGATCGCGCGCGCGCAGCCCGCCGTCCGCAAGGGGCACGGTCGCGCGGCCGCGGCACCGTAGCCGAGCGGCGCCGTGGCAGCCGCGATGGAGGTCCACACCTTTCCGCGCACCGTGGACGAGATCTACGATGACTACTGCCACAGGCGGTACGGCCTGCAGCGTGCACTGACAGACGGTGAGCGGGGCCGGGGGCGGGGGTTGGATGCGCGCAAGCGCGCACGAGCCGCGCGCGAGCGCGCACGTCGATCAGGGACCGGTGCTGCTGCTGCTGCTGCTGCTGCTGCTGCTGCTGCTGCTGCTGCTGCTGCTGCTGCTGCCGCTTGAGCTTCAGCGGCTGAGGGACGCGCTCGCCGCCGCCGCCGCCGCCGCGCGCATTGCCACCCCGCAGACGCCGACGCGCTGCTGGAAAAGTGCGACCCCTACCGGGAAAACCTCTGCCTCTACGGTGAGAGCGCGCGCCGGGGGTTTTACCGCTGAATCAGGAGCGGCAGCGGCTTGGGAGCGCGGCGCCGCACCGAGCCGCGTCGGGCAGCAGCCGGCCGCGCAGCCAAGCCACAACCCCGCCCGCGCCCCTCCCCCCCAAACGCGCCCCCGCAGGCGACCGCAGCGGCGGCTGGGCCGTGGAGCCGCCCGCCGAGGAGATCCCCGCGGAGCTGCCGGAGCCGTGCCTGGGCATAAACTTTGCGCGCAACGGGCTGAGCCGGCAGGAGTGGCTGGCGCTGGTGGCCGCGCACTCTGACGCCTGGCTGGTCGCGGTTGCCTTTTTCTACGCGGTCAAACTGGACTCCAGCGGCCGCGCCCGGCTGTTCCGGCAGCTGAACAGCCAGCCCACGCTGTTCGAGGTGGTCACCGGCCGCGCGCGCCCCACGCCGGCGCCGGCAAAGCCGGGCGGCGGGAAGCGCGGCGGCGGCAGCATGTTTGCGGAGGGCGGGCCGACGGGGCCGGGCGCGCCGCCGCGGCTGCCGCCGGTGCCTTTCAAAGAGAAGGACATGCCCGCCAGCGCCAACGGATCAAAGCTGCCCGACCCCCGGGGGCGGCGGCTGCAGTATGAAGACATCACCCCGCGGCTGCAGGGGAAGTTCACAGAGGTGAGGCCGCCGGCCGGCCGGCCGGCGCGCCGGCTGCGCTGCGCTGCGCTGCGGGACTGCATTGATCTGCGGTGCTCCCCGCCGCCTGTCGCGGCGGCGGCGCTGGCTGGCGTGTGTGCGGCGGCGGCGCCGACCCGCCACGGCGGCAGCGCGCGCCAGCCGGGCGGCGTCGCGTCGCGGCTCGCGCGCACGCGGCCCGCCAAGCCAAAACCCACTCCCCCCCGCCCCCGCAAAACGCCCCACAACCCCCCGCCCCCCAATCGAAACCCTCACCAGCTGTACTGGCCCGACGACGCCCTGTGGTACCTGGTTTACATTGACCGCATCGACGTGCGCGGCAAGACGGCAAAGTGAGCGGGTTTTGTTTGGGGGGGTTTGGGGTCAGTGAGGTTGAGTTTGTCGGCTGAACTCCCGCAGCCGCCTGCGGCCCTCCTGTCCGCCCTCTTAAACCCCGAAACCCCTCAAAACCTAAGCAACACCCCTGAAAGCCCCTGGAAACCCCCCCGCGACCCCACCTGATCACCCCCCCCGCAACCCCTAAACTACCACCCCCTCCCCCCCAGCATCATCTACTACCCGAGCGAGGAGCTGGAGGAGCTGGACCTGGACGAGATCGCCCGCGACGGCCACATGTCACTGCTGCCGCAGAGCGGGCTGCAGTGACGCGGCGCGCACGCAGCTTGGCGCCCGCACGTGCCTGCTGCCGCAGCGCGGGCCGCATTGACGCGGCGCGGCGCGGCACACAGCGACACCAGGCCCGGCTGCAGAATGGGCCGCTCGACGCCCGGGCACGGCTGTTTTGCAAACTTGCTCGCCGCGGCTTTGCCCCTCCCCCCCAGTCGCCGCGGCGACCTGCCGGCGCCGGCGCCGGCGCCGGCGCTGCGCGCAGCAGGGGACTACCCCCCTTTAGGGACGCGCTGGCTCAGTGCTGCTTTCCCCCCTCTCTTCCCTTGATTTCTGATGGATTGCGACGGCGTCTCGCGGCAATCCCCCAAATAACGGCAGCCGCCCGCCCGTCCGCGCAGCGCCTGCTGCGCCCCCACATGACCCAACCTCCACGCCCGGGCGGCCGCCGCATCGACACTTGCGCGTTTCGCCGGCTGCGTTATGCCGGCGCGCACAGCGCGCGGCGCCCGGCCCACCAACGAGAAGAGCCCAACACAACCCGCCGAGGCGCGCGCGGCGCCGCCCTGGCAACCGCCTCTCCCCCCCCTTGATCATGTCGACCCATTTGTCTAATAGATTGCTCAGGGCTCAGGGAACGAGCGTTGTAACGCGCTGGCTGTGTGTGTGGCGGCGCAGCAGCGGTCTCCTCGCGCCTTGGACTCCGCGCGCCGCCCACCAAACCGCGCACCAGGGGCCGCGCACCCAGGTATCCGCGTAACGTGTCCTCCTCGCGCCTATACGCGCTCCCCCCACGCGTTTGGGGCCCGATCGGCAGGTGGTAGTGCAGGCCCCGCGCCTTCAAGCGTGAGAGCAGCGCGGGCCGCGTTCACTTTCAACCAGTTGCCGGTGTGGCGCACGTTTTGTGCTCCTTGAAGGCAAAAACGAGGGCCTCGGCAGCGGGGTTTTGCGCCACTTGGGCGCCCCACAGCTAGGCCTCTTTTCCCCCAGCCCTCGCTCGCCTTGGCGAGTTGAGCAGGCCGCAGACATGCTTTTGGCGCGCAGTCACGCGAGGGGAGCGGCGTCCGCGGTGTGCGGCGCCTCGGCGCGCCCCGGCAGCGCCGCCGCTGCCACGGCCCGCGCGGCCCTGCGCCACTCGCCGTGCGCCCGCCGCCACGCGCCGCTGCGGCGCGCCTACCCTGAGCAGCCGTCCCCCTCGGGGCCCCAAGACACGAGCGAGGTGCGGCGCCTCGCAGCGGCAAGCCCGCCGCGCCCGCCGCCCCCGCCCCGCGCCGCGCGCTCACCCGCAGCGCGCGCGCGCTCATCCGCAGCACCCCGCGCCCGCCCCCGCCGCGCCTCCCAGGACCCCGCGGCGGCTCTGTCCAAGTGCATCGCCCACATCGAGGCCGGCGACCTCGACGGCCTGCTGGAATTTGTGCCGGACGAGGGTGAGGCGCCGCCGGCGGGCATATTGCCGAAGCAGGCACCGCTGTTGTTTCGCGCTGCGCCCGCAGCGCGCAAAGCGCGCCCGGCGGTTCGCTGCCACCAACCAACCCCTCAACCGCCCAGCAATCTACCCCCACCCCCACCCTCCAGTCATAGACAAGGTCATCGAGGCGCGCCGCTGCAACATCGGCGGCGGCGAGCCCTCCTGGCTGCGCTTCACCGACGTGCTGCAGGCGGACGCGTCCAGCCACCTCTACCTCGACTCTTTCGCGATCCGCCACCTGGCGCTCGGCGTGCCGCGCGCG
Organism: Raphidocelis subcapitata; assembly: GCA_003203535.1. Lineage (NCBI taxonomy): Eukaryota > Viridiplantae > Chlorophyta > Chlorophyceae > Sphaeropleales > Selenastraceae > Raphidocelis > Raphidocelis subcapitata. The sequence goes on from BDRX01000007.1 coordinate 652,691, forward strand.
CTGCGCCCGCTGAGCACGTTCCGGGTGTCGCACGACCGCTACATGCAGCGCTGCGCGGTGGTGGCGGCGGGAGGGGAGGAGGCGGTGCTGTCGTTTGAGATGCTGCAGCAGGAGTGCCTCGAGAACCAGTGAGCGCGGGCCGCCGCCGCCTTTGCTTTCGGGCCGCGCGCGTTTTCGGCAGCTGTTTCCCCGGGGCCGCGCCCCGCGCCTCGTGCGTTCTGGCCCCTCACCTCCACCCCTGCCCTGCGCCTCAACCGCACCCGCCCCGCCCGCCCCACCCCTCCCGAAACCCCTCACCCCACCCTGCGCCTCAACCGCCCCCGTGCCCCCCCTGCCCCCCCCTTACTAAAGGTACCGCGGCCCCCCGCTGATGCGCAAGCGCTGGATGCTTCGCTCCGTCCGCGGCGAGCCCGCCGCCGCCGCGTCCCCGCGGCCCTCCCCCGCGCACTCCCCCGAGGCCGTGCTCGAGGCGCAGCTCTCAGCGCTCGCGGACCAGCGCTACACAGACGTGTTTGCCCACGCGTCCCCCGCCAACCGGCGCGCGACGGGTCCGGTCCAGAAGTTCGCCCGCATGCTCAACGCGCCCGCGTTCGCGGGGCTGCTCGGCCACGAGGCCGCCGAGACGCTGCAGCGGCTGCAGCCGTCCCCCACCGTGTTCATGGCGCTGGTGCGGGTATACCCCGGCGGCGCGGCGCGCGCGCGCCTCGAGGCGGCCGCGCCGCGGCCGCCGAGGCGCGGCGGCGGCGCGGCGCGGCCGTCGCTGACCTACCTGTGGGTGCTCAACCGCCAGGTGGAGGCCTCCGAGTTTGCAAACTGCTGGATGGTGGACAGCTGCCAGCCGGTGGAGGACGTGCCGCAGCCCGGCGGCGGCGGCGGCGGCGGCGCGGCGCCGCCGCCGCCGCGGCCGCCGACGACGGCGGGCTGAGTGGGGGGCGCGCTCGTTCAGGCCCCCGCAGCGGGGGCACGGGCCCGCCCGCCGGCGGCATGCTTTTGGCTCCGCCCGCAGCGGGCTCCTTTGTACAAGTATTGACAGCGCCCTCCCGCCCCGCCGGACCCTTTGCCCCGCCGGCTTTCCCCCCCGCCATTGCCATTCGCGCCGTGCGGCCGCAGCGCGGCGCTCGCCAACGCGGCGCGCGCGCCCGGTGCGCACGGGCAGGTCGCCCCCGCCCGGCTTGAGTTTGTTGCAGTGCGCTTTTCGCCTCCCGAGCGCGCACCGAAACCAAAACCAACGCACTTATGGCCCACGCGAAGAGCGAGCGCGGCGGGGGCTTGTGCTTGTGTGCGGGCGCGGCAGGCCGCCGCCGATGCGGCGCGCCTGTCGGCGCGGCGGCGACCGGACGCCGCCCCCTCCCCAGGCGCTGTTGCCGCTCGCCGCTCGCCCGCCCACCTCCTTACCCCCCCGCCCGAGTGCTTTTCCCGGCTCGCTGTACCATTTTAGACGCCGCACACCCCGAAGATCTGCAATCGGCCACAGGCGCCGCTGCCAGCAGCAGCACGCCCCGCCCCGCCAGCCACTCATGTTGTGAAGCGCGCGCGCCCGGCCCCTGCTGTGCGCCTGAGCCCTTGACCGACATTCATTGGAGCGGGACCGCCATGTCACACCCCAGATCTGCCTGTAAACCCGGCTGTCGAGTCCCATCGAGCGGCCAGCCGCCTGCGGTCTGTTTGCTGGCTGGCTCGGCGGCGGGGGAGTCGCTGCAGCAGCAGCCGCAGCACCGCGCCGCGCCGCCACGCGCCGCGCTGAAGGGGTCCGGGGTTCCGTGGGCGCGCCAGAAACTAAATTACCGATCGCATTCCCACGCGCTCAGATAGCCGCCAGCAGCGACGCGCAGATCGAAACAGCTCCGGAATGCAGCGCGCAGCGACGAGGGTTCCGCCCTCGCGGGCGCCGCTGGTAGCTAGGTGAGGAAGCCGCGAATGGGATGTGCGAGCGCCGTGCCGGGCCCCTGTGCGCCGCGCAGCCGCCACACAACCACCTCAAAAATCGCGCGCCGCCGCTGCACCGCTCCCCCCCACCGCAGCCGCGTGCCCCGCGCACGCCTGGCCCGCCCGTTCCGCGTCGCCGCGCCGGAGCGCGCCTCCAGGTGAACCGCGCCCGCCGCTGCAGCGCGGCCCTGCGCGCTGCACGCACGCGCGCGCGCGCGTGCCGAGCCCCCCGCGCGGCGCGCGCAAACCCTAGCATGCGCCCGCCCTCCGCCCAACCGCCCCGGCCCCGCCCCCCCGCACTCGCCGCCGCCGGCCGCAGCGACGGCGCGTGCTCCGTCGAGACGTTCATCGACCGCGACGGCGTCGCGATCGACTGCATGGCCTGCGACTACGGCTTCAGGGCGGGCGCGGGGCGGCTGTACCAGGACCGCTACGGCGAGGTGCCGGGCGGCATCCTGGACATGGTGCGCCATGCGCCCATGCGGGCGCGGCAGCGCGGGGGAAGCGGCAGTCCGGCCGAGGCGCGGCCTTCGCATGGCCGGCCCTGGCCTGCGTGCACGCCGCGGCGCCTTCGCATGCCGCGTCGCGGGCGCGGCGGGCGCCCCACCGGCACAGCAGCGCGGGCCGCCAGTCCGGGCGCGCCCCATGCGTCGGCGCGCCCGCCAAAGCGGCGCCTCACCCGCCCGCGCCCTCCCTCCCCGCGTGCAAAAGGCCGTGGCGAACTTCAAGCACGAGCTGTCTGCCCTGAGGAGCTCCTTCCGCTTCAACGAATACGACCCGATCCTGGCTTCGGCGGCAAGCCCGGTCTCAAAGGTGCGCTTTGGGCCGGCGCGCTGGGCGCATGCCTTGCATGCGTTTTGCAGTCCTCGGGCGCATGCAGCGGCATGCATGGCGTTTTTGCTCTGCATGCAGCGCACGGCCGCGACCGCGCCGCTGCTCGCCGCATGCGCGCGCCGGCGCGCCGCCCCGCATGCGGCCCCCGCCGCGCCCGGCCGATCCCCGCCCCTTCGCCGCCCGCCCCCTGGCCGCCGCGCAGGCGCTGAGCACCGCGGGCGGCGCGGTCGTGCGCGGGTTTGCGTCCCTCGACACCTGGCTGGAGGAGCGCAAGGTGCTGCCCGTGCTGCAGCGCGCCCAGATGGACGCCGCCATGGTCGACTCGGAGGGCCGCATGACGGAGGACTGCCAAAACGTGGGCCGGGGGTTTAGTCATGCTTGGCCTGCCCTGTGTGATTTGTGTGTGTGTGTGTGTTTGGGCGTGCTTGCTGGTGTTGACTGCTCCGACCCTGTCGAGGCGCGCCGCCTCTGCAGCGCGCGCCAGCAGCTGCCGGTTGCGAGGGCAGCGCGCCGGGCAGTTTTAAAACCCAACCGCCGCAAACCTGCACGCGCCGCCCGCAGATCCGGCAGCGGCTGTCAGACCTGAAGCTCTCCGACGCCGCCGTCTGGGCGCGCGAGGCGGCGCGCAAGAAGCGCGGCGAGGGCGTGGTGAGTCGTGCGGGCGGGCTTCGGGTTTGGGGCCCGGGTTTGGGGCCTGGGCTTGGGGTTAGGGTTTGTGGCCTGGGGTTTGGGGTTTGGGGCTTGGGGTTGGGGTTTGGGGCCCGGGTTTCAACCCAAGGCAGCAAGAAGGCGCGGGGCGCTGTGCCTCGGCCCGCCGCCGCCCTGAGCGTGGCGCTCCGGCGGCGGGGCCCAGCGCTGCGGCAGCCTGGGGTGGGTGGGTGGGTGGGTAGGGGTGGGTGGTTGGGTGCGCCCACTAGGCCAGCCGACGCCAGCCAAAGCGAGGCAAAGCGCGAGATGACTCACCCCCTCTCCCCCCGGCGGCCCGGCCCCAGGTCCCCGCGCCCTGGTGGATCAAGGCCCCTTTCTGGGCGCTGTGCGTTGTGCTCGACCTGCTGTTCGCAAACAGGCCCATCCAGGTGGGGGGGCCGCTGGTCGCTGATTGCTTTCTTTATCTGCCAGGCGAATGACGGATTGGCGGATCTGCCTTTGAACACAGGACCGGAGCCGGCAGCGCTGGGGCGGGCGCGGTTGGGGCGGCCAGGCGCGCGCAGTCGCACCGCAGCCGTGCGAAGCCCCGCCCCCGACCCCACCCCGCGCAAAACCCTGCCCATGACCCCCCACCCCACCCCAGCGCTTCTGGGTGCTTGAGACTGTGGCGCGCATCCCCTACTTCAGCGCCATCAGCCTGCTGCACCTCTACGGTGGGGGGCCGGGGGGGGGGGTGACTGAGCCTTGTGGCTTTGTTTTCTTTGGTTTCACCTTTTGCGAGTGCGAGTACAACAAAAACAGCCGCAGCAAGGAGCCGTCGGTTCGGGTGAGGGCGTACGCCGGCTGCGGGTCTTTGGCAGCCGCCTCGTGGCAAAGCGTGGAGCGCAGCGCGCGCCGAAAAAGCCATGCCCGCGTCAACACGAGCCCCCCCGCCGCACCCCCCCCCCCCACACACACACAATTAGAGTCCCTGGGCTTTTGGCGCGCCGGCGCTGAGCTGCGCAGGATCCATTTCGCAGAGGAGTGGAACGAGCTGCACCACCTGCAGGCAGGGTTTTTTTTGGAGGGGGGCTTTTTGGGGGGGCGGTTCGCGCCTTGCTTCTCCCCGCTTCTCTCACTGCAGCCACCCCACAACCGCCTGCGCCAACCACCCCCCTGAACCCCCTGAACCCCCCCGAACCCCCCCTGACCCCCCCAAAACACCCTCCTCCCAAAACCCTCCCCCCGAAACCCTCCCTCCGAAACCCCCTCAACCCCCCGAAACCACGCCAAAACCATGCCACCCCCCCCTACCCCAGATCATGGAGGCCCTGGGCGGCGACCTGCTGTGGTTTGACCGCTTTGTCGCTGAGCACGCCGCCCTGGTTTACTACTGGGTGTGCATCGCGTTCTACATGGCGGCGCCGAAGAACGCCTACCAGTTCAGCGAGCTGGTGGAGTGGCACGCGGTGGACACGTACGCACAGGTGGGGGGGTGGGGGGGCGGGTGGGGGGCGGTGGTGTAGGTGTGTACGGGGTGCTGGTGGCGCACGTGA